>CM055128.1:49542061-49962160 GCA_029206835.1 Rana muscosa
CATTGGCCACCAAGTGTTCTTATTAGACAGAAGGTGGCCCTTGGCAGGCCTTTTTCCTGAAGGTCAGGTCACTAATAAAAAAATGTAAACTAGTTTTAGTGTAGAAATGATCTTGATTGGTCTTGTAGACGCTGCTGGCTAGTAACCTAGTCTCCTAGGACAGCAGTCAGCTTCTCTGTATAGATTCACACCGCTTTAAAGGGATTGTAAAGGTTCGTGTTTTTTCCCCTTAATGCATCCTATGCATTAAGGGGAAAAAACACCGGCCCCCTAGCCCCCCCCCCCCCCCGTTTTACTTACCTGAGCCCGTTTGTCTCCTCAGCGCGTCCCCGCCGTCCTCCTCTCCACAGAGTCCTGGCTTTGATTGGATAGATTGATAGCAGCGCAGCCATTGGCTCCCGCTACTGTCAATCAAATCCAATGACGCGGGCGCCAGGGGGCGGGGCTGAGTCATATACTCTGCATCTATGGACTCAGAGTGTATGACTCAGGAGCTCGCCCAAAAGGTAACCCCCTCGGGAGAGCGCTTCTCCAAGGGGGTTATCTAATACGGGAAGGAGCCGCGAGAGCCGCCGAGGGACCCCAGAAGAGGATGTTCGGGGCCACTCAGTGCAAAACGAGCTGCACAGTGGAGGCAAGTATAACATGTTTGTATCACTTTAAGTCCATTCAAAGTTTTTATTATAACCGAAGCCCTGATGAAGAGGGAGTTCCTTCAAGTTGGTGTAAACCAATAAATTAATTGGGACTGTTGGACTTTGGATATTTTTTATATCTGGTCTTGCGCTCCTTCCATTGGTACATGTTTTTTTACTAATTTCAGTGTGGCATTATAAGAGGGATTTATGGTTACAAACATCAAAAAACAGGTTCTCTTTCAACAGTTCTGTTTGCATATATTAGCATTATAACCCATTGGTACCACTTGGTTCTTTGATTTAGCCTCTTTTTGAATTGGATCAAACTTTGGAATCTCTCTTTCCCATCATGTGATATATACAGTGGATATAAAAAGTCTAAACACCCCTGTTAAAATGTCAGGTTTATGTGATGTAAAAAAATGAGACAGAGAAATCATTGCAGAACTTTTTCCACCTTTAATGTGACATATAAACTCTACAACTCAGTTGAACAACAAACTGAAATCTTTTAGGTGGAGGGAAGTAAAAATAAAAAAATAAAATAATATGGTTGCATAAGTGTGCACACCCTTAAACAAATACTTTGTTGAAGCACCTTTTCATTTTATTACAGCACTCAGTCTTTTTGGATATGAGTCTATCAGCATGGCACATCTTGACTTGGCAATATTTTCCCACTCTTCTTTGCAAAAATCTGTCAGTTTGCGTGGGCATCCCCTGTGCACACCCCTCTTCAGGTCACCCCACAGATTTCCAATCAGATTCAGGTCTGAGCTCTGGCTGGGTCATTCCAAAACGTTATTCTTCTTCTGGTGAAGCCATTTCTTTGTTGATTTGGATGTATGCTTTGGGTCGTTGTCATGCTGAAAGATGAAGTTCCTCTTCATGTTCAGCTTTCTAGCAGAAGCCTGAAGGTTTTGTGCCAATATTGACTGGTATTTGGAACTTTTCATAATTCCCTTTACCTTGACTAAGGCCCCTTGTTCCAGCTGAAGAAAAACAGCCCTAAAGCATGATGTTGCCACCACCATGCTTCACGTGGGTATGGTGTTCTTTTGGTGATGTGCAGCGTTGTTTTTGCACCAAACATATCTTTTGGAATTATGGGAAAAAAGTTCATCCTTAGTTTCTTCAGATTATAACACATTTTCTCACATGCTTTTGGGAGACTTCAGATGTGTTTTTGCAAAATTTAGCTGGGCTTGGATATTTTTATTCGCAAGAAAAGACTTCCGTTTTGCCACTCTATCCCACATCCCAGACATATGTAAAATATGGGAGATTGTTGTCACATGCACCACACAGCCAGTACTTGCCAGATATTCCTGCAACTCCTTTAATGTTGCTGTAGGCCTCTTGGTAGCCTCCCTGACCAGTTTTCTTCTTGTCTTTTCATCAATTTTGGAGGGACGTCCTGTTCTTGGTAATATTACTGTTGTGCCATATTTTCTCCACTTGATGATGACTGTCTTCTCTGTGTTCCATGGGATATCTAATGCCTTGGAAATTTTCGCACCCTTCTCCTGACTGATACCTTTTAACAATGAGATCCATCTGATGCTTTGGAAGCTCTCTGTGGACCATGGCTTTTGCTGTAGGATGCGACTAAGAAAATGTCAGGAAAGACCTACTAGAACAGTTGAACTTTATTTGGGGTTAATCAGAGGCACTTTAAATGATAGAAGGTGTGTACTGACTCCTATTTAACATGAGTTTGAATGTGATTGCTTAATTCTGAACACAGCTACATCCCCAGTTATAAGAGGGCGTGCACACTTATGCAACCACATTATTTTATTTTTTTATTTTTACTTCTCCCCCCTAAAAGATTTCAGTTTGTTGTTCAACTGAGTTGTACAGTTTATAGGTCACATTAAAAGGTGGAACAAGTTCTGAAATGATTTATCTTTGTCTCGTTTTTTTACATCACATAAACCTGATTTTAACAGGAGTGTGTAGACTTTTTGTATCCACTGTAAGCTTCACTATCAGAAGCTCCAGACTTAAATTATTTACTGTGAACAAGCAATAATCCTAACATCTATCTTGTATTCCAGAGGCTTTCATAAGAGACAAGAACAAGGAAGAAGATGAGTTACTATCTGGTTATGATGAACACAAGGCTTTGCATGTCCTGCAGCACTGGGATGAAATGCCAGAGTTTGGCACCAGGCTTGTACCAGAACATGTAGAAGTGCGGACCCTCTACAGCTCTGAGAACCCTGGAATTGGGCAGGTAGGGAAGGACCAACTGTATAAGAAAACTTTATGAGGATATCCCTTTACACCAAACTTTCTAAACAAAGGGCCAGTTTACTGCCGTTTAGACTTTAGGGGGATGGACAGTGGCCAGTTGTAATATAAAATGATATCAGTAGAAATAATAGTGCCCCATCATTGGTGTCAAGGGGAGGAATAGTGCCCCATTATTGGGGTCAGTGGGAGGAATCGTGTCCCATCATTGGGGTCAGTGATAGGAATAGTTCCCCCATCATTGGTGTCACTGGGAGGAACAGTGCCCCAAGGGCCAGATAAACTTGAGCAAAGGGCCACATATCACAGTTTGGAGACCACTGCTTTACACTATGGTTTCAAAGAATGACAACAGCCAGTTATGTGCAAAAACCCTTACTGGTTATGGGACCCACATGGCCCTAAAACTCACTGAATTGTAGAAGAAGAAAAAAATCCTGAAAATCCAGCATACCCATCAGGGTGGCCAGCCTCCCATGGCATTTTTTACTCACAAAACATGGGAAATTGACTGACTAAGCAAATTATTTACTGACAACCGGAAAAAAATATAAAACTCCTAATTAAAACAAAGACAATCGATATTTAAATGGAATAAACATGATATGGAAACACTGACAATACCCATAACAAGTAATTTGCCGGGTTTACACTTAGACCCCTTTCACACTGGGGCACTTTGCAGGCGCTACAGCGCTAATAATAGCGACTGCAAAGCGCCCTGAAAAGCCGCTCATGTCTCTCCAGTGTGAAAGCCCCAAGGGCTTTCACATTGGAGTGGTGCGCTGGCAGGGCGCTAAAAAAAAGTCCTGCTAACAGCATCTTTAGAGCGGTGAAGTAGCGGTATGTATACCGTTCCTCCACCGCTCCTGCCCATTGATATGAATGGGGCAGCGCGGCTATACCGCCAGCAACGCGCTGCAGCGCTTTGCGGGTGGTTTTAACCCTTTTTCGGATGCTAGCGGGGGTTAAAAGCGCCCAGCTAGCGGCCGAATAATTCCACAAAAACGTCGGTAAAGCGCCGCTAAAAATAGCGGCGCTTTACCGCCGACGCCCCCACTGCCCCAGTGTGAAAGCAGCCTTACAAAAGTAAACACAGCATGACAAATTATCAGCCCCTGATACAGTGTTGCCAACCTACCAGATGAAATTTACTGATACAACACCCAAAATTTACTGGCATTTCCAAAAGTTACAAAATTTGTTTTAAGTGCAAATTAGAGTATTTAGGCTACAAACAAATAGCAATTTGATTTAAGGTAGATAATAAGGCAAAAAACATATTTCTTATTTTATTTGCGATATAGTAAGTAGCTCAGGGACAGGACTCAGGAGGGCAAGAAATTAGAATGGGCGGCACACACACATAAAATTGACTCTCACAGTGACACTGACAGCAGTGTGCAGTGACAGTCTCTCTCCAAGCCAAGGGGCCCCTCCAGTCCACTCCAGTCTTAACAGCAATGACAATCCCAGTCCCAGCCCGCCTTGCTCCTATACCGCAGACCCGCACATGAGGCTCAGGCTGCTCTGCTTGGCTCCATTGCACCATAACATCACACGACATGCTCAGGTACCGCCTCCACCAGAGCCACCCGATCACACTGTAGCAGGCACTCGGATGGTCTCAGATGGTTCCGAACCAAGCCGAGCATCACAGCCATATTTTTTACTGGTGTAGCGCCCCTCCCAAATATTGGGACGCTATGTTAAATTTAGGGGTAGTCTAAGCCAGTAGTTAGGCTCAGACCAGCTGATTGTTCTAAATTTTGCTTCTGCTCTGGGTGAGATACTGCCTGGCAGTTATGTTCCCTGTTCGCCTGTAGGTGGCACTGCCACCACCGGCCCAGGTTGAAATACAGGGGTATCACAGCACATTGGGTGTCCTTTCTTGGCAGCCGTGCAGTGGGCGTGGTTAGCACGCTGTGCATGCTGGGAGGGGGTAACATAAGGGGCAGACACTATTAATCAGGGTGGTTGGTGTGCGTGCCTCGTGGCCCGCATGGCACTGGGTGCGTGTGTGTGTGTTCCAGCCCGAGGCTGCATTGCTACCTGGTAGGCCCAGCTCCGCTGGCTGGGGCCTACACTTTTGAAGAGGATCCCATGCTACCCATCTTCGGGAAGTCTGCTCGAGGAGGAAAGCCGGGGGAGGACCTTTCCCCAGAGGAGACTGGCGATGATACTGTCTCCGGAGAGGCCTGCCAACCTACTCAAGGAGGGATCCAAGAACTTAAAGGCCCTGCAATATGCCAATCTGGCATAAAGCTTCTCTCTTATTGCTTGGCTAGGAGGTTTGGGACTTTGGAAATCCTGTGGCAGAGGATTACTGAAAGCATCCTTAGATTCACCTCAGGGTCTGTAACAGAGAAAAAGATAGATCCGTACATCATTCCGGCTGCTAGAACCGAAGGAAACAGAAGTATCCGGGTGAGCAATACCCACTCAGGCTTGAGTGGCAACGTTGACAAAATTCTGTGTGCCTTTAGTGCTGCGTGCCTGAACCTTCCCCTATACTTCTCTCGTTTCCTGCTTTCTCTACAAGTTCCCACAGCAAAAGGAAAATAAAGCCTTACTGTTTAGGTTTTACATTTGTGTGGACATTGACTTTTTCTAAAGACTTTCTATACCCTGACAACGGAAGCCTTGGATGTAGTTTGCATGACCCAAAACAAAACCAGTCGGTCCCTTAAATGGGGGTAAGTGCTACACTGGCAACCTTTTACTTTTACTGGCAGGAGAAAATTGCCTGTTTTTTACTGGCTGCCAGTAAAAATACTGACGGTTGCCAACACTGCCCTACTATTTACGAACAGTTGTAAAAGTCACAAATTTTTAGAAACAGTCAATTTACTGACGGCTGGCAACCCTGATACCCATGCACATCACTGCTGGCAGAGTGATACAAATGTATATAAAACATGGCTTTGTATGCATCCTATTGTGAGGTGAATGGGCTGTGTTCACTCAGCTAGTATATTTGGTTGCCTGTATAGCAAATATGTGGTCTTGTCTGCAGCATTAATTAAAGAATGCCATACAACAAAGAAGCTGGGGGTGCCATATGTCACAAATCTTTATTTCTTTCGCTCCACTGAAAGACACAAGCATGGACAACTAGTTATTTTGGTTGTCAGGTTTGCCAGTGGAATGGGAATTTCCATACTCGGGACCAGGCCCAGTGATGGGGGGTGCATGTAAATTAGGGGCCAGGCGCATGGATTAGGGGGGCAGTGCCCCTGCGCCCCGTATGGACGTGCCACCGCTGACCAGGACAGACCTCAGCACATACGAATAGATAACACTACAACATGCTTACATTTATTTACAGCATGGTCATGCAAATGTACAATACAAATAAGATCAGAACTTAAGTTCTTCTATAAATCTGAACCATAGACACCAAAGTGATAGAACTACCCATAGAGGCTGTCACAAACTGCCTAGTTCAGTACTAAAACTACCTTAACATATTTGGGCACGTTATTGTCTTATTTCATCCACTATTTTATTCTTGGGCGGGAGGGGGAGCTCAGCCTCAGGGACAAAAGTCTAAGCAGGTCAGGTGAGAGCTCCTTTTGCCTAACCATAGACTTAATATCTTCTGTGAGATGGGCAGCTTCAAACAGCGGCATATCTACTACCTGTAAAACCCTGTAAAACCCTGATGTAGCTTGAAGCTGAATTTAATTTTTCGCCTTGCCTGGTGCCTCTTCATTAACGTGCTTATATCTTTTTTTCCAGAAAACCTTTCTATTTTCATAACAGTACATACCCTTGTGATGATATCACTGTGCCTCCAAGATTCTCTTTGCAAAGCAGGCAGATCATGACTGGTGGCAGGGGCTGGCAGGTTACTGTACATAGCTTCCTGAAAACAGCTATACCATCTCCCAAGGGCCTTCAGGCTTGATGCAAAAAAACGGGCTGGCTCTTGGCAGGGTTTACGCAAATATCACAATGCCTTGATGGGTGGATGTCAGTCTGGAGGAATGGGTGTTCCCAGGCAGACAGCATTTGCATACAGACCTATATAGCGCTCACATGTGATGCTGAGCATTTATGATCAAATTCCCCTTTATTCACTGAACTGAAATCCAGTGAATAAAGGGGGCAGGCCAGGGGCAGTCAGGCTGGGCAGAAAAATTGCTAAATTATGCTGGATGTCCTCCAGCCAGAAATTGAGGCTTGTTCTATCTAATGTACCATAGCTTCTAAATCAACACTGTAAGAAACTCATAATGTGCAGTAAAATCAAGGTATGTTATCCCCAATGTAGGTGGCCCTTGACTGAAGCGGCAATGCAGCAGGGGAAGGAAGTCTTGAGGAACTTGGTTCCTCTATGATTTCCTGTGGTCACCAGGGGAACAGGTGTCCGATTGGACGCTGGTGCCCCTTGTGACCTCTGCAGCCATCTTGGGTGAGGGCAGAGCCTTTTTAAGGCCCCGGCTCCCTGATTTGGTGCGCATTGTGCGATTGGTTCAGGTAATGGACTGGAAATCCATTGAGGACTCCCAGTGCATTTTCGAATCCTACCAAATATGCCAAGTGCGGGCAAGGTGCAGCTTGGTGGGACTGTACAATAACACATTAGTGACTGCTGCAGTCAGTCTACCGGTGCTCTTGCTATCACAAGAATGTTAAGGCCGAATGATTTGATTCAGGGAATCAAACAGTTGTTCATGGCATTAGAACAGAATGGTACTGCCTGTGAGCAATAAAACTGGAACCAGTTGCATTTTGAAAATACTCTGGTCTTCCTGCAAGTGTTTTGTGTTGCCTTCCACAATGCTAAGAAATTATACAGTCCGATACTCAACCTAGTTCATGATATAAAGGAGGAGATCAATATGTCTTTCAGGGATCTCTTCATATGTGGATTGACTTGTTTCCAACGGATGTTCCAGCACCACCTCCTATCAACATCAAACCACGAGAACCAGTAAGGTATGCAAACAAGATGTCTCCAAAATCCTCCACCCTGCTGAGGCCTGGAGCCAAAAAAACGACTTCTCAGCGGGTAAAAAACATCATAATGGGGAGTCGTGGAGCAACAAATTTATTTGAGCTATGCTTGCATAATAGAACACCCCAGGTTTTTTTTTTAGCTCCTAGGGGAGCTCTGAAAATAAGCCAAAGATTCATGCAGACATATGTAGGTGCCTACTTATCATCCATCGAGACAGATACCCTTTAAATGTATGGTACTACCACTCGATGGAACCTCTTCTATACCCATATACTTCACATCACTAATAAATATATTTAATTAGCTCATTAAAGCACATAAGTACAGAACATCTTCCTTCCATCCCCATCTGCTCATTAAGCTTCTGTAGTTATTTTGAAGGTCAATAAAATGTTAACACTATTTAATAGCAGTGCTTTGACAGTAACTGGTCTTCTCCTCCCTGACTTGTCTTCTCTGTAGTTACGAGTTGCGTGTGATCATCTGGAACACAGACGATGTCATCCTGGATGATATTAACCCATTTACCGGCGAGCCATCTAGTGACATTTACGTGAAGGGGTACGTGCTATGGATTTCACACACTCTATTATTTGCTGGTGTTGAAACTTAGTTGTAAAGTCAACACTGATTACCTGCACTTCATCTGATATTTGCATGTCTTGACAGAGTAAATTTACAGTGTATTTATTGGGATGAAAGTCATTTTTTTTCTCTGGAGATAAAAGTGAAATACATCAGATTCATATGGCTGGTGCCCAACATTGCAGCAAATGGATTTACAGACTTAGATTGTAGTTGTTACTGGTAAAGACATTGCTTTTTTTCTTTAGATGGATAAGAGGATTGAATGATGAAAAGCAAGAAACTGATGTACATTTTAACTCCCTCACTGGAGAGGGAAACTTTAACTGGAGGTTTGTGTATCGGTTTGACTACCTCCCCACAGAAAAGGAGATCACATACAAGAAGAAAGAGTCCATCTTTTCTTTAGAAGAGTCCGAATTTCGTGAGCCAGCTGTGCTAGCGCTCCAGGTGTGGGACTATGACCGTATATCTGCCAATGACTTTTTAGGTATGTAACTTATGGTCTAACTTGGATTTTTCATAAGATTTTACCATACGTCATGACTGTATTAAAAAAGTGCAAATGGGACTTTATGAATTGTATCTTAACCTAAAATAAAAAAAAAGGTAATTTATATAGAAGATATAGTAATAACATTTGCAAATGTGTATATAAAAAAGTAATTATTTGATCCACTGCAGATTTTGTAAGTTTGCCCCCTTACAAATAAACGAAGGGTCTATAAATTTTTATCATAGGTGTATTTTAAATGATAGAGACAGAATATCAACCAAAAATCCAGAAAAAAAACACAATACAAATGTTATTAATTGAGTTGCAGTTCAGTGAGTAAACTAAATATTTGATCCCCAAGCAAAACATGACTTAGTATTTGGTGGAGAAACCCTTGTTGGCAGAGGTAAGACAGCTGACAGCTGAATGTAAAAAAAACATGCCGGCAATTAAAAATTATGAAAAAAAAAAAACAGCGTGGAGTCTTCGTCGTCCGCCAATGCATACCAGGCCCTTCTGGTCCGGTATGCATTTTCTACAATACCCCTTCCCCAAATCCATACCAGACCCCTGTCTAAGCATGCAGCCCGGCAGGTCAGGAAAGGGGGAGGATAAGCAAGTCCCCCTCATGAACCATACCAGGCCACATGCCCTCAACATGAGGGGGGGGGGCTTTTGCCCACCTGCTCCCTGCAGCCACGTCCCCCGGGCAGCCTTCTCTTTGGAGCCAGTTCACATATGTGCGGGCCGGTCCTGGTGTATTTTTAAAAACTCATGTGTGTTTGTTAGTCTGGTTCATGTGCAATTGCAAGTGAAATTTCCCACCTGAACCGCTGAATTAAACCGCTTACTTTGAAAGACGCAGGGACACCTGCCTTTACACCTGCCTTTACATGCTTTAATGGCATCCCAGTATTATGCCGCGTACACGCGACCGTTTTTAATGTCATTAAAAAAAAACGCATTTTTCTGGACGTGACTTTTCGTGTTTCCTCTAAAGCCTGCCTTGCCTACACACTATCGTGGAAAAAATGTTCGAGTAAAGCGCGGTGACGTACAACACGTACGACGGCACTATAAAGGGGAAGTTCCATTCGGATGGCGCCACACTTCATGTTAGTAAAGTTTGTTGAGCGACGATTCGCGCTTTTCAGCTTCGTGCTTTTCAGTCCGTTACAGCGTGACGAATTTACTATCTCCATTAGGAACGCTAGTTTTACCAGAACGAGCGCTCCCGTCTCATACTTGATTCTGAGCATGCACATTTTCTTTCACGTTGTTAAAGCCCACACACGGCCATTTTTCATGACGAGAAAAACGACGATGTAAAAAACGACGTGAAAAATTAGAGCATGTTCCAATTTTTTCATGGCCGTTTTTCACGTCGTGAAAAATGCTCTGAAGCCCACACACGATCATTTTTAATGACCATTTTAAAAACGGTCGTGTGTACACGGCATCAGTCTGTAGGGTTCAATATTGAGTTGGCCCACCCTTTGCAGCTATAACAGCTTTGTGCACTGGAGCCATAGGTGTGTGCAGCCCATTGCATTAGGGTGTGCACCCCAAATCTCAAAACACACACTACTGATTGCTCACTGTGTTCATTCAGAAAGGGAAGGGGTCAGTAAATTACGTATAAACCGGCCCCTTCCCCCATTCACCCTAAAACATCCCCACAGCAACAGCCACCGGGAGAGGAGGGAAGCCAGAAGCGGTGCGGGAGGAAAGGGGGAATCTATGCTGCACAGAGTGATTAGGGTGTGCCTGGGCACACCTGGCACACCCTGTGCGCACACCTATGACTGGAGCGCAGTCATGTTGGAACAGGAAGGGGCCATCCCCAAACTGTTCCCACAAAGTTGGGAGCATGAAATTGTCCAAAACTTCTTGGTATGCTGACGCCTTAAAAGTTCTCTTCGCTGGAACTAAGGGGCCAAGCCCAACCCCTAAAAAAACAACCCCCACACCATAATCCCCCCTCCACCAAATTATTTGGACCAGTGCACAAAGCAAGGTCCATCACGACATGGATGAACGAGGTTGGGGTGGAAGAACTTGACTGGCATGCGCAGAGTTTTGACCTCAACCTGATAGAACACCTCTCGGATGAGTGAGTGAAGACTGTGAGCCAGGCCTTCTCGTCCAACATCAATGCCTGACCTCACAAATGCGCTTCTGGAAGAATGGTCAAACATTCTCATCAATATAAACCCTGTGGACAGCCTTCCCAGAAGAGTTGAACCTGTTATAGCTGCAAAGGGTGGACCAACTCAATATTGAACCCTACGGACTAAGACTGGGATGTCATTAAAGTTCATGTGTGTGTAAAGGCAGGTGTCCCAATACTTTTGGTAATACAGTGCATGTGAACCATCCCTTAAACTGAACGTTCAGTGGAGCTTTAAAGAATAAATGTACTAATGTAAGTTACATTTAGCATTTTATTTGAGACATAATTGGGGATAAAAGTAAAAAGTGTATGTTAGACAAGGCACAGGCCGGTTACGTATGATTTGTAAATCATTAGACTTTTACAAATTGGTTTAATCTTTAGTTTGTATGAAACAGAAAAGAAAGTGGTTTGACTTTTTCACAAAAAGAAATTAGACATCCGCTTTCATTTTCCCATCTGCAATTTACTTCTAGTGGAATAAATTGGGTTCAGTACAGACGATATTTATTGGATCAACAAACGCTCATTTTCATATTTCAGGATCGATTGAACTGAAATTAAGCGACATGGTGCGAGGAGCAAAGACGTCTCAACAATGCACCATCAAGATGGCCAAGGACAAAGCCACGCCGCGCTTCTCCATCTTTAGAAATAAGCGTATGAAAGGCTGGTGGCCATTTGTCAAGCTCAAGAGTGAGGAGGACATTGAGAGGGAAGAACGGGAGGCGGAGGAAAAAAGCAAGAAAAAGAAGAAGAAGAGGAAAAATGTTCGAATAGAGGATGTGCAGTATACTGATACCAGTGGAAACGTCTACATTCTGGCGGTAAGTCATGGGAAAACCACATCTATTGTACAGGCAGGCCCGCAAATCACTGGGCCTTTACAGCATTTCCACCATTGTCACCATTACACATGCCAACCATAGTAATGCTACACAGCCCCCCTACCCCCAATTGCATGTAGCCAGAAAGTGGCTGCAAAGAAGCCGCAGGAGATAAGCAGCATTGAGCTGCAACAAAGGAAGAATAATTGATGAATACAGTATTTATTTATTTAACCACTTGCCGACCGCTCACGGTATATATACGTCGGCAGAATGGCTCGTACAGGCACAATCACGTACCTGTACGTGGCCCTTTAACTGCCGACGTCGGCGGCGCGCTCGCGACCCCCCTGCCTTCCCCGTGAGTGGGACCGCGGGTCCCGCAGACTCGATCGCCGCGGGGATCTCCGCGATCGTCTCACGGAGGCTCGGAGCGGGGAGATGTGTGTGTAAACACAGCATCTCCCCGCTCCTCTACTGACAATGTCAGCGATCTCCGCTCTGTGTAATCAGAGCGGAGATCGGTGACGTGTCAGTCGTAGCCACGCCCCCCACACAGTAGTAATCACTCCCCTAGGACACACTTAACCCCTCCAGCGCCCCTAGTGGTTAACCCCTTCACTGCCAGTGTCATTTTCACAGTAACCAGTGCATTTTTATAGCACTGATCGCCGTGAAAATGACAATGGTCCCAAAGATGTGTCAAAAGTGTCCGATGTGTCCGCCATAATGTCGCAGTCACGAAAAAAATCGCTGATCGCCGCCATTACTAGTAAAAAATAAATAAATAAATAATAAAAATGCCTTAAAACTATACCCTATTTTGTAAATGCTATAATTTTTGCGCAAACCAATCAATAAACGCAGATTGCATTTTTTTTTACCAAAAATATGTAGAAGAATATGTATCGGCCTAAACTGAGGAAAAAAATTTTTTTTTTATATATTTTTGGGGGATATTTATTATAGCAAAAAGTAAAAAAAAATGTAATTTTTTTCAAAATGTTCGCTCTATTTTTGTTTATAGCGCAAAAAAAAAAAATGCAGAGGTGATCAAATACCACCAAAAGAAAGCTCTATTTGTGGGAAAAAAGGACGCCAATTTTGTTTGGGAGCCACGTCGCACGACCACGCAATTGTCAGTTAAAGCGACGCAGTGCCGAATCGCAAAAAGGGGCCTGGTCATAATGGCCCGTATTGGTCCGGGGCTTAAGTGGTTAAAGGGAAAAAAATTGAGCGTTTATGGAACACATTGCTTTAGCAAACTAAATATCACCCGGTTAGTGTTAACATCTACAGTAGTTTGAAGAGATTGAATAATGATTTTGTAGCTATTTTTTTTATTAATTATAATCAGGACTCAAAAGAAAACGAAAAATATTAAAAGGTTTTTCTCTTTCTCCAGCCAGTTGTATATAAAATATAGCATGTTTATATTATGCAGTGCAGTCTTATGTCCAGCTGACAGGGGGAGCTCTATCCTCCTTCTAATGTACTTTCTATTTCTTTCTGTACTGCAGTGTTCTAGAAAGCCTGTTCTTTATAGAGATCAATACCTCAAGCTGCAATTTACACACACAAGATAAAAAGTCACGGCACTGATTTGTGCTTTATTAGGTGGCTTTAAGTGGTTGTAAAGGTTTGTGTTTTTTCACCTTATTGCATCCTATGCATCCCCAGCCTCCCCATTTTACTTACCTGAGCCCGTTCACCTGCTCGGCTCGCCCCCGGCATCCTCTTCTCCACGGAGGTCTCTGCGTTGATTGAATAGATTGATAGCAGCGCAGCCATTGGTTCACGCTCCTGCTGTCAATCAAATCCAATGACGGGGGCGGGACCGAGACATACACTCTGTGTCTATAGACGCAGAGTGTATGAGACGGGAGCGCGCCCGCAAAGTAACCCCCTCGGGAGAGAGCTTCCCGAGGGGGTTAGCAATTGCGGGGAGGTGCTGAGAGAGCCGCCGTGGAACCCCAGAAGAGGACGATCGGGGCCACTCTGTGCAAAACGAACTGCACAGTGGAGGTAAGTATGACATGTTTGTTTTAAAAAAATTATAATATCTGAACCTTTACAAGCCCTTTAAAGCGCATCTTATCCCAACATTTCATATTTAAGACGTGTCTGTTGTACCATGTACTTGTATCAAAAACTGTCATGTTCTCTTTATATTTCTTCTTTTGTGTGAAATCTCTGGTGATCCTGCCAGTCTCTCTTCTTTCCTATTTTAAACTGACCACTCTAGACATTGAAGCACATCCGTCCCAGTGTGGTCAGTTTTCTTCTTTGCATTCTACTTGGAAGCACAGCCTACCTTTACTCCCTTTACTCCAGTAGTCAGACGTATGCTGACACGCTCCCCTGCTCAGCTAACCATTGGGAAGATTAGTGTACTGCTGTTTCTCTGCCTCCTGCTGACACATTCCCTGCAGTCTCCACTCCCCCTCTGTAACTACCCAAATGTTTTGCCTTGCATTTCTGTTTTACTTTGTAAAAAAACCCATCCCATTTAAGGGTTCACATATACTTTAACCACCCGACCTCCGGATGAGTTACCCCCCTTCATGACCGGGCCATTTTTTGCAATATGGCATTGTGTTACTTTAACTGACAATTGCGCAGTGTAACACTCTACCCAAATAAAATTGATGTAATTTTTTCCCCACAAATAGTTTTCTTTTACGCGTGTTTGATCATCACTGCGGTTTTTATTTTTTGCGCTATAAACAACCACAAAAAAAAGACACGATTAAAAAAAATAACAACATTTTTACTTTCTGCAATAAAACACAACCAATGAAAATTTTTAAAAATCAAATGTCTTTATACATTTAGGCCAATATGTATTCTGAGAATTTTTTTGGGTAAAAAATAAAAAAAAAAGTGTACATTGATTGGTTTACGCAAACGCTATAGTGTCTACAAACTATAGTATATATTTATGGAATTTTTTAATTTATTTTTTTATTCTAGAAATGGCAGCGATCAGCGACTTTTAGCGGGACTGCGACATTGCAAACATTTGGGCACTAACTGAATATTTTGACACTTTGCGGGAACCAGTGACACTAATACCTTGATCGGTGCTAAAAAAAAAATGTACTGTCACTGTACTAATGATACTGGCTGGGAAGGGGTTAAACATCTAGGGCAGTCAGAAGGTTAACTGTGTGCCTAGCCAGTCGTTTGGTGTACACTGTGTGCTGCTTTTACTAGGGGACAGTGGCAGCTGGTGCTCCATTTTTTGGAGGGGGGGGCAGAACAAACCCCCCCCCCCGCCAGGTCCGCACTTACCCCTTCCAGGTCGTGGCTTCTCCTTCTGGCCAATCTGGTCTTAAGACCCACTTCCTGTCCTGATTGGCTGGAAGGAGAAGCCGGAAGACAATAGCGAATATTGATTTGTTAATGTGACAAGTGGGTGGGCTCGGGGCGCAGTGCTCTGCGCCCCGAGCCCAACCTTTTTTTTTACACCAATTGGAGCCTCAGGCTCTAATCATGTGCTTCAAAAAAAAAAAACTTGTAGAAATCTATGGGTCCGGCACCCCGCATGGAGATTAGGGGCTGGCGCATGGAGATCAGGGGGGCGGCGCCCCTTATGGACCTGTCGCTGCTGCTAGGGGAAGAGATGGATTTTATTCCTGATTTGCAGGGAAACAAAATCCATCCTTTTCCACCTGTTATGCCCCGTACACACGATCGTTTTTAATGTCATTTTTTAAACCGACGTTTTTCTCCTCGTTTTTTTTCATGTTTCCTCTCAAGCCTGCCTTGCGTACACACTATCATAAAAAAAAAACGATCAAGCAAAGCGCAGTGACGTTCAACACGTACGACGGCACTATAAAGGGGAAGTTCCGTTCAAATGGCGCCACCCTTCATGTTAGTAAAGTTTGTTGAGCGACGATTCGCGCTTTTCAGTCCGTTACTGTGTAATGAATGTGCTATCTCCATTACGAACGCTAGTTTTACCAGAACGAGCGCTCCCGTCTCATACTTGATTCTGAGCATGCGCGTTTTTTTTCACGTCGTGAAAGCATACACACTATCGTTTTTCACGTCGTTAAAAAAAACGACATGAAAAACGACGTGAAAAAAGAGAGCATGTCCGGAATTTTTAATGGCCGTTTTTCACGTCGTTAAAAATGCTCTGGAGCCTACACACGATCATTTTTAATGGCCATTTTTTAAAATGGCATTTTTAACGGCATGAAAAACGATCGTGTGTATGGGGCATTAGAATGGAGATCTGCCTTGTTTACAAAGGAATATCCAATACCTTTAACCACTTGCCGACCGCACCATTGCCGAAAGACGGCTACAGGGCGGTCGAGTTATTCTGGGAGGACGTCCCAGGGACGTCCTCCCAGAATCTTGCTCCCGCGCGCCCCCTGACCGCCGGGTCAGGATGACCCGGCGCATCATGGATAGCGGTAGATGGCCGCTAATCGTGACCGTTTATCACGTGATCGCTCCGTCAAATGACGCCGGTTTCCTCTCTCCCCTCTCTGTACCGATCGGTACATTGTGAGAGGAGAGGGGAGAGAGCGGATGGCAGCAGCGCTGTGGGCTGGATCTGTAGTGCCCACAGCGCTGCTCTGTGACAAGTGAAGTCACAGATCCATCCACCCCTTCTCAGCCATCCCTTCTCAGCCATCCCTGCTCAGCCATCCCTGCTCAGCCATCCCTGCTCAGCCATCCCTGCTCAGCCATCCCTGCTCATACTCTGAAATACCCTGCCCATACCCTGCCCATACCCTGCAATACCCTGCTATACCCTGCAATACCCTGCCCATACCCTGCAATACCCTGCCCATACCCTGCAATAACCCTGCCCATACCCTGCAACAACCCTGCCCATACCCTGCAACACCCTGCCCATACCCTGCAACACCCTGCCCATACCCTGCAACACCCTGCCCATACCCTGCAAAACCCTGCCCATACCCTGCAAAACGCTGCCCATACCCTGCAAAACCCTGCCCATACCCTGCAAAACCCTGCCCATACTCTGCAAAACCCTGCCCATACTCTGCAAAACCCTGCCCATACTCTGCAAAACCCCGCCATACCCTGCAGTACCCTGCCCATACTCTGCAGTACCCTGCCCATACTCTGCAGTACCCTGCCCATACTCTGCAATACCCTGCCCATACTCTGCAATACCCTGCCCATACTCTGCAATACCCCGCCATACTTACCCCGCCATACTCTGCAATACCCTGCAATACCCTGCCCATACCCTGCAACACCCTGCCCATACCCTGCAAAACCCTGCCCGTACCCTGCAAAACCCTGCAATACCCTGCAATACCCTGCCATACTCTGCAATACCCTGCCCATATCTTGCAATATTCTGCAATACCCTGCCCATACTCTGCAACACCCTGCCCATACTCTGCAACACCCTGCCCATACTCTGCAACACCCTGCCCATACTCTGCAACACCCTGCCCATACTCTGCAACACCCTGCCCATACTCTGCAAAACCCTGCCCATACTCTGCAAAACCCTGCCCATACTCTGCAAAACCCTGCCCATACTCTGCAATACCCCGCCATAATCTGCAATACCCTGCCCATACTCTGCAATACCCTGCCCATATCTTGCAATACTCTGCAATACCCTGCCCATATCCTTCAATACCCTGCCCATACTCTGCCCATACTCTGCAATACCCTGCCCATACTCTGCAATACCCCGCCATACTTACCCCGCCATACTCTGCAATACCCCGCCATACTCTGCAATACCCTGCCCATACCATGCAATACTCTGCAATACCCTGCCCATACTCTGCAATACCCTGCCCATACTCTGCCCATACTCTGCAATACCCTGCCCATACTCTGCAATACTCTGCAATACCCATACTCTGCAATACCCCGCCATACTTACCCCGCCATACTCTGCAATACCCCGCCATACTCTGCAATACCCTGCCCATACCATGCAATACTCTGCAATACCCTGCCCATACTCTGCAATACCCTGCCCATACTCTGCCCATACTCTGCAATACCCTGCCCATACTCTGCAATACTCTGCAATACCCATACTCTGCAATACCCCGCCATACTTACCCCGCCATACTCTGCAATACCCTGCCCATACCATGCAATACTCTGCAATACCCTGCCCATACTCTGCAATACCCCGCCATACTCTGCAATACCCTGCCCATATCCTGCAATACCCTGCCCATACTCTGCAATACCCTGCCCATACTCTGCAATACCCTGCCCATACTCTGCAATACCCTGCCCATACTCTGCAATACCCTGCCCATATCCTGCCCATACTCTGAAATACCCCGCCATACTCTGCAATACCCCGCCATACTCTGCAATACCCCGCCATACTCTGCAATACCCCACCATACTCTGCAATACCCTGCCCATATCCTGCAATACCCTGCCCATATCCTGCAATACCCTCCCCATACTCTGCAATACCCTGCCCATACTCTGCAATACCCTGCCCATACTCTGCAATACCCTGCCCATACTCTGCAATACCCTGCCCATACTCTGCAATACCCCGCCATACTCTGCAATACCCTCCCCATACCCTGCAATACCCTGCCCATATCTTGCAATACTCTGCAATACATTGCCCATATCCTGCAATGCCCTGCCCATACTCTGCAATGCCCTGCTCATACTCTGCAATGCCCTGCTCATACTCTGCAATGCCCTGCTCATACTCTGCAATGCCCTGCTCATACTCTGCAATGCCCTGCTCATACTCTGCAATACCCTGCCTATACCCTGCCCATACCCGGCAATACCCTGCCCATACCCTGCAAAAAAAAACGTTTTAACCACTTCCCGCCCGCCGGCCGTCATATGACGTCCTTGACTTTGTGCAGGGATATCTGAATGATGCCTTCAGCTACAGGCATCATTCAGATATCAGCTTTTTCAGCTGGCGATTCCCTACACCATAAGAATGATCATAGCGTCTGTTCCATCGCTTGATCGTTCTTACGGGAGGCGAGAGGGGACGTCCCCCCCCTCCCGCCGCCCTCCGGTGCTTCTACCGATTTACCGCTACGATCGAAGCCAGGATCGTTTTTTATTTTTTTTATTTCAGGCCTCCCAGCCTAGAGGTGAGATGTGGGATCAAAAAATGTATTTTTGGGGGAAAAAGTGGCAAACTAAAATAAATAAAGTAAAATGAACAATAAATGTTTTTTTTTTTTTTTAAAGTGCCCCTGCCCCCATGTGCTCGCATGCAGAAGCGAACGCATACGTAAGTTCCGCCCACATGTTCAAACCACACATGTGGTATCGCTGCGAACGTTACAGCGAGAGCAATAATTTTGGCCCTAGACCTCCTCTGTAACTCAAAACATGTAACCAGTAAAAAAATTAAAAGCGTTGCCTATGTGTATTTTTAAGTAGCGAAGTTTGGCGCCATTCCACGAGTGTGTGCAATTTTGAAGGGTGACATGTTAGGTATCTATTTACTCGGCGTAACTTCATCTTTCAAATTATGCAAAAACATTCGGCTAACCTTACCATTTTGTTTTTTTTAAAGCACAAAACATTTTTTTTTTCCCCAAAAACCGCGTTCGAAAAATTGCTGCGCAAATACCGTGCGAGATAAAAAGTTGCAACAACCGACATTGTATTCTCTAGGGTCTTTGCTAAAAAAAAACATATATAATGTTTGGGGGTTCGGTGTAATTTTCTAGCAAATAAATTTTGAAATTTACATGCAGGAGAGAAATGTCAAAATTGGCCTGGGTGCTCCAGAACGCCTGAAGGTGCTCCAGAACGCCTGAAGGTGCTCCCTGCATGTTGGGCCTCTGTATGTGGCCACGCTGTGTAAAAGTCTCACACATGTGGTATCGCCATACTCGGGAGGAATAGCAGAATGTGTTTTGGGGTGTAATTTGTGGTATGCATATGCTGTGTGTGAGAAATAACCTGCTAATATGGCAATTTAGTGAAAAAAAAAAGAAGAAAAAAAAATCTTGATTTTGCAAAGAATTGTGGTAAAAAATGTCAACTTCAAAAAACTCACCATGCCTCTTTCTGAATACCTTGGAATGTCTTCTTTCCAAAAAGGGGTCATTTGGGGGGTATTTGTACTTTTCTGGCATGTTAGGGTCTCAAGAAATGAGATAGGCCGTCAGTACTTCAAGTGTGATCAATTTTCAGATATTGGCACCATAGCTTGTGGACTCTATAACTTTCACAAAGACCAAATAATATACACCAATTTGTACTTATTTTTACTAAAGATATATAGCAGTATAAATTTTGGCCAAAATTTATGAAGAAAAATTACTAATTTGCTAAATTTTATAACAGAAACGAAGAAAAATTCATTTTTTACCAAATTTTCTGTCTTTTTTCTTTTATAGCGCAAAAAATAAAAAACCCAGCAGTGATTAAACACCACCAAAAGAAAGCTCTATTTGTGTGAAAAAAATGACACAAATTTCATATGGGTACATTGTTGTATGACTGAGTAATTGTCATTCAAAATGTGAGAGCACCGAAAGCTGAAAATTGGTCTGGTTAGGAAGGGGGTTTATGTGCCCAGTGGTCAAGTGGTTAATTTAATAGTTAGTTATTATTAGTTAGTTGCCTATTATTTTGAATTTTTCGGATTTTCTAATTTCCAGGTTCACGAATGTTCGAATTTACGGCTTTACAAATGTTCGAATTTATGAATTTCGATCATAAAGAATGACCTGAAAAACCAAAAAAAAAAAAACGAATGAAACAAAAACGAACATGTTTTTTGGCAGTGCACGTCTAATTTTATTTAGGCTTTATTTACAATATATTTCATTTTAAGAAAGCTTTAGATTTCAAGGACTTTTAGCCCACGTTCACACTGGGGCTGCGGGAGTGAAGCCTGCGAGTTCAGCTGAACTCGCACGATTTCACTCCCGCTGGCAGTCCCGATTTCAGCCACGATTTCAAAGACATCTGAAACAGATGTCAATGTAAATCGCGGCTGAAATCACAAAAAGTAGTACAGAAACTACTTTTTGTAATCGGTGCAGCGCTGCAGATGCGGCGTCGCACCGATTAGGACGGTGCCATTGCCCGCAATTTGCGGCAAATTTCGCTGATTTGACATGCGATTTGACATGTCAAATCGCATGTCAAATCGCACCAGTGTGAACCAGGGCTTAAACATGTTAATACTTATATAGTGATTGAGTTCACATATGCTTTAGGAACAGCAACTGTGTCTTACTCTGTTGGCTACACATACCTAGAGGCCCCCGCTACTTAGGACATTCTCATAATGGTGATGCGCTCCGCCATTAAACTAACTATACTATCTTCACATGCATCCCTTGCAGCTAGGTCACGGACAGAAATACCTTTTTGTTTGAGGATTATCACACCTCAAAAGAGACTGACGCCAGCGCTCAGAGGAGATTTAGGCTTTTATTCATGCTTTCTAACATTTTAGAATCTCAGATCAGGAAAACGTCAATCCCTGCCCCATTTTTACCCAGCGTCACACAGATTTTCCCAGCTAGCCCATAATAGATCAAAGCTACAATTGAATTGGACTTCTCTGCAATATAATTGAACAAAACAGCAAATTGTAGGGTGCTGAGCGGTGATACATAGCTTGATGTAGAGCAGATTCACCCGGTACTCTGCTTTCTCTTGAGAGGATGCCTGCTCATTAAAAGTCTTATCATTGTCTTCTCATTTTCATTAAATAAAGTTTTCAAAGTTACAGAAGTTGCCAGAGGTCAATTTACAGTATCAGTAATTTATGTAGGCAACATTTGGGGATGCAAGGAACTTACAGTATATGCATCAGAGAGATCAGTTTATCCTGTTTTTTGCAATCTGCAGAATCTGCAGAAGAAAAGAGTGGTCAGGAAGAAAGGGAAGGAAAGAACAGGTAGGAATGGACACCAGGGGGTTGGAGCTACCCATGTGTAGTTGTAGGAGTGTGACACTCATATCCATTTGAGAAGGCAGGACAAAAATTGTGAGACTCATAGTTCCCTGACCTTTTTGAATTCAGGCATGGTGCCCTGAAGCTTGGTCACCAATTTGATAATTGATCAGAGTCCAGTGCAATCTATTTTTAACTTAACTAAGTTAACTATAATTACTATAACTAAGTGGCATAAAAAATTCAGCTTATAAAAGGGCCTCAGGCTATGCCAAGGCAACCATGTATTGTTGATTGTTCATTTTGTGACCATCGGGACAAGTTTAACCTCCCTGGCGATATGATTCTGTCTGGAATTTTGTACCAAAAGCGGTACAATTATTTTGCATGGAAATTTGGTGTTACGTATTGTAGGCCTGCAATTCTTAGTAATTAGTTACTTAAAGCGGAGGTCCACCCAGAAATTTTTTTAACACTAAAATTCCTAAAAAAAATAGAAAAAATTTATAGAAAAAAAAAAAAGATACTCACCCGAAATGCCCGTTGCTATGCGGAAGTCCCCTAATCTGCCTCTTCCTTTGCCTCGGTGGTTCTCCTTCTGCTTCCTCTTCTTGTGAATCGGGCGCGCTGCCTTCTGGGAACTGTGTGTATTCCAGGAGGCAGCCCCCCATTCTCAAAGCGCCGTGCGAGTCGCACATGCGCAGTAGGAAACGGGCAGTGAAGCCGTAAGGCTTCACTGCCTGTTTCCCTTAGTCAGGATGGAGGAGCCGGGACCTGCCAGGACCGAGCGATCGCCGTCAGGGGCCCGACATCGCGGGCGAGTAGAACAGGTAAGTGTCCTTATTAAAAGTCAGCAGCTACAGTGTTAGTAGCTGCTGACTTTTAAAAAAAAATAAAAAATCGCGGGTGGAATCCCACTTTAAATCTGTCCAAACAAGAGTCTAGTAGACATCCCGGGTATGATAAAGTTTGAAACACAAAATCATAAATTATAATATAATAAATAACTATAAATAATTATAACAAATAATAATATAATAATAATAAAAATTATTCAGTAATGTAATCAAATCAAAAACACTGAAATTTGCTCAGTTGCAGAATCGTCGCTGTCATTAGATTTAGTGTTTGATGATGAATAGTGATGAGCCGAACACCCCCGGGTTCGGTTCGCACCAGAACCCGCGAACGGACCGAAAGTTCGTACGAACATTAGAACCCTATTAAATACAATGGATGCGAACGTTCGAATTCTAAAGTGCTAATTATAACGACTATTATGCATGTTATTGTCCTAAAAAGGGTTTGGGAACCCGGGTTCTGCACCAGGGGACATGTATCAATGCAAAAAGAAGTTTTAAAAACGGTCGTTTTTCGGGAGCAGTCATTTTAATGATGCATAAAGTGAAAAAAAAAGAGTCAAATATTCCTTTAAATATCGTACCTGGGGGGTGTCTAAAGTATGCCTGTGAAGTGCCACGTGTTTCCCGTGTTTAGAACTGTCCCTGCACAAAATGACACTTCTAAAGGAAAAAAAAGCCATTTAAAACTGCTTGCGGCTTTAATGTAATGTCTGGTCCCGGTAATATGGATGAAAATCTTTAAGAAAAATGGCATAGCTACCCCATGACCCCCCCCCCTACCCCAGCCCATTACCAGCCCCTTTGGGTCTTGTATGGATATTAAGGGGAACCCCGCACATAAAATAAAAAAGGCCCTATATACTCTGAACAGCCGTATACAGGCGGTGCATACAAGACAGGGACTGTAGGTTTGTTCTTATGTAGAATCTGTTTGTAATTTTGAACAGGTACATTGTTTAAGTGTAGCTCCAGCCCAAAAATCTATTTTTAAACTTTTTGGAAAACATAGGTAAGGGTTATCACCCCTGTAACATTTGTTTTGCTGTCTGTGCCCCTGTTCAGAACATTTCACCTCACTTTCCGTCCCAATGACAACTGTTTTTGAAATGTGGTGTTTTTCTTGAAACAAGGATTGGTGATAAAGCATCAGTACAGAGGAGACACCTTTCTCCCATATTAATTCTTACAGGAGAGAATTTTCCTTCCTAGGGGTAGATTTCCTCTCACTTCCTGTTGTCTTCTTGCGTTTGCAAGTAGGAGTCGTTTGTAAGTTGGATGTTTGAAAGTAGGGACCTGCCGTATATACTCTGCAGAAGTAGGCCCCTTAGTTGTTGGTGTTGGCACAACACTGTAAGCACTCACAGTTACTCTTGGTTGGTGCTGGAACGCCCTGCTGTCAACTATTATATCAGGAATTGTAATTACATATAATTGTTGAACAGTGGTAGTAAAAATTGGGCCTTTGATGGTGGTGCTGGTGCCACAACACTGTAAGCCCTGACAGTTACTCTTGGTGGGTGCAGCAATGGGCCCTGCTGTGAATTATTAGATCAAGAATTGTAATTGCATGCCCCTGTTGAACAGGGGCTGAAAAATTGGGCCTTTCGTGGTGGTGGTGGTGTTGCCACAACACTGTAAGCCCTCAGAGTTACTCTTGGTGGGTGCAGGAATGGGCCCTGCTGTGAATTATTAGATCAAGAATTGTAATTACATGCCCCTTTTGAACAGGGGCTGAAAAATTGGGCCTTTCTTGGTGGTGGTGGTGGTGGTGGCGTTGCCACAACACTGTAAGCCCTCAGAGTTACTTTTGGTGGGTGCAGCAATGGGCCCTGCTGTGAATTATTAGATCAAGAATTGTAATTACATGCCCCTGTTGAACAGGGGCTGAAAAATTGGGCCTTAGGCACTGGTGGCACAACACTGCAACCCCTCACAGATACTGTACTTGGAGCACAGCAATGAGCCCTGTTGCAAAGTATTGCTTCAAAAATTGTAATTACACGCCCCTGTTAAACAGGGGCTGAAAAATTAGGCGTTAGGCACTGGTGGCGGCACCCATAAACAAAAATGATCTTCCAAGCTATCATCATCAATCGTATCATTGAGGACTCGGAGGAGGAGGATAGCCAGTCAACATAACAGCACAGGCACTCAGCATCAGCATCAGTCTTGAAGGGATGTGACATGTTAAAATCAATTAGTCTGTTATATCAGCATCAGGTGTGTGGTAGCTGGTGGTGATCCAAGACTGGTTCATCTTGATGAAAGTCAGTCGATCAACCGAGTCGGTGGACAGGCGCACCCTGTGATCCGTGACAAATCCTCCAGCAGCACTGAATGTGCGTTCCGAAAGAACGCTGGATGCAGGACAGGCCAGTAGCTCAATTGCATACTGTGCAAGCTCTGGCCAGTGATCCATCCTCAAGACCCAGTAAGCCAGAGGATTTTCGGTGGGGAAGGTGTCCAAGTCTGACCTTGCCCCTAGATATTCCTGCACCATGTTTATCAGACGCTGGCGATGGTTGCTGGAACCGATCATACTTTGGGGCTGCGGACTAAAGAATTGTCTGAACGCATCGGTCAGACGGCCACCTTCCCCACCGCTCCTTCTTTGACTGGCCGAAGCCTCAGCAACTCGTTGTCCAGGACCAGGAGTTTGTAACCTCCCAGTCTCTGGGAACGCGTTGCACAGACCTTTCTGCAAGGCCTCCCGGAGTTGTCTCATCCTCTGCTCCCTCTGCGACGGTAACATAAGGTCCGCAACCTTACCCTTGTACCGTGGATCAAGGAGAGTGGCCAGCCAGTAATGGTCCCTCTCCTTGATCCGAAGAATACGAGGATCCTTCCGCAGACTTTGCAGGATCAGGGAGGCCATGCAGCATAGGTTAGCTGAGGCATTCGGTCCGGAGTCCTCTGGGTCACTAAGGACGACATGATCCGCAGCCACCTCCTCCCAGCCATGTACAAGTCCACGGGTTTCTTGGGACTGTAAATCATCCCTAAAAGACTGCTGCTGTTGATGCTGCTGAGTGCCAGGCTCCACCTCCATGCTGACACAATCCTCCTCCTCCTCCTCCTCCTCCTCTTCCTGTGCGATGGGTGGGACAGAAGGAACACTGTCTGGGTAAAGGGGGCCTTGAGAGGCAAGGAAGTCCTCCTCTTCCTGCCTCTGTTCTGCCTCAAGTGCCCTGTCCATTATTCCACGCAGCGTGTGCTCCAACAGGTGGACAAGAGGTACAGTGTCACTGATGCATGCACTGTCACTGCTCACCATCCTCGTGGCCTCCTCAAATGGTGCCAGGACAGTGCATGCATCCCTGATCATGCCCCACTGGCGTGGAGAAAAAAAACCAAGCTCCCCTGACCCTGTCCTGGTGCCGTAGTCGCACAGGTACTCATTGATGGCCCTCTGCTGCGTGTGCAGCCGCTGCAGCATGGCCAACGTTGAGTTCCACCTGGTGGGCATGTCACATATAAGGCGGTTCTTGGGCAGGTTCAACTCCTTTTGCAGCTCAGCCAGACGAGCACTGGCATTATAAGATCTGCGGAAATGCACACAGACTTTCCTGGCCTGCCTCAGGACATCCTGTAAGCCCGGGTACCTGCCCAAGAACCGCTGCACCACCAGGTTAAGGACGTGAGCCACACAGGGCACATGGGTCAGTTGTCCCTGTCGGAGGGCGGAGAGGAGGTTGGTGCCATTGTCGCAAACCACCATTCCTGGCTTAAGCTGGCGTGGCGTCAACCACCTCTCGGCCTGGCCCTGCAGAGCAGACAGGACCTCTGCCCCAGTGTGGCTTCTGTCCCCCAAACACACCAGCGCAAGCGCGGCATGGCATCTTTTTGCCTGCGTACTTGCGTAGCCCCTTGAACGCCTACGGAGCACCGCTGGTTCAGAGGACAAAGCACAGGAAGAGGCCATGGAGGAAGAAGAAGAGGAGGGGGTGGAGGAGAGAGGTGTGTCACAACCAGTAGTAGCATTTTGGAGGCGTGGCGGTGGAACAACCTCCAACACTACTGCACCTTGTCCTGCATCCTTCCCAGCTGCCAAAAGAGTGACCCAATGGGCCGTGAAAGAAAGGTAACGTCCCTGTCCATGCCTGCTGGACCATGAGTCAGCGGTAATATGCACCTTACCGCTGACCGCCCTGTCCAGCGAGGCCAAGACATTGCCTTCCACATGTCGGTAGAGAGCCGGAATAGCCTTCCGTGAGAAAAAGTGGCGTTTGGGAACCTGCCACTGAGGAACCGCACATTGCACAAACTCACGGAAGGGGGCCGAGTCTACCAACTGAAAAGGCAGCAGTTGAAGCGCTAGCAATTTAGCCAAGCTAGCATTCAACCGCTGGCCATGTGGATGGCTGGGAGTGAACTTCTTTCGACGGTCCAGCAGCTGGGGCAGGGAAATTTGCCTGCTAGAATCGGACGTCGGTGTACTGCTAGCAGAGTGGGCGCAAGTACTTGGCTGTGACACACCTAATTCTACACCTTCATTCCTCTCAGTGCATGTTTCAGAGAGGACTGAAGTTATAGTGGGGTTGGAGATCCCAGCTGATGCGGTGCAAGGAGAGGTCCGCTTTGTTCTTTGGTGTGGGTCTTTGAGGTAGGCTTGCCAACGAGCTGCATGGCAGGTCAACATATGTCTGGTCAGGCATGTGGTACCCAAGCGGCTGATGTTTTGGCCACGCGATATACGCTTGAGACATATGTTGCAAACAGCAGCTGTGCGATCTGATGCACTAGCCTCAAAAAAGGCCCACACCAAAGAACTTTTTGAATGACGGGCAGAGGCAGCGCCCTGCACAGGCGGAGCTCTGCGGTGTGATTCCGTCGGTGTACTGCCCTTACGCTGGCCACCAAAGGGCATCCTGCCTCGTTGGAGATGTGCCTCCTCCTCATCCTCCTCCTCCTCCTCTCTCCTATTAGGCACCCACGTGGAGTCAGTGACCTCATCATCCCCTCCCTCCTCATCACTGGAGCCAATCTGGCAGTATGCTGCAGCTGCTGGAACATGACTGCCAGATTGGTGTCCTTCTTGAGCATCCCCTCTGTCTGCTCTCACGCTACTGCCTTCCTCTAGCTGGGTTTCATCATCAGACCCTTCGAAACGCTGGGCATCCTCCTGGAGCATGTACCCAACACTGTGCTCAAACAGTTCAGGGGACTCCTCAGGAGGAGGACATGGTGGGTCTAGGGAAGGAGTGACTGATGATGAGTCTGACATTGATACCAGGGAAGAGGACGCTTTGGCAGCTGCTTTGCCAGTACCCTGAGCCTGGGTGAGAGAGGATGAGGAGGAGGAGGAGGGCTTGGTCATCCACTCTACCAAGTCTTCGGCATGATGTGGCTCAACATGTCCAGCTGCCGAAAAGAAGGACAAGCGTGTCCCATGGCCATGTGCTGATGACAATGCACCGCGTCCACGACCAGCACTGTTGCCCCCAGACACAGAGCCTGCTTGCCCTCTTTTATTGCCTCCTGACTGTCTGCCTCTCCTTGTTTGCCTTCCAGACATTCTAATGGATGGCCTGCAGGGAGATGGGAAAAAAAGCAATAAGGGCTACCTTCAGGTGTCCTTCTCTGTCCCTTTACTTAAGGATTTCTAAATATGGTTGAGGATGATTGCTTTCGCACAGAATAGCACAATGACAATTTCCCTGACTGTCCAAAAAACAAGGATTTCAAAGATGGTTGATGAGGAATGCTTTAGCACAGTATAGCACAATCAGAATTTCCCGCACTGTCCTTCCCTGTCCCTACAAACAAGGTTTAGCACTGTAAAACACACTGACACTCTCCCTACCTATAGTTTTCTGTCCTTATAATTTTTTTTTTTTTAAAGATGGTTGATGAGGAATGCTTTAGCACAGTATAGCACAATGAGAATTTCCCTCACTGTCATTCCCTGTCCCTACAAACAAGGTTTAGCACAGTAAAACACACTGACACTCTCCCTACCTATAGTTTTCTGTCCCTATAAAAAATGTTTTTTTAAAGATAGTTGATGAGGAATGCTTTAGCACAGTATAGCACAATGAGAATTTCCCTCACTGTCCTTCCCTGTCCCTACAAACAAGGTTTAGCACAGTAAAACACACTGACACTCTCCCTACCTATAGTTTTCTGTCCCTATAAAAAATTTTTTTTTAAAGATGGTTGATGAGGAATGCTTTAGCACAGTATAGCACAATGAGAATTTCCCTCACTGTCCTTCCCTGTCCCTACAAACAAGGTTTAGCACAGTAAAACACACTGACACTCTCCCTACCTATAGTTTTCTGTCCCTATAATTTTTTTTTTTTTAAAGATGGTTGATGAGGAATGCTTTAGCACAGTATAGCACAATGAGAATTTCCCTCACTGTCCTTCCCTGTCCCTACAAACAAGGTTTAGCACAGTAAAACACACTGACACTCTCCCTACCTATAGTTTTCTGTCCCTATAAAAAAATTTTTTTTTTAAAGATGGTTGATGAGGAATGCTTTAGCACAGTATAGCACAATGAGAATTTCCCTCACTGTCCTTCCCTGTCCCTACAAACAAGGTTTAGCACAGTAAAACACACTGACACTCTCCCTACCTATAGTTTTCTGTCCCTATAAAAAATGTTTTTTTAAAGATGGTTGATGAGGAATGCTTTAGCACAGTATAGCACAATGAGAATTTCCCTCACTGTCCTTCCCTGTCCCTACAAACAAGGTTTAGCACAGTAAAACACACTGACACTCCCCCTACCTATAGTTTTCTGTCCCTATATTTTTTTTTTTTTAAAGATGGTTGATGAGGAATGCTTTAGCACAGTATAGCACAATGAGAATTTCCCTCACTGTCCTTCCCTGTCCCTACAAACAAGGTTTAGCACAGTAAAACACACTGACACTCTCCCTACCTATAGTTTTCTGTCCCTATAAAACATTTTTTTTAAAGATGGTTGATGAGGAATGCTTTAGCACAGTATAGCACAATGAGAATTTCCCTCACTGTCCTTCCCTGTCCCTACAAACAAGGTTTAGCACAGTAAAACACACTGACACTCTCCCTACCTATAGTTTTCTGTCCCTATAAAAAAAATTTTTTTTAAAGATGGTTGATGAGGAATGCTTAAGCACAGTATAGCACAATGAGAATTTCCCTCACTGTCCTTCCCTGTCCCTACAAACAAGGTTTAGCACAGTAAAACACACTGACACTCTCCCTACCTATAGTTTTCTGTCCCTATAATTTTTTTTTTTTTTAAAGATGGTTGATGAGGAATGCTTTAGCACAGTATAGCACAATGAGAATTTCCCTCACTGTCCTTCCCTGTCCCTACAAACAAGGTTTAGCACAGTAAAACACACTGACACTCTCCCTACCTATAGTTTTCTGTCCCTATAAAAATTTTTTTTTAAAGATGGTTGATGAGCAATGCTTTAGCACAGTATAGCACATTGAGAATTTCCCTCACTGTCCTTCCCTGTCCCTACAAACAAGGTTTAGCACAGTAAAACACACTGACACTCTCCCTACCTATAGTTTTCTGTCCCTATAAAAAAATTTTTTTTAAAGATGGTTGATGAGGAATGCTTTAGCACAGTATAGCACAATGAGAATTTCCCTCACTGTCCTTCCCTGTCCCTACAAACAAGGTTTAGCACAGTAAAACACACTGACACTCTCCCTACCTATAGTTTTCTGTCCCTATAAATTTTTTTTTTTAAAGATGGTTGATGAGGAATGCTTTAGCACAGTATAGCACAATGAGAATTTCCCTCACTGTCCTTCCCTGTCCCTACAAACAAGGTTTAGCACAGTAAAACAGACTGACACTCTCCCTACCTATCCTTCTCTTTCCCTAAACTAAAGGAATCCAGGTTAAGCAAGAAAAAAAAATTTCACTGTCCCTGCCTATGCTTCTCTTTCCCTGCTCCGGAACACACTACACTAGGCCGCCGTGCTGGCGGCCTTTTATAGTGTGGGGCGTGTACTAAACACCCTCAGCAATAATTGGCCACAGGCATCCTGCCTGTGGCCAATCATTGCTCTCCTCGCTGCCGGCGCTGTGATTGGCCAAGCATGCGGGGTCACAGTGCATGCTTGGCCAATCACAGTGCCTGGATGACACTGCGATGGCGTAGTGCATTGTGGGCCGTTCGCGTCACTCGAATTTGGCGCGAACGGCCCAAATCGTTCGATCTTCGTCGAACGATCGAACAGCCGATGTTCGAGTCGAATGTATGTTCGACTCGAACACGAAGCTCATCCCTAATGATGAATTTCCCCACAAATCGCTATCGCTCAATTCTGCAAGTGATTCTAATTTATTATCGCTGTTTTCTAGCTAAAAAACACTTTTGACATAAAGGGACACATTTTGGTTGCTATGGAAAATCTCCAGTTTGCAGGCAGAAAGAACAGTTTTTATAATATAAAACTGCATGCAGGACACTGGACAGACCACTAGGGACAAAGGGGATGTGTAATTTTTTTATACAGTACTGTAATCTGTAAGATTACAGTATACTGTATGTGTACTGTGTTTTTACTTTTTTGAATTTGCCGCCGAACTCCGCCCCGTGCGTCGCGCCGCTCGGGAACGGAGCTCGGCGGCACTCGGCATTCACCAGTGTGTGAATCGAGCGAGGAGACACAGCTCGCACACACAGCGGGACACATCGCAGGATCCGGGGACAAGGTAAGTAACTTACCCTGTATCCTGCAATGCGATCCCAAGTCTTGCTCGGGGTTACCGCTTTGGACATGAAAAAAGATTACCGCCAGGGAGGTTAAATTGATGCTTTTAGATACCCCCAGGTTTTATATTTAGGAGTGCCTTACCCAGTTCTTGGGAAGCGGTCTTTGGAGAAGAATGCAAAGTTACCCTGGGTTACCAGATAGGACCATCATATGTGATAGAATGTGCCTGGTTCTGAGCAACCACAGAAGTTAGGAGAGTGGCCTGGGGCCGCACAAGCAATATGGCAGGGCAACCAAAGAAGTTCTTTACAGGCATACCCCACTTTTAAGTACACAATGGGATTTATTTACTAAAGCTGGAAAGTGCAAAACCAGGCTCACTTCTGCATAGAAATTGTAATTAGTTTCCACCTCAGAAGCAATACAGAAACACAACTTGGTCATGCCCCATATAGGAGTCCATTTAGTGTGCCCTAGCTGGATTCCTATATCATTTTTTTTTTAAATAAGCACATTTCTCAATGAATCTACACGTAAAATCTCTCCATTGCTGCTTACTTACCTTAAAGTGGAGGTCCACCCTGAAAAAATCTTCACACTAAAAATTCAAAAAAATAAATAAAAAATTAATAGAAAAAAAAATGTTATACTCACCCTAAATGCCTGTTGCTATGCGGAAGTCCCCTAATCTGCTGCTAATGTTCCTCTTCTCCGTCCGTGGTGGCTCTCCTTCCACTTCCTCTTCTTGTGAATGGGCCGCGCTGCCTTCTGGGAACTGTGTGTATCCCAGGAGGCAAGCCGCCCATTCACAAAGCGCCGTGCGAGTGGCGCATGCGCAGTACGAAACGGCCAGTGAAGCCTTACGGCTTCACAGCCTGTTTCCCCTACTCAGAATGGAGGAGCCGGGAGCCTGCCAGCAGCGATCGATCACCGCGGCAGGACCGACATCGCGGGAGAGTAGGACAGGTAAGTGTCCTTATTAAAAGTCAGCAGCTACACTGTTAGTAGCTGCTGACTTTTTTTTTTTTCCTGCACCACCGCTTTAACTCCTTGTCTTCTCCCTGTGTTGAAACTCTGCTGGTACTACCTTTTTAGTTAGCTTTCAATAAAAAGTATATTGCCCAATTCCTTCACTGGAGATACAGTGCCTTGAAAAAGTATTCATACCCCTAGAAATTTTCCACATTTTGTCATGTTACAACCAAAAACGTACATGTATTTTATTAGGATTTTATGTATTAGACCAACACAAAGTGGCACATAATTGTGAAGTGGAAACAAAATGATAAATGTTTTTCCAAATATTTTACAAATAAATATGTGAAAAGTGTGGGGTACATTTGTATTCAGCCCCCCTGAGTCAATACTTTGTAGAACCGCCTTTCACTGCAATTACAGCTGCAAGTCTTTTTGGGGATGTCTCTACCAACTTTGCACATCTAGAGAGTTACATTTTTGTCCATTCTTCTGTGCAAAATAGCTCAAACTCTGTCAGATTGGATGGAGAGCGTCTGTGATCAGCAGATTTCAAGTCTTACCACAGATTTTCAATTGAATTAAGGTCTGGACTTTGACTGGGCCATTCTAACACATGAATATGCTTTGATCTAAACCATTCCATTGTAGCTCTGGCGGGATGTTTAGGGTCGTTATCCTGCTAGAAGGTGAACATCAGGTTTTCTTCTAAGATTGCCCTGTATTTGGCTCCATCCATCTTCCCATCAACTCTGACCAGCTTCCCTGTCCCTGCTGAAGAAAAGCATCCCCACAACATGATGCTGCCACCACCATGTTTCACAGTGGGGATGGTGATTTCAGGATGATGTGTAGTGTTAGTTTTCCGCCACACATACATAGTGCCATTTGCTTTTAGACCATTAACATTATAACATTATACTAAGGTTTTATGACCCCCTCTGTGACTAGCATCTCCCCCCTCAAGTCTATAGCTCTCCCTCTGTCTTATCTCACTAACTCTGTCTTATCTCACTAACTCTGCTGCTATCTTTATTACCATTGATTTGTATGTGTTTTTTTTCCTTTCCCTCTGAGATTTTTTTCTTGTTTTGTTTCAACATTCTGCTAAAAAAATTGTGAATCAGTACTGCTTGGACCTTGAAGAAGGGGACATACGCCGAAAGCTTGTCCTGAAAAATTCTATGTTAGTGCAAATAAAAAAAGTATCACGGACAGTACTTAATTTTCTCTTTTAGACCAGAAAGTTTAATTTTGGTCTCATCTGACCAGAGCACCTTCTTCCACATGTTTTCTGTGTCCCCCACATGGCTTCTGGCAAACTGCAAATGGGATTTCCTATGGCTTTTTTTCAACAATTGCTTTCTTCTTGCCATTCTTCCATAAAGGCCAGATTTGTGAAGTGCATGACTAATAGTTGTCCTGTGGACAGATTCTCCCACCTGAGCTGTGGATCTCTGCAACTCCTCCAGAGTTACCATGGACCTCTTGGCTGTTTCTATGATTAATGCTCTCCTTTTCCTGCCTGTCAGTTTTTTTTTTTAACAAGAGAAAAGAGAATCCTGCCTGTCAGTTTAGGTGGACGGCCATGTCTTGGTATGTTTGCCGTTGTGCCATACTCTTTCCATTTTCAGATGATGGATTGAACAGAGCTCCGTGAGATGTTCAAAGCTTGGGATATTTTTTTTATAACCTAACCCTTTTTTAGGCCCCTTTCACACGTACGGACCGTATGTCCGCTTTTTCATCCACCCGTTTACGGATGAAAAAGGGACATACATTGGTCCCTATGAGATCGCGGGTGTCAGCGGATCTCATCCGGGTCCGCAATCCCCCGATTCTGCAATCGGAGGAAAATCCTATTTTTCAATCCGTCTGCAGAGCGGATCAGATGAACACGGACAGACGGTCCGTGTTCATCCGATCCCCCCATAGGGGAGAGCGGAGATCTGACAGGGCGGTCCCTGCACAGTGTGCGGGGACTGCCCTGTCATCCGCCGGCTCAGCAGGGATCAACGGAGCGATCCCCGCTGAGCAAGCGGAGGCTCACGGGGCGGATCATCACGGATCCGTTCCGTGTGAAAGAGGCCTTAAACTTCTCCACAACTTTATCCCTGACCTGACTGATGTGTTCCTTGGCCTTCATGATGCTGTTTGTTCACTAAGGTTCTCTAACAAACCTCTGAGGGCTTCACAGAACAGCTGTATTTATACTGAGATTAAATTACACACAGGTGGACTCTATTTACTAATTAGGTGACTTCTGAAGGCAATTGGTTACGCTAGATTTTAGTTGGGGTATCAGATGCATGCCACACTTTTCAGATATTTATTTGTAAAAAATGTTGAAAACTATTTATCATTTTCCTTCCACTTCACAATTATGTGCCACTTTGTGTTGGTCTATCACATAAAATGCCATTAAAATACATTTACATTTTTGGCTGTAACATGACAAAATGTGGAAACTTTCTAGGAGGTATGAATACTTGTGAGATGGCTCTTTTTTAAGGGGTTATAAGGGATGGAGGTGGTAGTGGGTGGGTGAAGGAGGGGTTGCAGCATCTGTGGGGTGGGGTCATAATCTGCAGCTGATTCTTTAACGGGACTAGATAAAGTTTTGTACATATTTTCTAAATATTAAACATTTTCCAAATTTCTTTTGAGCCAGGTAAACACCAAATACAGCATATGTACCACATTTAGATGGTAAATATGACAGGTACCATACTGATGAAGCAAAATACACACAGCTGAATGGCCCATGAGGGGTACACTGTCTCCCTGAACCTATAGTTCATAGGGCTCTGAATGGGGTACCAGTCAGTTGGTATATCAGACAATTCGCAAGTTAGTAGCTATTGTTGGCTGGTCATTTTAGAAGTCCCAGAATGCACTGGGAGCATGAAAGCACCCTGTATTACACATTCATTTCTATATAAAAAGTGACATAAAAGAGTTAAATTTATGAATAACCAGGTTTGGCAAAATTACACAAAAGCCATTTTATTTAACTTTTAAGACTTAATTAATATTTGATAACAAAGCCTCTTTTTTGCTATAGGGGAAAGTTGAAGCAGAGTTCCAGCTACTGACCGTGGAAGAGGCAGAGAAGAGTCCAGTGGGCCTGGCACGCAAGGAGCCAGAACCTCTGGACAAACCCAAGTACGTATCGTTGATTGTATCATTTTGCCAGCCCCGTGTAAGCTACAAGTTGGTCTGATTGGATTTTAAACAAGGCAAAGTGTTGTCTCCCTTCCCATGTGACACAGGCCAGCCAAATGGCTGCTCAGGCCACCCACTCTGCATCATGAATGGAAGCGGAGAGAGTCACGTGGCAGCATAAGGTTAGGGTAGTTAAGGGTAGTTCTCAGCAGCATTGAAGACTGCCAATGACCACCCCAGGGGGGGTGACTCAAGGATGTTCTGTGACAGGCCAGAGGACTGCTAGAATTAGGATATGTATAAGTGGTACTTCAACCTGGCACCCAGCTGTTAGATGCAAGGTGTTTAACCTACAGAGTCTGTTCTGCCATACAATTCTACCTGCTAACCATTTTTTTTTTAAATGAACCTTTAGTTGCACTTTAGGCCGGGTTCACATATGTGCTGCTGCAGGTTCGTGCCTGGGGTCCGGTGCGTGTCTGTTCACCGGTTCAGGTGCGAAACAAGTTTGAATTTGCACCTGAACCGGACCTAAACACGTACAGGACCCTTTTTTAATTTGGATCACAGCTGCCCCCCCCCACCCGGACATGTGTAAACCGGCTCCATTGAGAGCCGGTTACACTCACCTGTCATGAGAATTGGATGCAGGGAAACCCGCATCCAATTCAAATAAATATGAACCCAGCCTTATGAGTACCCATTGCTTGCCCTACATTGGCAAAGCATAGGCTCACTTTCAGGCTGGGTTCACACTTGTCCGACAAACGCTCCGACATTGGAAGCTCATGTCGCATGATGTGTGAAAATCAATGTTTCCCTATAGGAGCCGTCTTAACTGGTCCGACACAAGTCAGTCCGACTTTGAAAATGCTCCCTGTACTACTTTGGTATGACTTTGATCCTACTTCAGCCCATTGATTATCATTGAAGTCGGATCAAAGTCGGAACGCCGTCTTGCCTGATCCGACTTTGGCATGTGACTTGTGCTCTAATGATCTTACGGGGGAACTCCACGCCAAATCTAAAAAAATAAAAAACGGCATGGGTTCCCCCTCTAAGAGCATACCAGGCCCTTCAGCCTGGTATGGATTTTGGGGGGACCCACCCACGCAGTTTTTTCGGCATAGGGTGTTCCCCTTAAAATCCATACTAAACCGAAGGGCCTGGTATGCTCTTAGAGGGGGAACCCATGCCATTTTCTTTTTTAAATTTGGCGTGGAGTTCCCCCTCAAGATTCATACCAGACACAGTGCCTGGTATTTTCGGAGATCGAAGTCGGATCCCTGTTCATTAAAGTCGGACGCATGTCGGACTTCAAGTCGCAGGGCAAAGTCGGATCCAAAGTAGTACGACTGTTGTGTCATACCAGTGTGAACCTGGCCTAAGCTTAATAATTATCCTGGTATCTCGGGAGCAGTTATGCAGATTTTGTCTGTATTGATGCTTGTCATCTTTTTGTTAATATCCAATTCATTATTGCTACAGTGTGCTTTGCATTTAAAACCATTGCATATGCCTGCTTTTGCTCTTGTTTTTAACACTTAAATTCATAAATGTGTGTGTAATGAGCTGTGTAAGCTGTGCAGGTTTAATGAGCTGTGCCTTATAATCATTTGTAAAATTCTGTCAGTTTACAAGTCAGTGAATGTAGGAAAAAGTGCAGCTTATATTCAAACAGGACTTTACTTTTCCTCATTAACCATCAGCATTGTACAAATCCGTGTTGCATACTGTGACTGATGTGCAGATTTAAAGCTGAACTTCGGGCACAAAAACTTTTTAATTTAAAGGAGAAGAACAGCCAAAGCTTGTTTGGCTGTACTTCTCCTGTGGATCACAGGAGTGCAGTTTGTTCTGAAGCCTGCTGTCGGCTGACATCAATCACAGAGCCAGTCCAGGCTGGTGCAAGATCGTGACAATACTGTCGGGATCATCCCACAACCCTGGACTGTCACCTGGCTCAGTCTCTCAGCGAACCGCTGAGAGGCTGAGCCAGCGGCTCCCACCACCTCCACAACCCAGCACTCCAGTGGGGGGTGGGGGGAGGGTCAGAGCAGAGAGCCGGTGACTGACAGTCACCAGCTCTCTGCTTACGGAGCTCTGGGAATGGAGCAGTCTTTGATCGCTCAGTTCTTAGTCTTAGAGCTGGCGGGGGGACAGATCGGACCGATGCTGCATCCACCTAGGTAAGTATGATTCTTGGGGGAAAAAATTTCAAACTTCTCTTTTAAATATATAGCCACAAAGGATAAAAATCTATTTTGTGTGCACAGAATGTCTTTGCAAAGCAGATATTGCCTTGTGAACGTAGCAGTGACATTATCATTCTGCTGCACATAGCCTGTGCAGGGAGCAAAGCTGTGGGAGGGGCTCAGCAGCCCCATCTACTACAGGATGTGTGCAAAAACTACAGAAGGGGCGGAAACAAGACCAGTCACCCTGCACTAAAAGAGAGAGCAGCAGTGAATGGTCCTTATTACAGGAAGCTCCTGCACAGAGGTAAAGTCTCACGCTGCATTACTGCACGGATCTGGAAGAAACACACAAAGTGCACCAAGATTCAAGGAAGAACACACATGATTCTTGTATTTGGACAATATCTGCTTATCCCCACCCAAGTTTAACTGCAACCGACTTCAATGCACTGCTTGATTTGGCTGGGTTCACACTAGTGTGAATTGGAATGCGGGTTCCCCGTATCCAATTTACAATAGCAGGAGATTGCAACCGGCTCTCGATGGAGCCGGTTCTAATATCGTCGCTGCGGCTCCAGCGCAAATTTGCAACTGGGTCCTGTGCGTCTTTTGGTCTGTCTCAGGTCCGACTTCAGTCAAAAATCCGGGCTGATGTCGGACCTGAAACAGTAAACGGGGATGCCCTGGACCCCTGCTGTGAGTCGCATGTGGCTTAGGTGTGAACCCAGCCTTAGGTTTACTATACTCAGGGCTTTTCTTCTCAGAGCATAGGTGCAGGTACTCTGCCCTTCTGAGTCACCTCTTGCCTTTGCCTCCTACCCACCAATAAGTACCGTCCTTGGGCTCCACTGCATACCCACTTCCCAGTACTGCCCTTTTAGAGAATAAGAACCAAGTATCATTTTGGGTAAGTATGTTGTATGCCTGTGATAATAATGGGAAAGCAGTAAAATAGATACGCTGCAGCCAGCAACCATGCCCCCCAGCAACAATAGACCCCCCTACAGCAAGTATTCCTCCCGGCAACAATAGATCCACCTTAGCAATTATAGGCCTCTGCCAGCAACAATAGATTTCCAAACAGCGAACATCAATTGATCCTCTAGCAACCAGCAACAATGGACCTTTCCCTCGACAGCAGATCCCCCAGCAACAATTGCCCCCCCCCAGCAAGACCCCCTTAGCAACAATAGATCCCCTGCCAGCAACTATAAACCTCCCCAGCAACAATAATCCACCCAGCAGCTAGCAACAATAGCCAGCATACCCCCCACCCCTATTCATTACATACATTTGTGCTTGAGGTGTTGGAACTGCGTTCCCTGTGTTTCCCTGCTTCTACCATACCTAAAAGTGGACCATACCTTAAAAGTGAAAGTACTGCTCATCGGCCTCTTGTGCCCAACCTATTTACATGGTTGGCTGATTTTTTTTATTTTTTTTATTGGGGCTGCAAATTTTGTTTTCTTTTTTAACTATTAGACTTCTTCTTTAATAAGCGGATTTATGCTACATACAGCAACCGAATTTCTTCCCATTTTTGAAAACGCCACTAGTTTTCCCTTCTAGGTGGAAAGCCACTGATAGCTCTTTATGGTGTATTAGTAGTTGTTTATTTGACAAGGCCACTATATCAAAGTTTGTGTTTGTTGTCACTGGTGGTGAGTAACAGCGGTTCTGCTACAAGTACAAGCATCAGACCAGAGGACCATCATTGGAAATATAACTCACCCTTTTGCTTCTACTGCTTAGAACGCTATACACATCCAATGATTTATATATACAGTATGCATGAAAATTATAAGGAATTTTCTGTGTTTCTTTCAGCCGCCCCAAAACCTCATTCAACTGGTTCGTGAACCCCCTAAAAACATTTGTGTTCTTCATCTGGAAGAAATACAAGAAGTACATCATTGCCCTACTCATCATCGCTATCCTGACCGTTTTCTTGGTCCTCATCCTGTACACTATGCCTGGATACATCAGTCAGAAGATCGTTAATGGATAAGGACCTTTCTTATAATGAATGGTGTAAATAATCTGACTTCAATCTGTATATATTGTTTGCAATATCTTCTTTTCAAAGGAGAGCTACCTTCATTGGGTTTACAAAAATAGTTTGCCCCAGTTGGATTAATGGCAGTGCCTGGCCATGGTGACTTGACGTGGTTCTGTATTTGGCCAAGGCCAAGTGGGTTGTAGACTGGAGGATCAAACTCTTAATGTGGGGGTTTTTCGGGGTCCCACTTTATTCACTTTTTCATATGGTTATCATCTCAGGTACTGTGTGTCCATATAATGATGATGTTTAACCTATTGCCTCTGAAAATCCGTTTTTTATTTTATTTAAGAAAGCAAAGAGCAAGACACAAAACATGGTAACCCACAGTGGCCAATCAGAAAACATTAATTGCAGTTCTGACTATGTTAACACACAGAAAGCCGAGATCTGATTGGTTGCTGTGAGTCATTGCATTTCATTTTTGCACAGTTAAAAGAGAAGTATGGGAATGTTTTTTTTTCTTAGAATAAAACTTACCTAGGTGGAAGCTGCATCTGTCCCCTGCTGGCTCTAAGGCTACTTTCACACTGAAGGCATTTTACAGGCAGCCGAGATTCGGACCGGGTATGGCCAGCCTAAGGCTCCATGCACACAGGACATTTATTGAACGCCCCTGGATGCCTATGCTCCAAGGGGGGGGGGGGGGAAACAGTAGCATTAAAAACATGCCTAAAGCCACATTTTGCAAATGCATTTAGACGTGTCAAGCGCATGGGCATTCACTCATTCCATTAGCCAGAATATTATTTATTCCGGCCATTGGAATGAATGAACGTCCAAGCGCCCGACGCTCTTAAAAGCACTTAATGCTAAAGCACGTGTAGATGCATTTACACCAGTTTTGACGCCGAAACGCTCCTTTCCTGAACATACTGCCCTGAGTTGTTTTTCCTTCTTTTTTACTGTACATGGACACTTATGGGGAGATTTACTAAAACTGGAGCACTCAGAATTTGGTGCAGCTGTGCATGGTAGCCAATCAGCTTCTAACTTCAGCTTGTTCAATGAAGCTTTTACAAAAAATCCTGGAAGCTGATTGGTTTCTATGCAGAGCTGCATCAGATTTTGCACTCTCCAGTTTTAGTAAATCTCCCCCTCAGGCTAACATAGAGGGATGTTTATTTTAAATATTAAAAATGCCTGAAAAAACACTCAAGCCTTTTCAGGCACTCCTATTGAAGTCTATGGGTCCAAATCTGCCTCAAACGTAGCTTATGTAGCTTTTGGGTCTTCATGCTTCAAGCTAAAGGCGCCTGAGCACTTACGTGTGAACAGTCACCATTGTAATACATGGGCTTTTAGATGTTGAGCATTTTTGAGCTTTGAGCTACTAAACAACCAGCTTTGAGTATGGCCTTAAAGCGGTATTAAACCCAAAACTAAAAATGTAAATATATTGCAGCTTACCAATCATTAGATGTGGTGGCTGCATCAGTTTTAGTTTTTTTAGGCTTTTTTCATCTGGTGATCTGGCCAGTAACACGCCTCCTGTATTAGAGTGCCTAGACTCTGGATGAAGGAGCACAGAAAGCAGCTTTATCAGTCTAGGGCACAGGTGTCAAACACAAGGCCCGCAGGCCGAATTCCGCCCTCCAGGCCATTTCATGTGGCCCTCGCACCTCTCCTGCAGCTGCAGGAGAGCTCCAGCCATCCTCTGGCCCTCCTCCAGACCCTGTACTTTCTGCTTTCAAGCAATGCATCCATCTTCCCAGCAGCAGCATTAAGGTAAGGGGGGCGCACTGTGATGTAAGGGAGGGTGGGGGACTCAACTTCTGACGATGGGGTGGCTCTTGACATCTAATGTAATGTATCTTACAGATACAACCGGCCCTTTTGAGGGCAATCATAATGCTGATGCGGCCCACAATGAAATTGCGTTTGACACCCCTGGTCTAGGGGGAGTGTTAGATATACTAGCAGATTTAGATACACCAATAAATTTAAGCCAAAACTTCAGCCAACACTTTGTTTGAGCAAACCGTTTACTTTTCCCTTTAGGATAAAGTTTTTACCATAAATAAATAAAAGCGGATCATTGGAAGCACCTCTGTCAGTATTATATGGTTTGTCTCATTCCTGTAACTGCTACATCTGCAGGAAAGATTGGTCTTTTGTAAAAAAAAACAGCACTTACTGGCCAGATCAACAGGCGAAAAAAAAAAAAAAAAGCCTAAAAAATGAAAACTTATGCAGCCATCACATCTAAAGCCCTGTACACACGATCGGATTTCCTATGGTTTTTTAACCAATGGATTTTTTCATCGGAAAACCGATGAAGCTGACTTTCATCAGTCTTGCCTACACACCATCAGTCAAAAAACCGACCGTTCCAAACGCCGTGACGTAAAACACTCCGATGAGCTGAGAAAAATTAAGTTGAATGCTTCTGAGCATGCGTCAACTTGATTCTGAGCATGCGTGGGTTTTTTATCCGATGAAGTTCCCCACAGACGATAGTAATTTGCTATCGGTTTTTTAACCATCGGATAAATTTAAAACATGTTCTATTTTTAAACACCGATGGAAAAAAGACAGATGGGGCCCATACACGATCGGTTTGTTCGATAAAAAAAGTCCATCTGACTGTTTTCATCGGTTAAACCTATCGTGTGTACACGGCTTAAGAATTGGTAAGCTACAATATAATATTTATTTATGTAAAAAAATATTTCAGCGCAAACAGAACCTAAAACGAAATATAGCAGACAAAAGAAATTGCAAGCTGAACACTGAAGGCGAATTCCACAACACCTCAAAGTAATGTTATCAAATCTTAAAGTGCAGTGCAATAAATAGTCAATTATTTTCTTAATAAAATTCTTAAAAAACTTCAGCAAGAAAAATTCATCCAGCAGCAATAAGGAGCCAAATGGTGAGTCAGAAACGGTGTCCTAAAATGCATCCAGGTGCATTCCCACCAGCAGATACAATTGTGGCCGCTCACCTTAAAACTATGACCCCTGAATGAACAGGATGATCACTACACGCATTCTCCAATGGGGGTTAAGATTCCGCATGCGACCAGCGCAAATCCTCGGTAATGTTTGCAGCACATATATAAAGTCAAAAAGAAGACAAATAAATGTCAGTTACTTAAAATAATAAATAAAATAAAAAAATAAGATAAGATATAAATCACACGTACAAGTTATGCGCTCATCTTAAGTGCACCGTGGATGCTCAATGTTACAAACAAGCATCAGAAGATAGACGTAGGTGACGTCAGAGGCACGACTCCTCCCCCACATACGCGTTACGTCCTGGGTGGGAATTTTTGGGTTTAATACCGCTTTAATTGAGAAAAACATTCTCCATCCTGCAATTTATATTTATCTGCTAACTCCATATATTGTTCCATATCTTGTCATCTGTATTATGACCTTGGGTCATCCATATTCCAAAAGTATAGCCATCACTCAGGTTCATAATAGCATTAGTATCAAATATGTTTTTATTATATGACTTGATCCATTTTTCACTGATGTCAGCATCTAGCATCTACAAATATATTTCTATTCATATGATCCGATAAATCCCCCCCGCCCATTATCTTATAAATGTTAATTTTTAAGTACATGGGGACAACATCAGCAATGATTATAATTCCTTGCCTTGTTTGTGAATGTAGACAGATTTAGGTTCATGCTGAGTATTTAAAGCTGGGTTCACACCTAAGATGGATCCGTCGCACAGCAGGGGTCGGGTGTGTCCTTCTTCACTGTTTCAGGTCCGATTTAAGCCTGAATTTTGGGCTGAATTCGGACCTGAAATGGACCAAAAAAGGCACACGTTTTTCCTGCAAAACGCACCAGACCTGCTGCGGAGATATGTGAATGGGCTCCATAGAGAGCCAGTCACATTCTCCTGCTGTGCGAATTGGATGCGGATAGGTGTGGACCCAGCCTTAAATAATCAAAATAGGTGATTAGTACATCATGATGTGTCTCAGCTACTCCAAGCTGTACGGTGTCTGTCTTTTACAATGCTGCCTGTCTATAACTGCAATTAAAATAGATGATAGTGGTATATAGGAAATAAAGTTGTTATAATACTGAGAAATGTTACTACACTGTATAGTTTTGAGTTTGGAATCTCACATCCTCACATTCCCAGTTTGTGCTTTTTAGATCCTGAGACAATTCTAGAGAGTTCAGTAAAGCTGGTGATACATATTACACAGCAGTTGGATGCACTGACCTATTTCCACCCAAAACATATAGAAGAGCACACTCCTTGAATCTTTTTGCAGCCATTTCTACTACCAAAATGATATTTAACCACTTAAGCCCCGGACCATTTGGCTGGCCAAAGACCAGAGCACTTTTTGCGATTCGGCATTCGCTTAAACTGACAATTGCGCGGTCGGGCGACGTGGCTCCCAAAAAAAAATTGACGCTCTTTTTTTCCCCACAAATAGAGCTTTCTTTTGGAGGTATTTGATCACCTCTGCGGTTTTTATTTTATGCGCTATAAACAAAAATAGAGCGACACTTTTGAAAAAAAAGCAATATTATTTACTTTTTGCTATAACAAATATCCCCCAAAAATATATAAAAAAACATTTTTTTTCCTCAGTTTAGGACGATACGTATTCTTCTATATATTTTTGGTAAAAAAAAAAATAATAATAATCGCAATAAGCGTTTATTGATTGGTTTGCGCAAACGTTATAGTGTCTACAAAATAGGGGAAGTTTTATGGCATTTTTATTAATATTTTTTTTTTTTACTAGTAATGGCGGCGATCAGCGATTTTTATCGTGACTGCGACATTATGGCGGACGCATCGGACACTTTTGATGCCATTTTGGGACCATTGTCATTGATACAGCGATCAGTGCTTATAGCACTGATTACTGTAAAAATGACACTGGCAGTGAAGGGGTTAACCACTAGGGGGCTAGGAAGGGGTTAAGTTTGTCCTAGGGAGTGATTCTAACTTTTAGGGGGCGTGGCTACGAGTGACACGTCACTGATCGCTGTTCCCGATGAGAGGAAACAGACGATCAGTGACATGTCACTAGGAAGAACGGGGAGATGTTGTGTTTACACTGACATTTCCCCGTTCTTCAGCTCCGAGACACGATCGGCGGACAGATAAAAATCGCTGCTCACCGCCATTACTAGTAAAATAATAATAATAATAATAAAAATGCCATAAATCTATCCCCTATTTTGTAGACGCTATAACTTTTGCGCTAGCCAATATACGCTTATTGCGAATTTGAACAAGCTGACGTTAGAAGCTGATTGGCTACCATGCAGAGCTGCACCAGATTTTGTAATCTCTAGTTTTAGTAAATCAACCCCATGGTCTCTAACTTAAAGCAGAGGTCTGCCGGAAAAAAAAAAATATTAAAAGCCAGCAGCTAAAAATACTGCAGCTGCTGACTTTTAATATATGGACACTTACCTGTCCAGGGCGCCCGCGATGTCGGCAGCCAAAGCCGATCTGTCAGTCAGCTCTCGGTTGCTGCCGCCGCCATCCTTGGTAAGGGAATCAGGAAGTGAAGCCTTGCGGCTTCACTTCCTGGTTCCCTTCTGCGCATGCGCAAGTCACGCTGCGTGTCCTCCCTGGTCCCTGCTGTCTTCTGGGACCTGTGTGTCTCCCAGAATACAGCGGGGGAGGACAGAGTAGGCGCCGGAAGTGGCGTAGGTCACCTCGATCACCAAGGTGATCTATGCCCGGAAGTGGGAGCAAATAACTGTATTACACAGGTATTCTGCTCCCTCCTCCCCCCTGAAAGGTGCCAAATGTGACACCGGAGGGGAGGGGATCCAAAAAGTGGAAGTTCCATTTTTGGGTGGAACTCCACTTTAAATATCAGTTTTCATTCATTTGGCACAATTTCACACATCTAAAGCAGGGAGCCCTGATTTTCCCCTATAATTCTTAAAACGACCTAAATTGATCTGTTAGCCACCTGGGTGGGTCATGTGACAGTGTCGGACGCATGTTATTCTTGCTGGAGGACAAAGGAGCTGCAAGAAAGCACAGGTAAGGTGTAAGTGGGCCATTTGCAGAGACACTGGTGTTGATTTACTAAAACGGGAGAGTGAAAAATCTGGTGCAGCTCTGCGTGGGAGCCAATCAGCTTCTAACTTCAGCTTCTTCAATTAAGCTTTGACAATAAAAGCTGGAACCTGCTTGGTTTCTACGCAGAGTTGCACCAGATTTTGTTTGTACTCTGCAGCTTTAGTAAATCAACCCCACTGCCACTTTGCCCTACATAGCAAGGTGACCGTGTATCTTTAATTGATTTGCAAATTAGCAGCCCTGCCAGCTTCAAAAAGACATTAAAATGTTCATAGATTACTGTATAGCTAAACATCTGAGACTGCAGAAAATTATTTAAGAATACTCTTTATGTCAAAGGATCTTGTTTGAGATGTACTTGGGGAAATGCTAATGGATACACACACAGAATGTGGAATTCCACCTGATTTGTTTTGTTAATACATATTTTTAATATAGGAAATTATGTGTTATAAATGTGAAAATCTATGAATTTTATTTGAGAGTAATATATAGCTGGATGAATTCAAATGTATGTATTTAATTATTTCTGTACTAAATAAATTAACAAATAAAAATAAATAAAAAAAAGAGCTATTGCTTTTAAATGCTGAAATTAGTCAGGTCATTTTTTCTTGTCCATCATTAATATGCTTGGAGTGCACTTTGGATGAAGTAGGTGATATTCTGAGCTACATATAGTACGTCAAAGGTAAGTCAGCCAGGGCAATATGGATCAGCCCATTGCTTGATACGGAGAATAGAGTTTCCTGGTTTAGTAAAGATTATTTTTACTTGCTAACAGAAGAAAATGTGGGCTTAAAGGATTAAGTCCACCTAAAGCTTGCCTTCAGTTTTGGCTAGATTCTCGTTGCCTGAATCCCTTATCGGTTTGTTAAAGGAAAACCTATTCTTAGAAAAATACAGAGGCTGCTAATGTTGATGCTGCTTTAAGGTTGCAAATGCGAGTTGCCTGGCTGTCTCTGATTTCCACACTTTCTAAATTACTGGCCTGTAACAAGCACTCAGATTGGAAATTATTTGCAAATCATTACTCGTGCTTTGTATACTTCTACCAAGTCTGTGCATTAGAACATATTAAAGCCACTGAATCAGCCTGTACAGGCAACTAGCATTTTGAAAGAAAAAATGGCCAGTGATGGAGGAGACCTGCCACAGTTCTCTTTTATAAGTTGCAAGTTCCTTAGCAATCATCTTCATCCCTGGCTCACTAATTTGTGAGTTGCTCAAAAGAAATATGCGGGTTGTCCAACCTAATTGACTGAATTCTTGTTTTGTGTCAGTTGTTCAGTGTGGTTCATTTACCAAAGGGAAACCTTTTATTTACTTTGCATATGATTGGATGATTGAAGTGAACATCACTGAGCTAATCTGTCCCATTAATAACGGATTAAGGCCTTGGGCGAAGAAGGGTGAAGTGTTAGTGTCAGCCTAAAGCCAGCCATACATGGATCAAAATTAGGCCAGTTTAGCAGGGACCAACCGAATGCCAATCCATGTATGGGCACTGTGGCAGTACAAAAGTCAATCTACCAATCAACTTCTTTACAATTGCCCTGTCAAATTTTCCCCACCAGATCAGTGCTGAAGGCTATAGCCTGCAATGCTGATCAATGTATTCTGACATCCGGGAAATCTCCCAACTGTCAGAGTACAATAGCTCAGCAGGGAGGATGCCCTCATTTCACCTCCAATGTGTGGATAGGGGAATCGGGTAAAAAAAAAATTTGTTCCACCCACTGGACATCTATGGGCTGCATAGGTTTATTGGTTTTGTGTGCATGCATTTGTAAGGTGATTTGTTTCTTGGCTCCAAATACCAATACACAGGAGAGGAAGGGGGGGGGTCCAAAAAGCAAAAAGGTAGGTAAAGACCAACTTTAATCAAAACTGTCATAGGAGGTAGGTTACAACCAACTTTGCTCAAAACTGTCATAGAAGTTGGTAGGTAAAGACCAACTGTATGCAAAACTTTCATAGAAGGAGGTAGATAAAGACCAACTGTACTCAAATCTGTCATAGAAGGAGGTAGGTAAAGACCAATTTTATTCAAAACGATTACAAAGGAAGGCAGGTAAAGACCAACTTTACTCAAAACTGTCATAGAAGGTAAAGACCAACTTTACACAAAACTTTCATAGAAGAGGGTAGGTAAAGACCAACTTCATGCAGAACTTTCATGGAAGGGAGGTAGGTAAAGACCAACTTTACCGAAAACGGTCATAGAAGGAGGTAGGTAAAGACCAACTTTACTGAAAACGGTCATAGAAGGAGGTAGGTAAAGACCAACTTTACTGAAAACGGTCATAGAAGGAGGTAGGTAAAGACCAACTTTACTTAAACCGATTACAGTGGAAGGTAGGTAAAGACCGACTTTACACAAAACTGTCATAGAAGGAGGTAGGTAAGGACCAACTTTATGCAGAACTTTCATAGAAGGGGGGTAAAGACCAACTTTACTCAAAACTGTCATAGGAGGAGGTAGGTAAAGACCAACTTTACTTAAACCGATTATAGTGGAAGGTAGTAAAGACAGACTTTACTCAAAACTGTCATAGAAGGCGGTAGGTAAAGACCAACTTTATGCAGAGCTTTCAGGGAGGTAAAGACCAACTTTACTCAAAACTGTCATAGGTGGATGTAGGTAAAGAACAAGTTTACTTAAACCGATTATAGTGGAAGGTAGGTAAAGACCAAGTTTACTCAAAACGGTCATAGAAGGAGGTAGGTAAAGACCAACTTTACTCAAAACTGTCATAGAAGGTAAAGATTTACTTTACACAGAACTTTCATAGAAGAAGGTAGGTAAAGACCAACTTCATGCAGAACTTTCATGGAAGGGAGGTAAAGACCAACTTTACTCAAAACGGTCATAGAAGGAGGTAGGTAAAAGACCAACTTTACTTAAACCCATTATAGTGGAAGGTAGGTAAAGACCAACTTTACTCAAAACTGTCATAGAAGGAGGTAGGTTAACAACAACTTTATTCCAAACGATTATAATGGAAGGCAGGTAAAGACAAACTTTACTCAAAACTGGCATAGAAGGAGGTAGATAAAACACCAACTTTATTCAAAATTGTCATTTCAGGTTTACATGGTCGTTGGTCAAATGAATCACAAACTGGCTTCTTATCTCAAGGACTCCAAAATCAAACAGTTGTGTTACCTTCCCTCTATAGATCCTCCATGGGGTAGTAAATCCAGCTGTAAGGCAGTGACATCTCTTTTGTGTAGCAGACAGCGAAAACACAAACTACCACTTTGAAATCTTAACTTAGGATTTTCCCAAATAATGTAGTTGGTTATCCAACTCAGCAATGCCAACCAATAATTAAAAATCAAGTTTGATTGGTGGTTCTCCAAGTAAACCCTAATTAGTGGGTGAAAAGCCGATGTCAAAATCGTATGCATATTTAGTGTAAAGAGCAACTAAACTAGAGCAACTAAAGAGCAAAGGACTAGTCACCAGTATTGCCTGTGGTCTCTCAGATGATGTTTACCATTTATGACTTACCATGCCTTGTTCTGCACTGTGTCTCTGTGGAGACGGACATTTTGGTAAAGGTAGGGTTTTGCTTCCTCATGTCAGAGTAAGGAATACAAGGCACAGCACAGTAGTGATATCACCAAATCTCACTCCATATCTCCTCAGACTAGCAGTCAGAGGTAATGTGCCTTAGATCTCTCACTGTAGACATACAGCTATTAGGCTATAGGCACAGGAGGCCTAGGCACCCTCACATACCATTAAGCGTACTACTGATATTTTTCAAGGAAAATTCAAGACAAAGAGGTACATGTTTATAGTGCGGCTGAGGAAAATTACCATTTCTAGATGTTCCCTATAAGATAGAAAATCTTTACTTTTTGAGTTCAGGTTCACCTTAGGCCTTCTGTAAATCAAAACTTCATAATGAGTAATTCATGTTTATATTGTGTTAGGCTTTACAGCAGAAAATGTACACGGTTTATAAAAATAACAATTCAGCACAAGTCCTGGCCAATCAGGGAGCCCTACCGCCATAGGCACTGCTGACCGCCGAATCAATGATCAAATGGTGCCTTTTATGGATCCATCAGTGAGGAACAATAGTGACTTTATTATTGTGCTTATACAATGAGCCATAAATCTAGCAACACAGAGCAATACTATTGATTTAAGCAGCACACATTCCCATCTTCCCAAGCACACAGAATGAACAGAGGCGTAGCTTAAAGCTTGTGAGCCCTGATGCAAAAGTTGACCTGATGTTTACTGGCCCCTTCCCCAGCTCTCCATTATGAAATGATCCTCTGCAGCAGAGGGAAGCTGGCCCCAATACGAGGGGGGGCAACGCAGAGGGGCAGGACAGCAGAAGGTAGGGGAACCTGGACAAGAGGGGCAATGGGAAGCTGGCAGCGATAAAAGGGGGGGGACAAAGAGGAGCCAGGCAGCACAAGGAAGGTGAACCTGGACAAAAGGGGTGACGGGTAGATCACATCCCTTCCTTGCCGACCAAGAGAACCTGGACGGCAGGGGAGACATTTACTGGAACCGATCTGTATTTTCATCCTGCAGAAGAAAAATACAGATCGGTTCCAGTAAATGTCACCCCTGCTACCCCTACTGTCGAGGTTCCATGGATCAGCAAGGTAGGGATGAGATCTACTCATCACCTGCCCGCAATCGATGGGTTGCCGACCTCCACCTAATGTGATATGATGTTGAAAGTCTATTTGGTAATATTCCAGAAGCTGAACATCAGTTGCTGAACAAAGAAGTTTTCTCTGTCCAGTCCAGCTATCAGATTACTACAAACTTATACTACCACTTGTCATGTTGATAAAAGGTAATAACGTGACATAGAAACTAAACCTGGGTTTACACTAGTTGATTTTTGAAAGAACATTCATATGAATATTTGTGCAAAAATTCTTTGAACTTTTGATGATTGGGCGAATGTTGTTTGAAAGTATTCAAAATTTTGTTTCCTTTAAACATTTGGTTTTGCAATGAATTTAATGTAGAATTCTGTGATAAGCATAACTAATCTTAAAAATCCCCCCCAAGACCTATGCTGACTAACTTACCAAAGAAAGATAAGTATACTTTCAGTTTGCTCCAGTCCAGTCACGCGATTCGCTTCCCCTGTGTCAGCCAGGAGTGGCTGCAGGGGAGAGGAGTGCTGGAAATGGAAGGGCCATAGGTGACATCATCGCTCCCAGGAAAGGGGGTTACAACAAAATTACAACTGTGGAGTACAAAGTGGTGTTCCATTATCTGCACACATATATAAATTAACATTAAACACCTAACATCTAAAGAAACATGACTATATGTTCAAACATGTGGATTGTCTACAGCATATCTTTCAACTAACAGCATGGACACAATTTATGCCTAAAAACATATATGCTGACAATGAGAGTGCACCTATACTGCATACCTTGCTCCGCTTGCCAAGGGGTGCAAACTTTAGGAAACTTCCATGAACAATCTGCTGGCTAGCTTGCCTGTAAATGCTGGAACAAATGAGGGCCTTTTTTCTCTCAAACAAGAAGGAGGAAGTGTCTGGTGATTAAAAGATTCCCTACAGGAACAAAAGTAAGGGAATAAAGGTTCCACCTGCCAGTCAATGCTGAACAAAGATTTAAAATAACAGGCGGACATTTACACTCCCACCAAATCATGTATGATGAATATGGCTTAGAGTCATACATTATTTACAGAACATAACCTTGTCCGCTATAAAAATGTGAGTGTTACACAATTTAGCTTATAGGTACCTCTGTGACTGGCTACTGTATTGCAGTGGTATGCTAGTGTATCACTAAACTGGCAACTCATTTACTTTCTATGAGAACTACTAGCTTTTGAATTGGACGTTCTATAATTGAGGGTTTTGATACAGAGTCCTTCTTATCTTGCAATCTTCTGTCATCCACTAACACCTTGACTAAGGGTTGATCTTGACAGCTTTCCACCAACACGAAGAAGTCCTTGAACTAGAATAGGGTCAAGGTAACTAAGAGGGCTTGAACTTGGAAGACTATCTCCTCTTTGAAGAAGTTTTAGCTCTTGATAAAAAACTTGCTATTGAACTAAACCTATCACTACCTTACCGAAGTCAGGATGGTAGCATCTGGGTATCTTGATTTCCCTTAAAACTTGCAGACTAGTGTTCCAGGCCTCCCACCGTGGGCTTAAGCTCTCAGGAAGTGCTTGATCCCAACTGATGCCCCTGCGACAAAGCTCCTGGAGAATGCACTTGCCACTCAGTATGAAGGGAGCTATGGATCCTAGAGGATAAGGAGAGGCTACGACTGATAGGATACCACGACAAGTTGAGGGTTGATCCTTTATGTCAACGCTGAAGCCGAAGGTGTCGTTTTCAATTGACCACTGAATGCCAAGTACTTGTCCTACTGATGTTAAGTCTGGGTTAAGTTTGAGAGGTTCACTAGTTGTTGCTCTTTCTGATGGAGCTACACAAGACAGGACGTCCCTTTTGTTGGAGTTGAATTTGTGCAGTCTTAAGCCAGCATTTTTACATAATCCTTGCGCTTCAAGGATTAGATTTGTAGCTTCACTGATTGTTGAAACACTGGTTAGGCCATCGTCGACATAAAAGTTATTTTCAATGAAAGCTGATGCTGAAGGATATTCTGCCTTGTGTTGTTGTGCAAGATACTTGAGGACAAAGTTTGCACATCCTGGGGAGGAACTGGCACCGAAGAGGTGAACTGCCATTCTGTATCCTTTGGGTTCTGTTTCCAACTGGCTGTTCTCCCACCAAAGGAACCTTAAGTTATTGCACATTTCTGGGGGGATGTAGAACTGGTGAAACATCTTTTCAGTGTCGCATATCACAGCAACTGCTACCTTCCTGAAGCGACAGAGCACTCCCACTAGAGAATTTATCAGGTCAGGACCTGTCATTAAGGTGTCGTTTAGGGAGATGCCTTGAAACTTTGCTGAACAATCAAAGAAGACTCTTAACTTGTCTGGCTTCTTGGGTTGATAAACCTCATGATGTGGGATGTACCACACTGTTTCTTCTTCTGATAATGAAAGGGCTGGTTCTGCATCACCTTTTCTGATGGTTTCTTCCATGAATGCAGTGTAGTGTTCGTAGTACTGTTTATTGGCCTTTAACTTTTTCTTTAGATGTTGAAGTCGAATAATGGCCAGCCTCTTATTGTTTGGTAGTGTCGGTTGACTGTTGTCTTTGAAGGGTAATGGCATCTCATAGTGTCCATCTTTCCTTTTCATTATGGTTTAGAGCGAAACTGCACAAAACGAACGTCATCATCTTGAGACACATACTTTTCTTCACAATTTCTTTCAGAGAAGTCCATTTCTCAAGCCTTTACCACATCAGTGACCGGGAGCATTGGCATTTCTTTTACTGTGACTCTGTGTACGAAGCTCTGGCTACCCTGTCTATCGAGATGTGGATTTGCTGATCCTATGATGCTCCAGCCGAGCATAGTTTTTTGAGCAAAGGGTTCATCTTCGGAGCCCGTAATGACCTCCAAGGGAGCCCGTGCTGATGGGCAATCGTAACCGATTAGTAGTCCGACTTCGCAGTCTTGAAGTGGCTGTAACTTTTTGCCAAATGCTTGAGGTGTGGCCACTGAAGTGCAGTCTCCTTGGTGGGGATGTGAGACTTATCTACTGGAATGAAGTCTCTCGTATAGGCTTTATGGAGTTGGACTACAGCTTTAGAGTTGAAACCACGCACTTGCAGACCATGAGCAATTTGGCTTGATATAACTGTATCAATGGCTGTCATGGTGCTGAGCTTTAGCTGTAACGGCTTGGTGCTCACACTTAGCTTAGATACCAGGTCTGCCAAAACAAAGGTTGAATCGCTCTGCCTTCTTTGCATCGATGGTCCTTGCTGCAAAAGTCTGACATTTAGCAACACTGTGCATTTTGTCTTTGCAGACTAGGCAAGGTGGTTTTGGTCTTGAAGCAGAGATCTCTGGAACACTGGAGGTGGAGGGCTTCATTTGAGTGTTTGTGTTGAGCGTCTTGGCTCTTTTGGGAATTCCCTCATCTGTGGTCTTGGTACTGAGGAGGAAGGGGGAGGCAATGGGGTTGCATGCTATCTTGGCTTCCTTCTGCAGGAACTCTGTGAAACGAGAAAAAGTTAAGTATTCTTGAGACTTGTCTAATTCGTCCACAATGATGCGACTCCATCTACGCACGACCCATTCGGGCAGTTTCTGGAGAAGCTTGTGGTTTTCTTCACAATCATTTAGAATAGCTAGGCCTTTAACATGGAGAATGGCCTCCACACAGCCTTGAAAGAAATCCGCAAACTCTCTTAATGCTACAGGGTCGTTTGCTGATATCTTTGGCCATTTAGTCAGCCTTTCTCTGAAAGCTCTTTGCACTATGAATGGACCTCCATACCTGTCCTGTAGGATTCCCCAGGCACCTAGATAAGCATCTTCTCAATTCCGATAGAAGAAACCTTCCACTGCCTTATGAGCTTCACCACCGAGATACCTCTTCAAGTGCAGCATTTTTTCGCACACAGGGATTGGTTTTTGATCAATCAGCGCCATAAAGGATATCTTCCAATCTATGAACTTTAAAGGATCACCTGTAAATACAGTTGGTTCAGGTATAGGGAGACGGTTGGAAATGAGCAGACTTGCAAGTCCTGGAATTAGACTACCTTCTTCTTGTGGTCTTGACACTTCAAGTATGTAGGTGTATTTGAAGGTTGAAATGGCACAGCTTTCGGTTTCCAGGAGGTTTGTGGTTCATTCTTTTTGTAAAGGTTTTGCACCTTGTGGTCTGTCTCCTGTTCACAATATTCAAAACTATCATAGGCGCTGTAAGCTTTCACTCTTGCTGCAGCTACCTTGGCTTCATTTTCTGCTTGTAGCTGTTGCAGTCTTGTCTTTTCCTCTTCTAACCTAAGCTTAATTTCTGCCTCCATTTTGCTCAGCTTAGCTTGTTCTATCTTGGCTGCAAGGTCGGCTTCTGCATCTACGCGTTTCCTAGAAGATCTGGAAGTGGCTCTTGAGCTTTAGCTAGAGTCTGGTAATGACTCTGAGAGGACAGTTTCTGTTTCTGTGTTTCCAAAGACTGACCCGTGCTCTTCTTTATTAAGTACCATCCTCACTCTTTCCTTCTCAAGTTGATCATTAAAGGTTTCCTCCACATTTTCTAGCCGTTCGCTGGTGAGGTTGCAGATTTCAGCTGTTAAAAGAATGAATGCATGCACCATGTTAACAACGTATGACGTAGTGGGATAATTACGGCAAAGGGACTCATACTGTTGGTGTACTAACGCTTCTTTGGCTTTAATCTCCTTCATTCTTGTTCCAATGTCTTCATCTAAGCAGAAGTCCTTTAACTTTGTCCTAATTTCTTTTGATAGCTCCTTCCAAGAGTCATACGCCTTGTTGAATGCTATTTCATTTTTCTTAACTATTTCTTTGTGCATTTCTTGGCCCTTTTCTGTTAAGCTTCGCTCTGTGGAGCTGGCCCGCACTTGTTGTGACTCGTGGGTTTGTCTGTTTCTTTAGTGCGTGACAACATTTTGTTCTGGTGTGCCTTTGCCTTTCAAGTGTGTGTGTACCTAAACCTAATCTGAATGAGAGTTGGCTCAAACTTGCTTCCAATAGGCTTTGAAAGGAAATAGGCATTTACACTTGCAACTTATAAGATTAGCAAACAACGCATACCATACGACAAAAATGTTAAACGAATATACTGCTGATACAAGACAAATTACCCTTTACGTAATTAACAACAGTTTAGCGGATTAGGAAATTTAGGAGATAGCGTTGCTTACAATTTGACACTAGGCACTCATATCATGAATATGATAACAATCATTGCGTTAGTAAAATATTCATTATTTGGTTTGTATACTAATTAAAGGCGATTTCCGGACCACGTATAAAGCAGCCTGCTATATTTAAATGTCCATGTGACGCGTTTACTTTTCAGCTTAGTCTTTGTTGCTAAGATGGCGTCTGCAGGTGTCCTTGCGAGGTGTTGGGAAGCCTTTACTCACAGTTTGATGAAAACAGCGACGCAGCCGGTGATGACAGATGTGGCGTCGAGTCTCCACCTCAGCGCCCATATTGGCTTTGAGGAAAATAGAGGAGAGCTTCTGGACGGGTGCAGTACTTTTATTACTTTTGCCTCAAAGGTGTGCATTAAGGTTGAACACCACAGAGGTTAATCTTTTAACTCCTTAAACGGCATAAGCATCATAAGTACCGATTGCACCGTGAAAACTGTAAAATGACATACAATACATTTGTTTACAGAGATCACCAAAAGGGGGTTACAACAAAATTACAAATGTGGAGTTACAAAGTGGTGTTCCATTATCTGCACACATATATATGTAGTGTGGTGGATATTTTGATTCTAATTCTTTTTCATATCCTGTACTCTAAATAAACCACCATGCCCCCCAACGGACACATGTATATATGTATTTATGAAACACTACCCTTGTAGGAGCTGCTGGTTTAATAGCGTTCAATCATTGGGAGCATGTGTATGTATATATATATATATATATATATATATATATATATATATACATACATGTGTATGTATGTATGTATATATATATATATATATATATATATATATATATATATATATATATGTAAGGGGACGGGTAAAATCTGTTTATGAGTTTACTGAAAGATATTTTTTTTGAGAGAGAGCTCCCCCCATACTGTAAACAAAGGACGTATCATCTCCTGTTGGTTGGGAGGTTTCAGGTGAAACTTAAGTGTCCTTTGTCTTGGGGGGGCGGTCACCGCAGGGGGCCCTTAGCATGCTAATGTGGGAACTGGTTAGACTAAGCTGATAAAGCAACCAGTATTTCAGCTTTAGAGGGGGCAGGCTAGGTAAAGAGACCTGAGATTTCAACCAATCAGGTGGTCAGATTTGAACCAATGAGACCACCGGATTTTGGATTATAAATTAGTCAGCCAGAGCCATAATAAGTCTCTTAGAATGAAGATCTGACGCAGACGACATGGTGACCTAATAAGCTCTCTCCCTCTCTCTCTCTCTTTCTCTCTCTCTCTTTCTCTCTCCCTCTGCCTCTCCCTCTGTCTCTCTCTCTCTCTCCCTCTCGCTCGGCCTCTCTGCCTCTCTCTCTCCCATGTTTAAGATTAATCTTACTTCGCGTTTGCTCTCTTGTTCCTATTGGTATTATCATGTAACATTGGTATCATCTTCATCATAGGTATTATCATGTTTGTCATAGCAATATTCCTATTATGTATCGTGTAACATTGGTATCACCTTGCTATTAGGTGGTATTGTTTCTGTATAAATAAATGTCATTGTTTTCTCTTTTCCCACCGCTATCGTTTGATTTCATTTTATATAGACAAAAGGTTTTTAATCACTTATGTTAAGCATTTAAGCGAGGTTATGACTACCTCCGTAACAGTAGCACACGGATCCTTTTCCCCCTCTTACCTCCTCAAGCAGGGGGAGAAGACACACCATGCCACATGCCCGTGTCCTCTAGGTTAGAGGTCAGGCGGTGTTACATACTTGGGTCCTGCAGTTGAAAAGTCCCCTTCTTCTAGTTCTCCCCTCTATGTTTATAGAGGCGAGTCTTTAACTTTCCCCAATGAGGTCAATGTCCACATAACATATCAACTCCAACGTGAGTTTATTTTATCTTGCTTCCAGGAACCAGAGAGTTAAAGTGAGAAGAAAAAGGTTAGCAGATAGAAGTGGTTTCAGGCACACTCTTGGCTTTGTCGCCACTCGGTCCCGAGTGGGTACAGCTTACCTGGATAGTCACTCAATAGAACTAGCAGCCGGCGTGATGCTGGAACAATGACTCAGCCCCCTCCAAGGACCAAGTCAAGGAGATCCCTCCTTTTTGAGCAGCAAACAGCTCCTCTAAGGCAGTCCGTGAAGCTAGGAATCCTTCCCTCCTTCCCTCTGACAGGTCACCAGGCCTTTCCCGAGTTAGCAATCTTTATCACTACCCTCTTGTTATGGGGTCGATCCTCCCCCGGTTCCCCTTCAGACAGAGCGGTCACCCCTCCAAGGTTTCCTCAGCTTCTCCTATGGACTCAGTCAAAAGGTACTGAGCCCATCCGGAACTCCGTAGTCTCGATCTAAAGGTGGTGCCCGAGACTCCTCGATCATGATGGGGCGCACCCCCCCCCCCTTTGAGGGGTAGCTCCCTCCTCACATAAAATGGCCCTAGTGTAATGGCGTCTGCCCCTTATATATCCTCTCCCGGCATGCACAGTAGGCCAGAACCACCCACCAACGGCAGCCGAGACAGGACATCCAATATCCACTCCATCACCTGTGGTTCAACCCCGGGTATAGGTGACACCACCTATACGACTAAAGGGGAACTGCACGCCAGGTGACACAGCAGGAAGTCCAAATAATCAGAAGACCAGAGATAACTATTGCTCTGGTCACCCCTAAATTTAGGTATAGCGGGGTTAAATTTGGGGACCCCGCTACATATAAATTAACATTAAAAATCTAACATCTAAAGAAACATGGCTATATGTTCAAACATGTGGATTGTCTACAGCAGGGATATGCAATTAGCGGACCTGTTGCAGAACTACAAGTCCCATGAGGCATAGCAAGACTCTGACAGCCACAAGCATGACACCCAGAGGCAGAGGCATGATGGGACTTGTAGTTTTGCAACAGCTGGAGGTCCGCTAATTGCATATCCCTGGTCTACAGCATATCTTTCAACTAACAGCATGGACACAAATATGCTGACAATGAGAGTGCACCTATACTGCATACCTTGCGCCGCTTGCCAAGGGGTGCAAACTTTAGGAAACTTCCATGAACAATCTGCTGGCTAGCTTGCCTGTAAATGCTGGAACAAATGAGGGCCTTTTTTCTCTCAAACAAGAAGAAGGAGGAAGTGTCTGGTGATTAAAAGATTCCCTACAGGAACAAAAGTAAGGGAATAAAGGTTCCACCTGCCAGTCAATGCTGAACAAAGGATTTAAAGTGACAGGCGGGCGTGGCCTGGAGATGGCGGACTGAGAGACGTGAGCTGAAGTTAGCTCCGGGACCTCCGTAACACTCCAAGCAAATAAAGGGAGATAGAAGCCCTGTGCAGCGGCATGAGCGGTGGTCGCAAATACAGTACCAGAGCCGCTACGAGGAGAGGGTTTCCGAGTACCTCTCAGGGAGATATTCAGCAGTACCTAGTACCGGCTCCAGCCCCACGGAGGGGGACAGGGCTTAGGGAGAACAGTACGGCGCGGAGAAGCTCGGTAGGTGACGTTGGAGCTAGGCAGAGTGTACGCCGGAACTCATCCGGGTTAGAGGGCAAGCAGGAAGTGAGGACGCCAAGTCGGACTGGAACATTGAGGAGCACGGTCGCTGTAAGAGAGGCTACCACAACTGTGGAAACATCTGATACACCTGGCATGGAGGTAGGAGAAATTAAAACTATATTAGCGACATTAGCGACATTACCTACAAGGCAGGACTTGGCTGCACTACCGACCCGCCAGGATATAGAGGCATTAATCCTACGGGTAGAAGAGACACACCGACAAGATTTTATGCTAGTAAGAGCAGATATAAAAGCGTTGTCAGAGAGGGTGGTGGTTGGTGAGGACACTATTTCTGCCCTGAAACAACGGATGGGATCTATAGAAAAAACACAGGGGGAACAAGTAGACACAATAATAAACCTACAATTACAAACAGAAGCACACGAAGACAGAAGCCGTCGAAATAACCTGCGACTCAGGGGTCTCCCAGAAACAACAGAAACTGAAGATTTAAATATCAAAGTGCTGGGAGCATTTCAGGTGATATTAAACTCACCGCTGGCCATGATTGAGTTGGACAGAGTACACAGAGCATTAGGCCCTAAACCCCCTAATCTGGATAGACCCAGGGATGTTATCTGCCGCTTGAGTAGATATAACCAAAGGGAGCAGATACTCAGAGCAGCATGGGAAAAAGGGGACATTATAGTGGATGGAGCCCATATAAAAGTTTTACCCGATATCTCTAGAGCCACACTCCAGCGCAGAGCGTGTCTACGGACTATCTTAGATCGGGCTAGAGAGCAGGGATGCACGTACCGATGGGGGTACCCATTAACAGTAACATTCCGAAGGGCATCCACTACATTTACCCTCTCGACACCAGCAGATCTCCCTGAACTTTTCCTTTATCTAGAAATTACACCTTTCCAGATACCAAACTGGCTTCTACCCTTTACATACACTGGGAACCGTAGGTGGTATCTAGATACTCAGGGTCAAAGAAGAGGATCCCAAAGAAATGGACAACAGCAACAACAGCAAAAAAGTCAGACCCCCCAAGGAGTAAAGAGGGACTTGAATCGGGAATCAGGACCTGATATTGAGTAGTTATCGAATAGTTACTCTCTTAGCTTACCCCCTTTCCCCTTATATCTAGATACACTTGGAACATTAAGAGAATGAATATATCGGATCCCCCCCCCTCTTTTTTTTTTTGTTTTTGTTTTTGTTTGCGGTATCCCCCTTTTTTCTTTTTTTTACCTTCCTACTGAAACTAGGAAATAGGAATTACAAAATCGGGGGGTATAGAAAAGAGAATGACTAATAAGATACATGATATCACCCCCTTCCCTTCTCCCCCCATTTTTTTTTTTTTCTGGGGGAGAGGAGATTTAAGACATTGGATAAGGGGCTGTATTTTGATGTGTTTAGAGGTTAATAAGGTTAAGATAAAGATAAATGTGATAAATCTAGTGAGATAAAATTTATGAGATAGAGAGATTTACGTGCAGAGGAATACAGAGGAATACAGGGCATTTTGACACAAGGCATTTTGACACTTTTTCTTTTTTTTTTAGGGGAGCTAATTTGCTCCCCTTCTGAAACTCACTAGTAGAAGGAACACTAGAGGGAATATTAGAAGGAATATTAGAGGGTACATTTAACCCCCGACACAAGGGGTGGGGCTTTCCCTTTTTTTTTTTTTAGAGTTTTTTTTTTTTTTTTTTTTTACACTCCCCTTTTTTTTTATTAGCGCTTAGACGCTACAGAAATAAGACACATAAAAGACACATAAAAACATGAGTAAGTTAAAGAACATAATAAGAAACACGAATTTAGAAAAGATATCTATAAAAGACACTAGGTGGGGGGTTCCCCTCCCCCCCCTTTTTTTTTTTTTTTTTTTTTTTAATTTTATTTATTTATCTATTTTCCTCTGCTTCCTTTTTTTCTTCTTCACTAGTAATATTAGTAACACCAATAACACGTAAATAGTTAGACCCCAAGATAGAAAAGGTAAATAGATAGAAACAAATGGAGGGAAGGAGGAAGGAGGAGGGGAAGGAAGAGAGGGGAGGGAAGAAAGGGAAAAAAGGAAAAAAACATAGTAAAATATAAAAAAATGAGTTAATAGGGATAATGATACCTAGGAGGAATTAGACATTAGGGGTGACCCGATAACCTTCCATACCCCCCTGTGATCTCATTGGTGATGGAATAGGAATAGAAATGTCAGAGATAGATCAGGAGGGGGATGAAGGACGGAGAGAGGAGGAAAGGAAGCATAGAAGCATAGAATGGAGAGGGGTAGAAACGGGAGAGGTGAGGAGGGGAGGAGGAGTAGGATAAGTAGAATTACATAGAGATAAGATATGATATGAGGGTGGGATATTATATGATATAGGCTATATGCTTTCCCCCCTTCTCATCTTTTCTTTTTTTTTTTTTTTCTCTTTTTTTTGTTTGTGCTTCCCTCCAAGGATTAATCTTCGGGGAAGAGGGGAAGGGGTGGGAAGAGGGATATAAGAATAGTAGATTAAAAGAGGGGACTAAGAAAGATTAAGAAAGAAGGGGGAAGCTTTCATAGACAAGAACCAAAAATCAAATAATGGGTTAAAGAAGACGAGTCCTGGGCTTAGATTAATTCAATAGACAATGAGTAACATATAAATTTAATAGATAATGAGTTACATATTGGGTTGTGTACTATGTGTAGTGGATGGTGAATTGGGTTGGGCATTATGTGTATTATGTTTAGATTACCTCTTTAAGAGAAAAGTAAGGAGGGATATATAAGATACAGAATATAATGTATAGAGAGGTATATAGAATACAATACATATAAAGGTGTATCAATGTATAATGGAATAGTATATGTGTAAAGAGATATAAATAACCTCAGGTTATGAGATATTTAATGAATTGGACAGGAAGCTATAAATATTTGCGGACTTGGGTTTGCCCTACAAGCACCTACCCCCCGAAACCCGGGGCTATATAAATTTAACTGTTCCCCAATGTATTCTTCCACCCCTGAGAGGGGGAGGGAGAAAGAGGGAGAGAGAGGGGCTTTTTCTTTTTTTTTTTTTTTTTCCCCCGGGTCTCCTAATAAGGTTATCAGTTTTTGAATAAATTAAGGAGTGGGGAGGTCTCTGGAGCTTGCATTTGTTTTTTTTCTTTTTCATTTTTTTTATCTGTTGTCATCTCGGCCGGCCAATACAGGCACACGCACCTAATTAGGCAGACGCTCAGATACCGATAGTCGGTGAGCGTTCTTTTTTTAGCACATAGCTAAGCATAGTAGATAAGAGGGGGGTTCCCCCCCCCTTCTTTTTTTTTTTTTTTTTTCTCTCTTTTTTTTTTTTTTTTTTCCTGTAAAGATGGACAGTGTTCGAGTGATGTCACTTAATGTGAGGGGTTTAAATATCCCTGAGAAAAGACACATGCTCTTTAATGATATGAAAAGATATAATGTTGATATCGCCTTTATTCAGGAAACACATTTTAAAAATGATAAGTTCCCCTATCTAAGAAATAGATTCTACCCTATTGTTTATTATTCCACTAACCCGATAAGTAAATCAAAAGGGGTATCGGTATTACTTTCCAGTAAAATACCTTGGAAATATCAGAGTTCTATTATAGACCAGGCAGGGCGTTATATTTTTCTTAAGGGGTGGATTTGGGATAAACAGGTGACATTAGCCACAATATATACCCCCAATGAACTACAAGCTACTTTTATGAGAGACACACTGGAGAAACTGCAGGAATTTAGAGAGGGACAATTGATTCTCGGAGGAGACTTTAATGTTCCGTTAATTCCCTCGGTAGATACTTCAACTGGTAAATCATCTATCCCACCAAGCCAACTAAAAAGAATAGCAAAGACGATTCATAATGCACAATTAATAGATGCCTGGCGCCTGCAACATTCAGGGGAACGGGACTATTCGTTTTACTCCCCCATGCATCGGGTATATACTCGGATAGACTATTTCCTTGTTCCTCACACACAGTTACACGCGGTGAGCGAGACATCGATTGGAAATAGGACATGGTCGGATCATGCGCCGATATTCCTAACTTACAAACTTAATGACACTTCCATGCCTCGACACCGTTTCTGGCGTCTCAATGAGAGCCTTTTACAAGTGCCGGAGGTACTGGTGGAGGTAAATGAAACATTGAAATTATATTTCCAGGAGAACGATCAATCAGACTGTGATCCGGGCATTTTATGGGAAGCCCATAAACCGGTTATTAGGGGAATCTTGATTAAGCATGGGGCACGAATTAAACGTGAACGGAACGAACAACTTCTTGGATGGCTACAGAAATTGGCAGAGACTGAAGCCAGGCACAAACATACCCCTACGCAATCCTCAGAAGCTGAATTGAAATCAATTAGGACACAGATTACAGACTTGCTCTGGTATAAGGCCAAGGCGGCTTTGCAGTTCTGTCGCAGAGTGAGTTATGAGTCGGGAGATAAGTGTGGGAAAATGTTAGCGAAAGCGGTCAGAGATCACAAACTCTCTACATATGTTCCCCATATTAATAGGAGAAATGGTCAAAAGGCAGTTCTACCGTCACAAGTTACTCAAGCATTTAAGGATTTTTATTCTTGCTTATATAATTTGTCGGGAGTAACGAAGAACCGTGTAGATTTAGAGGATTATATTACATCTTCCCAGATGCCATCTCTATCACAGGAGATAAGAACAGAATTAGACTCCCCCATTACCTTAATGGAAGTTGAACACGCAGTTAGACATATGAAATTAGGGAAGGCACCAGGCCCAGATGGTTTGACACTACAATATTACAGGACATTGTTACCAATACTGGGCACTCGAATGCTTACACTATATAATACGATAGGTACAGGGGGAATGTTTGCTAAAGAGACTCTGGGAGCCCACATTTTAATGATCCATAAGGAAGGAAAGGATCCGGCTGACTGTGGCAGCTATCGGCCCATATCGCTTTTGAATGTGGACCTTAAGCTGTATACCACGGTCCTAGCTGCTCGACTGGCGTACCATCTTCAGCAACTCATCCATCTAGACCAAGTGGGTTTTATACCATCTAGAGAGGCGCGAGATAGTACTATTAAGGTATTAAATCTACTTCATGTCGCACGCTCAACAAATACCCCATGTGTATTTTTAAACACAGACGCCGAAAAGGCTTTTGACCGTGTTGAATGGTCATTTATGTTTGCTGTGCTTAGACATATTGGTCTAGGGGAGGTGATGCTTAATCGAATAGCTGGAATATACTCTAATCCGACAGCTCGGGTGAAGGTGAATGGGGTCCTATCAGACCCCTTTCCAATACAAAACGGTACAAGACAGGGATGTCCGCTTTCCCCTCTTCTGTTTGCCCTTTCCCTAGAACCTTTTTTAGCCACAATCAGAAGGAATCCGGATATACAAGGGATAAGGATAGGCCGGATACAATGTAAGATCTCAGCATATGCTGATGATCTATTATTTTCCTTGACCAACCCGGTAGTCTCCTTGCCAAATCTTTTGAAGGAGTTCGAGAGATACGGAGGATTGTCTAATTTTAAAATTAATCTCTCGAAGTCAGAAGCAATGGGAGTGGCATTAACATCACAGGCTTTACCAAATATGTGTACAAATTTCCATTTTAAATGGACATCATCTGCATTGAGTTACTTGGGGACTAGTATTCCATCGGACCTTTCTCATCTATATGAGAATAATTTTCGTCCCTTACTTGTTCAAACTAAATTGCAGTTAGAGACATGGAATAAGGGACTACATTCATGGTTTGGGAGGTGTAACTTGTTAAAAATGAATGTTCTACCTAAATTTTTATACCTTTTCCAAGCCCTCCCGGTTAGGATACCCCTTGTATATTTTAAACAAGTCCAAGCTCTCTTCACACGTTTTGTTTGGGCCCATAAAAAACCTCGAATCTCTCATATTCAGCTTACAAGGCCAAAACAACATGGAGGTCTTGCACTACCAGATGTTAAGAGATACTATCAGGCGGTTCATCTGGGCAGGGTGATCGATTGGTGGCGACATTATGAGTCCAAACTATGGACACAAATAGAACAATACCAGACAGAGATTCCCTTACGGACCGCGTTGTGGTGCGCAGAGTCTCTACCCACTGAATTAAAATCACATCCACTGATAGGCAATACACTGCGACAGAGCGCCCGTGTTATCTTAAAACACTCCTTAACAGCCACGACATCGCCTTTGACCCCGATATTGGGTAACCCTAGTTTCCCCCCGGGACTCCCAAATACACAATTTAGGCAACTAAGGACCTCTGGCCTTATGACAGCCTCTCAATTCGTAAAGAATGATAGATGGCCAAATATTTTAGAACTGATGGATACAGCAGGCCCCTATAGACTGGAGTTCTGGAACGCGGTACAGTTGCAGCACTTTCTCCTGACTATCCCGAATCCCTGGAACTACACCAGACCCCTGAATAAGTTTGAGGAATATTGCTCGAGCACAGAATCGTTATCACAGACTTTATCCAAAATGTATGCTCTTCTAAACACGCCAGAACAACCAACCGATCTACCTTGTATTACGAAGTGGGAAACTGAACTAGACCGCACATTTTCTTTGACCCAAAAACAGAATATGATTAGCCTCTCCTTTAAGTCTACGATATGTACAAAAATACAAGAAACCAATTATAAAGTTCTGACAAGGTGGTACTTGACACCTGCCCGCCTGCATGTGATGTGTCCAGAAATATCAGAACATTGCTGGCGGTGTGGCGAAGACAGAGGTACGATGTTACACATATTCTGGTTTTGCCCTAAATTGACAGACTTCTGGACGACGGTGCGCAATATATCGCAACGATTCACCGATTTCTCGATTCCAAATGACCCAGCGTTCTTTTTACTTCACGTGTCGACTTTAGCCCCCCGGGTATATAAAAAATACTTACTGAGGCACTTAATCAATGCTGCTAAAGCTTGTATCCCCATGATGTGGAAATCCCAGAATTCACCGTCAGTCGCGATGTGGTTACAAAAGGTGGAAAACATAAATAAAATGGAGGATCTAATAATGACTGCACAGGATAGACATGGGATTTATAAAGCGACATGGGATAGTTGGAATACATTTATACATTCAGATGAGGGGAAAAATCTATTAGAGATCTAAAATATCTAGTATATAGATGGGGGTCAAGAGAATTACTAAACTCCGGAACAGACGGGTGTATTTGACTCAACACTGTCCCTCTGTAAAAAAAAAATTTTTTCCTTTTTTTTTTTTTTTTTTTTTTTTTTAGGAGAATAATAGGAGATAATAGGAACTCCGAGATATATATGGTTCAATATGTAATGTACAGACACTTATATGTTATATGATCAGGAGGCTGTGTCCTCCACTGGTATGAGCTAATTATGTATCTTGGTGGGCTGAGTTCAGATCTTTTGTTCTTTTGATATTTAATTTTATTTTGAAAAACTAATAAAAAAGCTATATTTGGAAAATAAAGTGACAGGCGGACAGTTACAGGAAGCCTTTAAGTGACATCATCGCTCCCAGGCATTGCTGATCTCTCTCCTCTCCCCTGCAAGCCAGGAATGGTTGACACAGAGGAGACCACCTGACCTGACAGGCCTAAAAATGGGTAAGTATACAGTTTTTTTTTACATAGGTTAGTCAGAACAGGTGTTAGGAGGGGGAGGGGACATTTTTAAATTAGTTACATTTCCCAAATTCACTGTTAAAAATGTGTTTATTCAAGAAAAAGTTTCCATCCTCCTCTAAATTTTCTCATCACGAGCTTTGATTTGACCTTCTAACTAAAACAGCAGCCAGCAGCACAAGGGACACATCTCAATTAAAGTGCCTACTGTCCCCTGTGCTGTTTTTATTTTCTTTTTTGAGGGTTCAGCTTTAAGTTATAAATTCTGGTTTACTGCCAGACAGGACAGGAATTCACAGAAGAGACAAGAAGGGGGGCACATAATATAATGCCACTATGCGTGGACAGGGAGACAATACAGAGTCATAAATGGAGTGAGCCGTTGATAAATAGAACCAGAAAAATCGAAGGATCTCTTGATGTGCAAGTAAATAAAATACGATTGAATGTAAGGCTCATTACACCTAGAGTGATACAAGGATAAAAATCAATGAGCACTCATGTAGGACAAGATGGGAGTTTAGGGTGTCTGGGCAGAAATTCTAATTATGAATAATGAGAACATTTCTGGAGGTGTTGTCTCCTAGCCTGACCGCCTCAGGACAACGGCTATGTTGGTTTAGATTTGCATTGCCTGAATAGGTTCTATGTGAGAATAGTGGCATTCGCATTCTTCTGTATTGTCCAAGCCTAGACTAATCATTGGGCAAATCATGGAGGTCCTGTGATGTTAGGAGCCTAAAGATGACCTATTTTAAAGCTGAACACACAGATGAGATGAATATACAGGAGCGGTCCTACCTGCCAAAGCATTTGTATTTATGTACAGAGGTTTCTGAGATTTACACAGTTCTGCCATGGGAGACCAGATTTATTTTTGCTGCATATAAATTGGAATTCCAGACTATTACTAACTTAGCTTAAACCAGCTCCCACCCCACTTTCTAAATTCTATTCTAACTACCCCGTAAAACGGGGGTCTCCAAACTTTCTAAACAAAGTGCCAGTTTATTACCCCTCAAAGACTTTAGGGAGGCTGGACTATGGCCAGCGGCGGTAGGAAATGTCCTGGTGTCAGCTGCAGTAAACAATGCCCCATCTTTGGTATTAGGGGCAGGAATATCGCCTCATCATTATTGTCAGGGGGGGGGAATTTCCCCATCATTGGTGTCAGTGGGAGGAATAGTGCCCCATCATTGGTACAATGGGAGCAATAGTGCCCCATCATTGGTGTCAGTGGGAGGAATAGTGCCCCCATCATTGGTGTCAGTGGGAGGAATAGTGCCTCCATCATTGGTGTCAGTGGGAGGAATAGTGCTCCCATCATTGGTGTCAGTGGAAGGAATAGTGCCCCATCATTGGTGTCAATGGGAGAATAGTGCCCCATCATTGGTGTCAGTGGGAGGAATAGTGCCCATTATTGGTATCAGTGGGAGGAATAGTGCCCATTATTGGTGTCAGTGGGAGGAATAGTGCCCCATCAATGCTATCAGTGGAAGGAATAGTGCCCCATCATTGGTGTCAGTGGGAGGAATAGTACCCATTATTGGTGTCAGTGGGAGGAATAGTGCCCATTATTGGTGTCTGTGGGAGGAATAGTGCCCCATCATTGGTGTCTGTGCGAGGAATAGTGACCATTATTGGTATGAGTGGGAGGAATAGTGCCTCATCATTGGGGACAGTGGGAGGAATAGTGCCCCATTGTTGGGGTCAGTGGGAGGAATAGTGCCCCATTGTAAATGTCAGTGGCAGGAACTACAGTATACCCCACTGTTTTTGACAGCGAGAGGAATAATGCTCCAAGGGCCGGATAAAAGCAAGCAATGAGCCGCATTTGGCCCCAGGGCTGCAGTTTGGAGACCACTGCTGTAAAAAGAAGATGCTTATACTTGCCCATTCTCAGAGCGCTCTGGTCTGGTGATGTGATTCCCCCATCCTGACTGTGACCCTCTTGCCCATCATGTGACTCGATACATCAGTACTAAGCGGCCACCAGTGAAAGTGCTTCCCTGTGCATGTCGACTTCTTTCTCACCCCAGACATTGCAAAAATTTTAATTAATTCAATAATCTATTCCCATCAGTATGTTTGCATTTTTCTCCTACTGAATTAATTGCTTATTATTTCCTTTCTAAAGAGTACAATTAATTGCTTGTGTATGTTATAATGCTGGAGTGGTAACACACATAACAGTGAAGAGTGCACTTTCCTCCTGTTGCTCAAGGGACATTATTACCCAACTTATAAAAATAGAGAAAATGCTATACATACAGTACATACTACAAAAGTCCCCTTAGCACATACACAAGTGTCCCAATAAAAAAAAAAAAAGGCTATAGATATTTTACAATATATATATATACACACACATACACAGTATCTCACAAAAGTCCCCTCAACATAACTCAACATACAGCCATTAAAGTGGAAGTAAACCCTCCTATCATTTTCAGGCAAGGAAGCTGCCATCTTGGCCTCTGTTTAATCTTCAACTGCCATGATGCTGCACATGTGATCAGTTATGACACCAGCCATTGGATGGTTTGACAGTTTGGTTGAGAGCACAACCAATGTGACAGTTAGCACTCCCGGCATGCCGGGAATGTAACTGCTTTTTGAAACTGTTAAATCGATGGGTTTACTTCCGCTTTAATGTCTTCATGTCTAAACCACTGGCAACAAAAGTGAGTACACCCCTAAATGAAAATGTCCAAATTGGCCCCAATCAGCCATTTGCCCTCCCCGGTGTCATGTGACTCGTTAGTGCAGGGCTTGACAAATTTGCTTGGAATCTAGGAGCCAGCTAAAAAAGTTAGGAGCCAGGAACGTGCACTGTACCGCTGAGCTTGCGCGCAGAAGCGAACGCATACGTGAGTAGCGCCCGCATATGAAAGCGGTGTTAAAACCACACGTGAGGTATCGCCGCGATTGGTATAGCGAGAGCAATAATTCTAGCCCTAGACCTCCTCTGTAACTCAAAACATGCAACCTGTAGAATTTTTTAAACGCCGCCTATGGAGATTTAAAGGGTAAAAGTTTGTCGCCATTCCACGAGCGGACGCAATTTTTAAGCATGACATGTTGGGTATCAATTTACTCAGCGTAACATTATCTTTCACAATATGAAAAAAAAAATTGGGCTAACTTTACTGTTGTCTTATTTTTAAATTAAAAAAAAAAAGTGTATTTTTTCCCAAAAAAGTGTGCTTGTAAGACCGCTGCACAAATACGGTGTGACAGAAAGTATTGCAATGACCACCATTTTATTCTCTAGGGTGTTAGAATAAAAAATATATATAATGTTTGGGGGTTGTAATTAGAGGGAAGGAGATGGGGCAGTGGAAACAGACAGGGGAAGCTCCATTAGCATTGCTGGTTGTATGTCATACCAACGGCCACCACAAGATGGCGCCTGATCACAGAAGGAAGCATAGGCCTGCAGAAGGCCGCAAAGCCGCGACCTCAATTACCGGCCGGCCTGACGCGATCGCGCGGCGCGGGGGGGGTTCACGGAGACACAGGATACCCCAGCTGTGCTGCCCCAGGCGCCAGGTCGCTAATTCTAGTCGCAATGGCGACCTGGCGCCCGGGGATTGTCGAGCCCTGCGTTAGTGTTACCCTAACTACCTGTCTCAGGTGTGAATGGGGAGCAGGTGTGTTAAATTTGGTGTTATCGCTCTCACTCTCTCATACTGGTCACTGGAAGTTCAACATGGCACCTCATGGCAAAGAACTCTTTGAGAATCTGAAAAAAAGAATTGTTGCTCTACATAAAGATGGCCTAGGCTATAAGACGATTGCCAAGACTCTGAATCTGAGCTGCAGCACGGTGGTCAAGACCATACAGTGGTTTAACAGGACAGGTTCCACTCAGAACAGGCCTCACCATGGTCAACCAAAGAAGTTAAGTGCGGGTGCTTATATCCAGAGGTTGTCTGGGAAGTAGACGTATGAGTGCTGCCAGCATTGCTGCAGAGGTTGAAGGGGTGGGGGGTCAGCCTGTCAGTGCTCAGACCATACGCTGCACACTGCATCAAATTGGTCTGCATGGCTGTCGTCCCAGAAGGAAGCCTCTTCTAAAGATGATGCACAAGAAAGCCCGCAAACAGTTTGCTGAAGACAAGCAGACTAAGGACATGGATTACTGGAACCATGTCCTGTGGTCTGATGAGACCAACATAAACTTATTTGGTTCAGATGGTGTCAAGCGTGTGTGGCGGCAACCAGGTGAGGAGTACAAAGACAAGTGTGTCTTGCCTACAATCAAGCATGGTGGTGGGAGTGTCATGGTCTGGGGCTGCATGAGTTCTGCCGGCACTGGGGAGCTACAGTTCATTGAGGGAACCATGAATGCCAACACGTACTGTGACATACTGAAGCAGAGCATGATCTCCTCCCTTCAAAGACTGGGCCCCAAACACACCTCCAAGATGACCACTGCCTTGCTAAAGAAGCTGAGTGTAAAGGTGATGGACTGGCCAAGCATGTCTCCTGACCTAAACCCTATTGAGCATCTGTGGGGCATCCTCAAACGGAAGGTGGAGGAGCGCAAGGTCTCTAACATCCACCAGCTCCGTGATGTCATCATGAAGGAGTGGAAGAGGACTCCAGTGGCAACCTGTGAAGCTCTGGTGAACTCCATTCCCAAGAGGGTTAAGGCAGTGCTGGAAAATAATGGTGGCCACACAAAATATTGACACATTGGGCCAAATTTGGACATTTTCACTTAGGGGTGTACTCACTTTTGTTGCCAGCGGTTTAGACATTATTGGCTGTATGTTGAGTTATTTTGAGGGGACAGCAAATTTACACTGTTATACAAGCTGTACACTCACTACTTTACATTGTAGCAAAGTGTCATTTCTTCAGTGTTGTCACATGAAAAGATGTGGTGGTGTACTCACTTGTGTCTATATATATTATATTATATTTTTTTATATATATTATAGATTTTTATATATATATATATATATATATATATATATATATATATATATATTGTGAGGGGGTTAGCTCGGCAGCGGGTGTGTGTGACCCCCGGGATGGGCTCCCCACACAAAAACAGGCCCAGCAAACGGAGGTTGTGGTTTTCAAAATCAAAAAAGGTGCGGTTTATTTTCTATTTACAGTGACAAAACACAGCAAAGCCAAAAGAAACATAAACAAAATAAATCCTGGTCAACTTGACCTCTGACTAAACATACAGGTTTCCTAACTAACAACTGGGATCAGCCTAGTGCTGTCCTAGTCCCTAAGTCCCTGGTTTTAAATGTCCAAGCAAATAGCCACACAGGCTTTGTCTCACCGCACAGGGGTTCACTCTCCCTAGACAGTCCACACAGGTCTGGGTCCAGGCATGAGCCAACACCTAATGAAGCTGGGAGTTCTTATAGAGGCCTAAATGAGCTGACCAGCTTCAGCTGGTCTCATCAACTCCCTGTCTGCACGACGCCCCACACTCTCCCTAGAGGTATGAGTCATCCATGAGCCCACTAGCCTCAGCTGGGCTTATACAACTCTCCACCTAGTTGTATAAGTCGGCGTAAAGCCTGAATCTGGGCGAAATATATCTACCCCCCTGGATGCAACCAGGTGACTTTACCTTCCTGCTGTCACATACCCCCCCCCTCTTGTTTTAACCTCGGGGTTGGAACACCAGCAATCAGGCATTCATGTACTCGAGACAAAGCATCCACATTCCCCATTTGAACGCCAGGGCGATGCTTTACTGTGAAGTTGAATTCCTGGAGGGCCAGGAACCACCTATTCACTCTTCTATTTGTTTCCTTGTTTTGAGCCATCCACTTTAACGGAGCGTGATCCGTAACCATGTCAAAGTGCCTACCTAGCAGGTAGTACCGAAGGGAATCTAGAGCCCACTTCACCGCTAAACACTCCTTTTCAACGGTGGCGTAATTTACCTCATGGGACTTCAACTTCCTGCTGAGGTAAATGACTGGGTGCTCTTCCCCGTTCCAGACCTGGGACAATACTGCTCCTAACTCCACATCTGACGCATCACTTTGTACGACAAAGTCTTTAGAGAAGTCGGGTGAGTACAACACTGGCTGGCTACATAAGGCTTGTTTCAAGAATTGGAATGCTGCCTCAGCCTCGGGGGTCCATTTAATCATGACCGACCCTTTCCCCTTCGTTAGGTTGGTTAGGGGCACAGCCTTAGAAGCAAAGTGGGGAATGAATCGCCGATAATACCCAGCGATTCCCAGAAAGGCTCGTACCTGCTTCTTGCTGTTGGGACGTGGCCAACTCTGGATGGCCTCGACTTTGTTGAGTTGGGGTTTTATTACTCCCCTCCCAATGGTGTACCCAAGATATTTGGCCTCCTCCTGCCGAATGGTACACTTCTTGGGGTTAGCCGTAAACCCCGCTTCCCGAACAGAGTCCAGGACTGCTTGCACTTTTGGCAGATGTGAGGCCCAATCTGTGCTATGGACAATTACGTCATCCAGGTAAGCCGCAGCATACTTCCGATGGGTCCTCAGCATCTGGTCCATTTTCCGCTGGAATGTGGCCGGCGCATTCTGTAACCCGAACGGCATTCTTTTATATTGGAACGCCCCGTCTGGGGTTACAAATGCGGTTTTCTCTTTGGCCAATTTGGCCAGGGGGATTTGCCAATACCCTTTTGTGAGGTCAAGAGTCGTCATGTATCGGGCTGTTCCCAGCCGGTCGATCAACTCATCTATACGTGGCATGGGGTAGGTGTCAAATTTTGTAACTTTGTTCAACTGACGAAAATCGTTACAAAATCGCCAGCTCCCATCCGGTTTAGGCACCAACACAATGGGACTAGACCAATCACTTTGGGACTCCTCTATCACCCCTAAGTTCAGCATTTTCTGTACTTCCTCCCGTATTGCCTCCCGTCGGGCCTCTGGGATCCGATAGGGTTTTAAATTCACCCTTTCACCGGGCGGGGTAATAATATCATGCTCTACCCCAGATGTTTGTCCCGGCAGCTCAGAGAATACCTCCTTGTTGCGAAGCACAAACTCCTTAACCTCCTGTTGTTGGGGTTGTGACAAGGTGGCTGCTATTCCAACCTCAGGAATCACGCAACCAGTTTGAGCTGGTGACCAAGTGTCTGCGACTAGGGACTCTCTATCCCTCCAGGCTTTCAACAGATTAACGTGATAGATCTGTTCGGGCTTTCGCCTTCCTGGTTGTCTGACCTTGTAATTCACTTCGCTCACTTTTTCCATTATCTCGTAGGGGCCTTGCCATTTGGCAAGGAATTTACTTTCAACCGTAGGGACAAGTACCAGTATCCTATCCCCCGGGGAAAAGGTACGGGTCTTGGCTCCACGGTTGTACACTCTCTGCTGTGCTAACTGCGCTTGGGCCAAATGTTCCTTCACGATGGGCATTACCTGTGCAATTCGGTCTTGCATCAGGGCGACATGCTCAATCACACTCCTGTGGGGAGAACTCTCACTTTCCCAAGTTTCCTTGGCAATATCCAACAGCCCTCTTGGGTGTCTCCCATACAGTAACTCAAAGGGGGAGAATCCCGTAGAGGATTGGGGCACCTCCCTAATAGCAAACATCAGATAAGGAAGTAGACAGTCCCAATCCTTTCCATCTCTATCCACCACTTTCTTCAACATTTGTTTTAGGGTTTTGTTGAATCTTTCAACCAGCCCATCGGTTTGGGGGTGATACACAGATGTACGTAATTGCGTCACTTTGAACAATTTACACAGCTCCTTCATAACCCGGGACATAAAGGGTGTACCTTGGTCCGTAAGCAGTTCTTTACAAATACCCACCCGGCTAAACACAAGAGATAGCTCTTTGGCTATGGTTTTGGCCGAGGTATTTCGGAGAGGGATCGCTTCTGGATAACGGGTGGCATAGTCCATTATAACTAATATGTACTGGTGCCCCCTAGCGGACTTGATTATAGGACCTACCAAATCCATGGCGATCCTCTCAAACGGGACCTCAATGATGGGTAGAGGGACCAGCGGGCTACGGAAATGTGGCATCGGGGCCAACCTCTGACACACAGGGCAGGAGGAACAATAATTTTCTATGTCCTTCATCACCCCCGGCCAATAGAATCTCTGTAATACCCTCTCTCGGGTTTTCTCTGTCCCCAGATGACCTCCAAGAATGTGCCCATGGGCCAACTCCAACACCAACTTCCTGTAAGGTTTGGGCACCACAAGCTGCTCAACGGTTTCTTCTGCCCTTTTTGCCACCCGATACAGTAGGTCCTTCTCTACGCTGAAGTATGGGTAAGTGCAGGTATTATCTGGGTTCACTAACTCGCCATCTATTTTCACTACGTTTTCCCGTGCCTTTATTAGGGCGGGGTCTTTCAACTGTTCTGTGGCAAAGTTTTCCCTGTGAACCTCAAGATCAGAAAACTCCACAGACGGTAGGTTTTCGTCTGAGGAGGTGGGCTCCTCTCCAGTTTCTTGAGTCTCCCCTGCCAATACTGATAAGGGAAATTCCGGAGAGTCCTCACCACTCTCAGGGGAGTTCTGGCTATCACATTCCTGGTACATAGGGGCACCAGTGGGGGGCTCAGGATCATCCCACAGTTCCCAGAACTTCGGAAAATCCCTTCCCACAATGGCGTCATACGGTAACTGAGATACTAAGCCCACTGGATGAGAGAGGGTACCTTTGGGGGTCTCGAAACACACTGTAGTCACTGGATACTCTCGGGTGTCCCCATGCACACAAATAACAGCTACCTTGCTATTCCCAGAGACCTCTGTTTTAACTAACTCAGCCTTTATCAGGGTCACAAGGCTACCTGAATCCAGCAATACCACAACATTTCTACCATTAACACACATTTTGCATAAATGTTTCTCAGTTCCTCGAATGGCAGTGCATGCGACTGTCGCACACAGCGACTGACGTCTGCCCGTCAGAAAGTCACACTGCATGGGTTCCTCCACAACCGGGCAATTGGCTGCAATATGTCCCGCTTGCCGGCAGCGGTAGCAAACGATCCTTCTTGCCGCCTCTTGAGCCGCTGATTTCCCAGGCTGTTCTCGCCAAACTTGGGGTAGAGCTCCCACCCTCTCACTCTCTCCACCCTTACCCCTTGGAATCCTCTTATCCGCCCCTGGGGATGGTCTGGTCTTAGGGTGGAAAGTCCGAGTGTCTCTGGAAGAGGCCGTCAGGTTCTCTGTAGCCAAGTATTTCTCCACACGATCCACAAGACCATCGGCCGTCTCTGGGTCTCCATGGCTTACCCACTTTTGGATGGCAGTAGGAAGAGCTCTCAAAAACCGATCCATTACAACACGTTCCACAATCTTTGGTGCGGACAAAGTCTCTGGCTGTAGCCACTTTCTGCTCAGGTGAATGAGATCATACATTTGAGACCTGGGGGGTTTTCCAAGCTGGAAAGTCCAGTTATGCACACGCTGAGCCCGGACAGCCTGGGTGACACCCAGCCTTGCCAATATTTCAGCTTTTAGCATCACATAGTCTTTTGCTTGGTCAGGCTCTAGGTCATAGTAAGCCTTCTGCGATTCACCAGTTAACAGAGGAGCCACCAGTCCAGCCCACTGCTCCTTAGGCCACTTTTCTCTTTCAGCAGTCCTTTCAAATGTGGTCAAAAATACCTCTGGATCATCCTCTCCAGTCATTTTTGTCAATAAACGACTCACCCCAAAGGACGCGGTATTAGTGGGACGGCTTTCCTCACTGGTCTGCGGACGTTGCTGCATTACTGCTTCCATTTGTTGTAGTCTCTGCTCTTGCTTCTGTAACAGGTCTATGAAGCGGGCCTCAGATTGCTGCTGGGCTTGTTGCTGAGCTTCCAGACTCTGTTGGTGAGCTTGCTGCTGGGCTGCAAGGCTCTGTTGATGAGCTTGCTGCTGGGCTGCGAAGTTCTGTTGTTGAGCTGCAAGGCTCTGTTGATGAGCTGCAAGGCTCTTTTGCAAACCTGCATTTGTCTGCTGTTGATTGGCATTTGCTAGAGCCAGCTGCTTCAGTATCTCCTCCATGCTGGCTTAAAAAAAAACTGCCACTGGTTCTCCACCAACTGTGAGGGGGTTAGCTCGGCAGCGGGTGTGTGTGACCCCCGGGATGGGCTCCCCACACAAAAACAGGCCCAGCAAACGGAGGTTGTGGTTTTCAAAATCAAAAAAGGTGCGGTTTATTTTCTATTTACAGTGACAAAACACAGCAAAGCCAAAAGAAACATAAACAAAATAAATCCTGGTCAACTTGACCTCTGACTAAACATACAGGTTTCCTAACTAACAACTGGGATCAGCCTAGTGCTGTCCTAGTCCCTAAGTCCCTGGTTTTAAATGTCCAAGCAAATAGCCACACAGGCTTTGTCTCACCGCACAGGGGTTCACTCTCCCTAGACAGTCCACACAGGTCTGGGTCCAGGCATGAGCCAACACCTAATGAAGCTGGGAGTTCTTATAGAGGCCTAAATGAGCTGACCAGCTTCAGCTGGTCTCATCAACTCCCTGTCTGCACGACGCCCCACACTCTCCCTAGAGGTATGAGTCATCCATGAGCCCACTAGCCTCAGCTGGGCTTATACAACTCTCCACCTAGTTGTATAAGTCGGCGTAAAGCCTGAATCTGGGCGAAATATATCTACCCCCCTGGATGCAACCAGGTGACTTTACCTTCCTGCTGTCACAATATATATATATATATATATATATATATATATATATACATATATATATATATATAATGTGTAGCGGGGTCTCCTTTAAGGCCCCAGGACTACGTTACCCATAACCTCGTTTGGCACCCAGGGTGCAATTGCGCCACGCAGAGACTTATGGGTGGGACTATATAAGAGGAGGGCGAGGCTGAGCTCGGCCTCTTTGGACACCGCGCTGCTATCAACAGGTCTTCCTGTGCGGATCTGCTGCAGTGCAGGGCCTGAAGCCAGGGCCGTGCACGACTTCCAGAGAGCCTTCCACCCCACTGCGAGCCTGGGTGGCATCCGACTCCTCCAAGTTGCTGACATCCGTTGGACCGGGGACCCGGCCGTTGCAGACGCTGTGTGTGGAGACACAGTCGGTGGAAGTCCCGGACTGGGATCGCGTCCGGAGTGGTGAATGAGCACCTGCTCAATCCAACAAAAATACTTTACTCTGATTAGGCCTAGAGACTGCCTTGGCCCACCAAGTTTTATCTGTTATTCCACCGGAGACTAGTAGCAGAACTGGGTCGTGTAGTCTCCGGTGAAGTGTTCTTCTATTACCTATCGTGTAGATTACAAATACTGTTTCTTTCCATATGTGCACCACTGTTCAAGCTGCATGCGAAGAAGTTGTTCCCTAAGAGACTAATGCCTCGTTTCCACTGCGCGGATCGGTTCGGTACGGTTCGGTACGGTACGCTATTTTGGGTGTTTCCATTATGAAAGCGTGCCATTAAACCGAACCGTACCGCACCATTCAGGGTCCTGCTTCAGACGTGGGGCCATAGAAAATGGAACGGTACGGTTAGGGCGGAGCTACTGGCGTCACACGATACATTCCACTGATTGGTGGACAGAAAATCGTCAATGCTGACGTCAAAGCAAAGCGCCAAACAAGCACCTTGTCGCCCTCAATATAAAGGAGAAGGATGCCTGCAAACAACAGCAGGGTCTGGTCATCTGAGGAACTATCTACTTTCCTAAGGATTATTGGTGATAGCGTTATTCAGAGTGAGCTTGATGGATCAGAGAGAAACGAAAAGGTGTACAAAGATATTTCTCAACGAATGGCAGCCGAGGGATTTGAACGGACATCGGGGCAGTGCAGGGCAAAGCTTAAGAAGCTTAAAGGACAATATAAAAAAATTAAGGACGACAACAGCCGTAGTGGAAACAGTCGGAGTACTTGGAGGTGGTACGACGACATGGACGCCATTTACGGACATAGGCCGGCAAACCAAGGCAGGGAGGGTGGTCTGGACTCTGCAACTGCAATTCTCGAATCCATGGTAGACCCCTTTGGTAAGTTTTAATTTTTTGTTAAACCATAGGATTTCGCTATGCTAACCTTTAAAAAAAATATATATAACCAAATGTTTTTTTCAGAAACAGCTGATGGACTCTCCAATGATGCGTCAAACTTGTCAGATGATGGACCTTCAACGTCTTTCAGCAGCACCAGTAGTATCTCATCAAGCCAACCACAGAGTACCCAACCACAGATTAGCCTACTACAGAGTACCCAACCACAGAGTACGCCCAATGCACCCCGGCACAATGGTAAGACATGATGATAATAGTGAAATGTGTGCATTTTCTTAAAATAACTAATCAGTGGGGTAGAAGAGCAGTGGGTACAGAGGTGTAAGAGGTGAGAAGGGGGTTCAGCAGTGGGGCAGATGTGCAGGGGGTACAGAGGTGTAAGAGGTGAGAAGGGGGTTCAGCAGTGGGGCAGATGTGCAGGGGGTACAGAGGTGTAAGAGGTGAGAAGGGGGTTCAGCAGTGGGGCAGATGTGCAGGGGGTACAGAGGTGTAAGAGGTGAGAAGGGGGTTCAGCAGTGGGGCAGATGTGCAGGGGGTACAGAGGTGTAAGAGGTGAGAAGGGGGTTCAGCAGTGGGGCAGAAGAGCAGTAGGGCAGATGTGCAGGGGTTACAGTTGTGGGGCAGTAGATAAATGTGATGCAGTCTGGTGTGGCAGATGAGAAAGGGGGTTACAGTATTGTTTTGCAGATGTTACCAAAAACACTAGTTTGATATTTTGTATATTATAGGTCATAGGAGACGTTTGCAGTTGGATCTGCGCACAGTCATGGAGGATATGAGGGCAGCAGAAGAAAGGCAGCTGGAAAGAATTGAGAACGAATCTGAAAGGCGGTTTCAGGCACTGCGTCAGGATGCACAGGAAGCTATGCGCCAGGAGGCAGAAATCGCCCGTCAGCAGATGGAGCAGCTGTCTACCTTCAACCAGGCCTTCCTCGGTGTCCTAGGTCAGCTTGTTCAAGTCCTTTCAGCCAGTCGTGAACCCAGGTCACCACCCAGACCGTAGTGCCTTTCATGTAGCAAAGGACCTGTACCCATTTTTTTTTTATTCATTTTTTATAAAAAAAAAATCTTAGTTTTCTTTAACAGAATATATGGAACGATGATTTTTTTGTGAAATAAAAACCATGAGCGAATTTTTTGAGTATGTATTTTTTATTATAAAACATTATTAACAATATAGCAAAAAGGTATTAAAATTTTTAATAAATCATGGTAAAAATTTAAACATTGAGGTGCAGCATCAGAGCCTGGCGTATTTCACTGCACTCTTCTTCCATATCATGGGCTGCTATTACTGGTACTGGCTCTTCTGGAGATGTATTCCAATCCTGGTCAAAGTCTTCTCCATGACTTTCACAAAGATTGTGAAGAGCACAGCAGGTAAGCACCATGGATTTGGCAAGTTTAATGTCACTGTCATTCCTCTTCATAAGACACCTCCATCTACCCTTAAGTCTTCCAAAAGCATTTTCCACTACGACACGTGCCCTGGATGTTTTTTTGTTGTAGGTTTGCTGTTCTGTTGTCAGGCGGCCATTGTCAGGAAATGGTTTCAGGAGCCAATTTTGTAAAGGGTAGGCAGAGTCCCCAAGAACATAATACCCAACATTGACCCCACAAATGTTCTTAGTGGAACCAGGGTACAGTCCTCCCTGGCCAACCCAGTCCCAAAATGTGGACAATCGTAGAACACGAGCATCATGCAAACTCCCAGGCTTTCCTACATTCACATTCCAGAATAGTCCCTTGCCATCCACTACTCCCTGGAGGATGATAGAATGCCAGCCTTTCCGGTTGAAATAGTCAGTGTGGTATTCTTGTGGTGCTATTATTGGTATGTGTGAGCCATCAATAGCACCAACACACTGTGGAAGGCCCCACCTGTTCTCAAAGTACTCAGCCATGTCTTTAAGCTTTTCCCTGTCCGGAAAATGCACAATTTCAGGAGCTAGCAATGTGCAGACAGCCTTACAGAAGTCCTGCACACACCGGCACACTGAAGATTTACTGACACCGAAAAGATGACCAATACTTCTATATTCACTGTTGGTAGCCAGCTTCCACAGTGCAATGGCAACTCTTTTCCTCACTGGCAAACTGGCTCTGAAGTTGGTGCTTTGCTTCTCCATCGCTGGACGTAGCTTGGTACAAAGGTATGAGAAGGTTTCCTCAGACATTCTAAAATTCTGCACCCACTGTGTGTGTGTGAATCCCGGGACGGTCACATCCCACCACTCATTGGCACGGGGGAAAGCCCAAATGACTGGTCGGCAGCGGCTGATTTGCCAAAAGCAGAAGCATCTAAAAAAAAAAAAAAAACACAGATGGTAACATATCACAAAAAAAACAAAACATTATACATATATAACATATGTGTCTGGTGGGTCATTGTGTGTGTGTGCATGTCAGGTAGGTGGGTCAGTGTGTATGTGTAAGTCAGGTAGGTGGGTCAGTGTGTGTTTGCATGTCAGGTAGGTGGGTCAGTGTGTGTATGTGTAAGTCAGGTAGGTGGGTCAGTGTGTGTTTGCATGTCAGGTAGGTGGGTCATTGTGTGTATGTGTAAGTCAGGTAGGTGGGTCAGTGTGTGTTTGCATGTCAGGTAGGTGGGTCAGTGTGTGTATGTGTAAGTCAGGTAGGTGGGTCAGTGTGTGTGTATGTCAGGTAGGTGGGTCAGTGTGTGTGTGTATTTAAGGTAGGTAGTGTGTATGTCAGGTAGGTCTGAGTTAAGTCGGTCAGTTGTGCTTACTCTATAGCGCTGCCGTCTTTGTCTTTGCCGCACAAAGGTGTACTTCTCCTCCCGGCTAAACATCCAAGCTAGCAAATTTCTTTTCTTGAATGCTGTGTTTCTCATTGCCGCTCGCAACCTTCTCTCATACAGTGCGGCATGTATTTGGACTACAAAGAACCAAAAGGCCAGTAGAGAAAACACAAGCTGCTGGATAACCTCCATTATTGTTTTTGTTGTGTAGCTGGCGCTGACTGAGGCTGCGTCACGTTTCTCGTCGCACTAGTGTGACATCACGCAAGGCATTTTTTCTAAAATCTGTATGGCCCCTGGCGGTCCGACTTGCAGTGGAAACGCTCACGAGAATAGACCGGACCATTCTAACCGTTCCAAACCGTACCGACCCGAACCGTTCCGCTCAGTGGAAACGTAGCATAAGTTATATCTGAGTCAGGCCTGACCAGGAGTTAGAACTTTTTGTTGCTGAGCCATAAGGGCGCATAGATAGGAATAGCTGCACTTGGCGTGTAATCCTCAGTGTGTACTATATTTACTGTTGCAGGGCTCTGCAGACAATATATGTGTTATGTGTTAACCTATGCCTTTTACACAGAAGTAAACTAGTTATACTTTAACACTTCGCCCTCAGTGTGTTATCATTGTGCATATATTGATAGATTGTGATAAGGGAAAAAACCCTAGACTAACTGTGCCAGAGTGGGTCGAGTAGATTGCTGGGGGTTGGCGGTGCTGTGTTCAGGGCCCAAAACAAATCCAGCGGCTCTCTTAACTGGGGGTAGCGCTACATATATATATATGTGTGTGTGTAAATATACACAGTATATAATATATATATATATATATATATATATATACACATACATATATACACACATACATACAACATATATATACATACATACATACATACATACATACACACACACATATACATATACATATACACATAAATACACAGACACACACACTATATTGTCAAAAGCAGTGGCGGCCCTCCCTCATCCATGGTTCTGGCCCCCTGACTATGGATTCAAATGGGGGGGGGGTTTGAAGCACATGATTAGAGCCAAAGGCTCGAATAGGCTTCAAAAAAGGGTGGGCCCACACGATAGCAAATAAATTTTCGCTATTTTCACACTTAAATTCCTCCCTGCCAATCAGGAGGCAGGTCGTGAGACCTGTTTCCCAATTGACCAAAGCGTGAGGCAATCCTATTGGATGGCGGAAGAGAGAGGAGACACGCGGCGGAGGAAGCTGCTAGAGGAGCAGACACCGAAAGCCGCTGCCCGCCACCTAGATCTAGTAAGTGCCGGACTGCTGACCGCCTGGGAGAGGGGGGTGTTTTTCTGCCCCCCAAAAGAAAAACCCACCAGCCGCCACTGGTTAAAAGAATTGGGATGCTTTCCTTTACACGCACATGAACTTTAATGGCATCCCAGTCTTAGTCCGTAGGGTTCAATATTGAGTTGGCCCACCCTTTGCAGCTATAACAGCTTCAACACTTCTGGGAAGGCTGTCCACAAGGTTTAGGAGTGTGTCTATGGGAATGTTTGACCCTTCTTCCAAAAGCACATTTGTGAGGTTAGGCACTGATGTTGGATGAGAAGGCCAGGCTCGCAGTCTCCATTCTAATTCATCCCATGGGTGTTCTATAAGGTTGAGGTCAGTACTCCGTGCAGACCAGACAAGTTCCACCACCCCAAACTCGCTCATCCAATTCTTTATGGATCTTGCTTTGTGCACTGGTCCAAATCATTTGGTGGAGGGGCGATTGTGGGGTTGTTGTTCAGGGGTTGGGCTTGGCCCCTTAGCTCCAGTGAAGGGAACTTTTAAGGTGTCAGCATACCAAGACATTTTGGACAATTTCATGCTCCCAACTTTGTGGGAACAGTTTGGGGATGGCCCCTTCCTATTCTAACATGACTGCACACCAGAGCACAAAGCAAGGTCCATAAAGACATGGTTGAGCGAGTTCGGGTTGGAGGAACTTGACCGGCCTGCACAGGGAAGGGGGGCGCAGTTTGGCATCTTTGCCCTGGGTGCTGGATGACCTTGTCCCAGTACTGCCAAGAAGATATTAAAAAAAAATATCTATCAGGTGTACAAATGCCTCACACAATATAACAAAATTGCAAAATGAAAACCATTTCTGGGTAAAATAATGCCAATCACTAAAATCCCATATGAGCTGTATGTTGTTTCAAAAGTCATTTTTAATTACCGTATATACTCGAGTATAAGCCGAGTTTTTCAGCACATTTTTTTGTGCTGAAAATGCCCCCCTCGGCTTATACTCGAGTCACCTTTTTGCGCCTGATCTCCCGGACTTTGGGGACCTGGTACCAAACTTTGCACACTTGTAGAGGAAGAGTGGGGCTACATGTGTGCCAAGTTTGTTGTCCGGGGGACCTACGGCCGGGGAGCACCGATTTTTCAAAGCCGGGCACCCCTTCCATAGACTCCCATGTTAAACGGTCATTTCTCCTGTGGCTTTGGGGACCCGGTACCGGCCGGTCGTAGGTCCCCTGGACCCGGATCTTGGCAGCTCCCGGTGTCGCCATCCTCAGTAAGGGAAACAGGCAGTGAAGCCTTACGGCTTCACTGCCCATTTCCTACTGCGCATGCGCGAGCAGCGCGGTGCTTTGTGAATGGGCCGGCTGCTCTCTGGGAAACACACAGTTCCCAGAAGGCAGCGCACCCCATTCACAAGAAGACACCGAGTGTAGGATGAGGAATAAGATCCACTGTGGAGGATGAAGAGGCAGATTAGGGACTTCCGCATAGCAATTGCTATTTCTGGTAAGTAAAACATTTTATTTTTTTATTTTTTTATTTGTAGATTTTTGGTGAAATGTTTTTTTTCAGGGTGGAACTCCACTTTAAGTTTTAACCATGTGACCCTAATTCAAATCTCATTGGACTCTGAAAATAATTGTCAATATAACATCAGTTTAAAACTTCTATACTAAGAAAAGAAAAGTAACATAATATTGGCCCCACGCGACTAACATAAAGAGTATGCATTCTTTCTCATGCACAGGCTAGATAAAATATATGGTTTTCAGTATGGCTTGTTTCCCATCACTGCATCCTATTGGAAAACATACCCTTACGTGCTCAGGGAAGATATACATTTCTCTGCTATCCTCTGTCAGCAGCTCAGAGAGAGCTGGGAAGGGAAAGTCTGCAGCCAGGTGAGAGGCCCTCCACTGTCAGAACCAGTGTGTGTGGGCAACCAGTTTAGAGCCTAATAGCGCAAAGCTTTTTTGAAAGTCTCAACTACTGTGGGGAGAAACTTCCAAATTGCTACTGCAGTTTCATCGAGGTGGTCCCCCTGTTCTCGGATTTGAATCCCTCCAGCTTTTCACCTGTCTTACCAGAACTACCCTGGAAGTGGCTGAGATGGATGTTGTTTATAAGAATAAGCGTAAGTAACTGTTGGTGTTCTGAACTGTTGTACTGAAGCATTTTTCAGCTAGACTCTCTGCTAGTTTAGAGATTAATGCCGCGTACACACGATCGGAAATTCCGACAAGAAAACCGTGGATTTTTTTCCGACGGAATGTTGGCTCAAACTTGTGTTGCATACACACGGTCACACAAATCTTGACGGAAATTCTGAACGTCAAGAATGCGGTGACGTACAACACGTACGACGAGCCAAGATCAAGCCGAGAGCGGCATGTTTCCAGGTGCATGCAGCACCATACAGTTCCCTGCAGGTCAGTGGCGGCTGGTGCCTAAAATTTTTTTTGGGGGGGGTGCAAAATTCTGAATAATACTGAAAAAAAAACCATCAAATGCAGCCACTAAGCCCATCATATTCCGCCACTGTGCCTGTCAAATGCCGCCATTGTGACCCCCCCTGCTCGCCCGCTGACTGCCCGGCACTTACCTCATCTTGGTAGGGGATCAGAAAGCAGGTCAAGCGGCGAGCTGTGGGATGAGCAGCGAGATATTCATTTGCTTTTCTAACACATCTGGGTGGGCTCGTAGCGCAATGCTCTGCATCCTGAGTTCACTTTTTTTGAAGCCCATTAGAGCCTGCATGTTTTTCCATGCTGAATCTGTTTTGCATTATTTGGCCTCATGCACATAGGGCGTTTTTGCTTTTAGCAGCCACAGACTTTTTTTTACAGCTTCAAAACACCTCTCCATGTTATTCTATGTGTCCATACACACATAGGCTTTTAGGAGCTGTAAGTAGCATAGGCGTTTTCAAGCTGTAAAAAAACAAAAACAAAACAAAAAATGCAGGGCCAGGGCGTACTAGCACATTATGGCTTTACCTTGCAGGTTACAAAAAACAAAAAATCAAAAACACCCAGAGGTGTACTACTGATTTAAGACACTGAAACTGCATGGCAGAGCTTAGGCCTCATACAAACGGAGTATTTGTGTGGCTAGAAAAATTGTCTAGAATGATAATTTATTCTGGCCATTAGAATGCGTGACCGTGCCTAAACGCATCTAGTGTTAACACATACTATGTGCATGTATGTGCGTTCGTGTGTTTGTTTTGCCCAAACGCTCTTCTCCTGAATATGCTGGTGATGTTTTAAAAAAAAAAAAAAAAATGATGTAAAAAAATGTAAGCAAAATGCCTGTAAAAGGAGCATTTTTCTGCTATAAAGGCCAATATAATAATTTGCTAATTACAGCCTCAGTAACTTTTATGGTTTTATGCATATTTCTTTTCACAGTGATTATTCTTGACAGAATTTTTATATGCCTATAGAGGTCCCTTGTGTGTATACTTTAAAGATCTTAACCAGGAGGAATAAGAGAAGCTATTGAAGACCGGTAACAAAGACATCCATCTTTTCGACCTCTGGGGAAATCGATGTCTTAAAATTGCCTTTATCGTAAAAGATATATTGAATGTTATGATGGATAATGAATTTCTTTAAAGCACGGTGACCACAACTGTATGAATGCATGACAGTGATTAAATGAGAGATATTTTTGGCTAAAATTATGTTTTTATTCAAGGTAGATACAAACCCTAACTGGATGACATTTACCGTATTTATCGGCATATAACACGCACAGGCGTATAACACGCACCTTCATTTTAAGAGGGAACTTTCAGGGAAAAAACTTTATTTTTTTAATAAAGAACTTTGAAGCAAAATAAGGGTCAGTGCCCATCAATGCAGCCTGATCAATGCCCATCTGCTGCCTCAAAATTGCCCATCAATGCAGCCTGATCAATGCCCATCTGCAGCTTCACAATTTCCCATCAATGCAGCTTGATCAATGCCAATCTGTAGCCTCACAATTGCTCATCAATGCAGCTTGATTAATGCTCATCTGCAGCCTCCCTATTGCCATGAATGCAGCCTCATCAATGTCCATCTCAGGGAGCGGGGCGGGGATGAGCGCCATCAGATTACATACACCGAGAATCTCCTGTTTACTCGACAGCCTCTTTAATTCAAAGTCCCGTCTCCTGGACCGGCTTCTATGATAGACAGAAGACTGGTCCAATGCTGGCCCAGGAGACGGGACTTCCTATTACAGAGGCCGCTGAGTAAACAGGAGATTCTCACTGTATGTAATCTGACGACGCTCGTTCCGCCCCCCTCCCCGTTCCCTCCGAGGCAGCCCAAATTGTAGTATCGGCGTATAACACGCACACACTATTTGCAACCGATTTGCAGGGTGAAAAAGTGAGTGTTATACGCCAATAAATACAGTATCTAGTTATTGCACCATGCATTTCAAACAGTTGCTATGTTTTGTTTTTAAATAAAATAAATAGCCTTTTAACCTTTTTTAAATTCTTTTGCATCTCAGTGCTGCTGATCTCCTGCTGCTATTTCATATCTTCATGTCCACATGCACTCCTGCGATGTTTGTATGGCATTTCTCATGCAACAACAGTGAATCACACCTGTTCACCTGTATGTGAAAACTGACACTTTTAGGAGGTGGATTTACTAAAGGCAAATGGACTGTGCAAGTGCGGTTGCTAAAGAGCTTAGTAAATGAGGGAAAGCTCTGCTACCTTCATAGTTGCTAACATTGTAAAAAAAATTATATGGACACTTTTTTGCATGTTGGTGGAGCCTTGTTATAATTAGGGGGAGGGGCATTCATTTGTAGGCGTGGAATCAAAAAACAGGAAAATGTGGCACGCGGCGTGACGGAACATGGGCGTGGTTTAGCGGAATGGTGGGCGTGGTTTAACCACTTCAATACCATGCACTTATGCACCTTCCCGCCCAGACCAATTTTCAGCTTTCAGTACTCTCACACTTTGAATGACAATTACTCAGTCATGCTACACTGTATCCAAACAAAATTTTTATCATTTTCTTCTCACAAATAGAGCTTTCTTTTGGTGGTATTTAATCGCCACTGGGTTTTTTATTTTTTGCGATATAAGCAAAAAAACAGCAATTTTTTTTAAAAAAAAACACTTTTTTTTTGTTTCTATTGTAAAATTTTGCAAATAAGTAATTTTTCTTCATAAATTTGTGCCAAAATGTATACTGCTACATATCTTTGGTAAAATGAACCCAAATTAGTGTATATTATTTGGTCTTTGTGAAAGTTATAGAGTCTACAAACTATGGTGGCAATCACTGAAAATTTATCACATCTGATCACGCCTGATGTACTGAAGGGATATCTCATTTCTTGAGACACTAACAAGCGAGGAAAGTACAAATACCCCAAAATTACCCCTTTTTGGAAAGTAGACAGTCCAAGGTATTTACTAAGAGGCGTGGTGAGTTTTTTGAAGTTGTATTTTTTTCCCACAATTCTTTAATTTTTTTTTTATTTTTTATTTTTTTTACACAAACTGGTCATATTAACAGTTTTTTTCTCTCACACAGCATATGCATAATTGCAACTACACCCCAAAATACATTCTGCTACTCCTCCTGAGTGTAGCGATACCACATGTGTGAGACTTTTACACAGCCTGGCCACATACAGAGGCCCAACATTGAAGTAGCACTTTCAGGCGTTCTACAAGCATAAATCGCACATATCCTTTCTCAACCACCTATTACACTTTTGAAGGCCCTGGAGCACCAGGACAATGGAATTTTCCACAAAATGACCCCATTTTGGAAAGCACACACCCCAACCTATAATCTATGAAGCATTATGAGTCTTTTGAACGGTTCATTTTTTTCCAGAAGGTTTTGGAAAATGTGGAGAAAAAATGAAAATGCATTTTTTTTACACAAAGTTGTCCATTTATAAGATATTTCTAACGCATAGCATATACATAGCAAAAATGACACCCCAAAATGCATTCTGCTACTCCTCCTGAGTATAGCGATACCACATGTGTGAGACTTTTACACAGCCTGGCCATATACAGAGGCCCAACATTGAAGTAGCACTTTCAGGCGTTCTACAAGCATAAATCGCACATATCCTTTCTCAACCACCTATTACAATTTTGAAGGCCCTGGAGCACCAGGACAATAGAATTTTCCACAAAATGACCCCATTTTTGAAAGCACACACCCCAACGTATAATCTATGAGGCATTATGAGTCTTTTGAACGGTTCATTTTTTTCCAGAAGGTTTTGGAAAATGTGGAGAAAAAATTAAAATGCATTTTTTTTACACAAAGTTGTCAATTTATAAGATATTTCTAACACATAATATGTACATAGCAAAAATTACACCCCAAAATGCATTCTGCTACTCCTCCTGAGTATGGCGATACCACATGTTTGAGACTTTTACACAGCCTGGCCACATACAGAGGCCCAACATCCAAGTAGCACCTCCAGGCATTCTAGCAGCATTAATTGCACATATCATTTTCTGACTACCGATCACATTTTTGAAGGCCCTTCATATATCTAACACATAGCAGGTACATACCAAATAACAAAAGATTACCTGTGGTTTTAGAAGTGCAGTGGTCCACAGAGGAGAGCATCGGTCTAGGCAGCAGGCAGGGATGAGGTCAGCGACAGCAAAAGCAATCATTCAGGCAGCAGGCAGGAATACTGTCCATAGTTCGCACATGCAGAGATACTGTCAGCACAGCCAGAGCACAGTCAAAGCACAGGTCCAGGTAGCAGGCAGAGGTGTCCCGGCAGAAATGCTGTCCAAAGTCAGTAGAGGCAGCAGGCAGATATATGGTCAACAGAGCCAAAGTATTGGTCCAAGCAGCAGGAAGAAACATGGTCCATAATGTCATGGGTCATTACAGGCAGTAATATGGTCAGCACAGCCAAATTATTGGTCCAGGCAGCAGGAAGGACCATCAAGCTTAGGGCCAGGGGGACAGGGGTAGAGGCTTCTCCCACCCAAATCGCTTTGAAGCCTCCAGGCAACCAGACCCTGTTCTTGGAGCACAGAAAACGAAAAACTGGTTTTCTCTACTCAGAACGCTATTCTGAAGCCCCTCACATATGTGAGACCCGTGTGTACTAAAAGTAGATGGCCAAAAGATCAGTCCAAGTGGCAGGCAAAAACATGGTCGATTAACAGGCCAAGGTCGGTACACGTGGAAGTCAGAAACGTGGTTTAAATCGGCAGGCAGAGGCATCGTCGGTAAACAGGCCAGGGTCAGTTAATTAACATGGAAGGTAGTTAGTAACATGGTAGCAGGCAAATAGGGAAATGGCAGTCTGTTAATAATAAGGGGAACTAATGGATGTATGATAATTTTTGAAGCAATTTCCGATGCACAGGCCAGGTTGGGAGGGACAATCGGGACAATAATAGCTGGTGTCTCTTCTTACTCCTCCTCTGCTGCATACACAGCATTTCTTTTGGCGTCTTCTTCCAGATTCTGTGGGGGAGATGCTAAAGGGATAGTGTCGCTCGTGAAACCGACTCACACTATCAGAGCAAATGCTTCCTGGGGCGGGATCTTGTTGGTAAATGAGGGCATCGATGATATCTTCGATATATTGGAGGTAGTGGAGTCGGTGATTTTGAGTTGCTTTTTGGTAGCAGACAAACGAATTAAAAAGGGCCATGTGAAACAGGTGAAACGCAACTTTTTTGTGCCAATAATGGGACTTTCTGGTTGATAAGTAGGGCTGTAGCATCTGGTCGTTTAAATCCACCCCCCCATGTACAAATTGTAGTCGTGGACACATTCAGGCTTTACAATGGAGCCGCGTCTTCTTGGGATCTCCACCATGGTGTCATTGTGGATCGTAGAGAGGATGTGGACATCTTTCTTGTCCCTCCACTTCATGGCCAACACCTCCTCGTTCCTCATGGATGCCGATTCTCCAGGTCGCAATTTTTTTGTCAATAAATTTGTGGGAATCCCTTCCGTTTTTTTTTTAAGGTACCGCAGGCCGGGGTTTGTTTACTGTAAAGGTGGCGAAAAAGGGGCAGGCTGGTATAATAATTATCAACATATAAATGGTAACCTTTTCCGAACAGGGGGTATGCCAACTCCCAGACAATTTTCCCACTGGTTCCAATATATGTGGGGCAATCACGGGGCTGGAGCTGGGAGTCTTTGCCTTCGTAGATCCTGAATTTGCAGACGTATCCAGTGGCTCGATCACATAATTTATTTAATTTTAACCCATACCTGGCTCTCTTGCTTGGTATGTACTGCTTGAACTGCAGTCGGCCGGTGAAATGTACGAGGGACTCGTCCACACAAATTTTTTGGTCTGGGATGAAAACTTCTTCAAATCGCTGGGAAAAGGCATTGATTAGGGGGCGTATCTTGTACAATTTTTCGTAGTTGGGATGATCTCGGGGAGGGCACTGTGAATTGTCATTGAAGTGGAGAAAGCGCATAATCATGTCGTATCTTTTCCTGGACATGACAGCGGAATATATGGGCATGTGTTGGATGGGGCGTTTGGACCAATATGAATGGACTTCGTTCTTTTTTGTAAGCCCCATATTGAACATAAGGCCCAAAAATTATTTAAATTCCTCCAATGTTAGACGCCGCCACTGGAACATGCGGGCGTAGGAAGAATCGGGGTTGGCAGCAATAAATTGGGATGCATACAGATTCGTTTGATCCACTATATTCTGCAGCAAATCTTGTGGGAAAAATAAACAAAAATAATCAAATTTAGAAAAATTTGTAGTGTCGGGCTGCACACCTGGCTGTGTGGTGAAAGGGGGGATGATAGCGGATCCTGAGTTGGCAGGCAACCATAAGGGGTTTGCCAGGGCATCGGGAAGGTAGGATTGGGGCTGGATTCTTCGGGTTGGGCGTGCATTTCCATTGCTTGTACTGGGCTCCTCTTCCTGGGGTATGGCGCTGCTGGTGGTGGGCAGTTCTCCTGATCTTGGTGCTGATCTTGGTGCTGATCTTGGTGCCGATCGCATTCTTTTGGGAGGGACGGTTTCCTCCGGGGACTCGGACTCTGAGCCACTATCCTCCACTGGCTCGTATTCCGAACCAGAATCGGATAATGGGAGCTCCCCGCTGCTCTCATCATCCGACATGGCAAGAATGGCATATGCCTCCTCAGGTGTGTAAACACTTTGGGACATTATGGCAGTGCTTATTGGTGGGCCTGTGTAATGGTACTGCTTGTGGTAGTGGTGGCGGTCTGTGTGGTAGTACCGATGGAGGTATTAGTGGTGGGCCTGTGTGGTGGTACCGATGGCGGTATGGGTGGTGGTGGTACCAATGGCGGTACAGGTGGTGGTGGTGGTACCGATGGCGGTACGGGTGGTGGTGGTGGCGGCGGTACCGATGGCGGTACAGGTGGTGGTGGTAGCGATGGCGGTATGGGTGGTGGTGGTACCGATGGCGGTACAGGTGGTGGTGGTACCGATGGCGGTACAGGTGGTGGTGGTACCAATGGCGGTACGGGTGGTGATGGTACCGATGGTGGTACAGGTGGTGGTGGCACTACCGACGGTGGTACGGGTGGTGGTACTGTTGGTGGTACCGATGGCAGCACTAGTGGTGATACTGGTAGCGGGCCTGTGTGGCAGTATAGATGCTGGGCCTGGTGGCGGTACTGGTGGTGGTACTGGTACCGATGGCGGTACTGGTAGCCTGTGTGGCGGTGCCAATGGCGGTACCGATGGAGGTGGGCCTGTGACAGATGATTGACAGATGGGCTGATTGATTGACAGATGGGCTGATTGATTGATTGACAGATGGGTTGATTGATTGACAGATGGGGTGATTGATTGACAGGTGGGGTGATTGATTGACAGATCGGCTGATTGATTGACAGATGGGCTGATTGATTGACAGATGGGCTGATTGATTGACAGATGGGCTGATTGACAGATGGGCTGATTGACAGATGGGCTGATTGATGTGCTGGGCTGTGTGACAGGTCCTCTTTATGGGGGGGGGGCGTGTTGTGCACTGTAAACTTATGTAGACAAACTACACTGAGCTAACTTACTGATCTCTTCTCTCTCCTCACAGATCGGTGTGATAGGAGAGAGCAGGGATCAGGTAGTAACTCCTGCAGTTTGTTTACATTTGTGACCGGCTGTGATTGGACACAGCCGGTCACGTGGTAAACAGCCAATTCATTGGCTGTTTACTCTGATCGGGGACGCGCTGTGTCCAAGGGACACTCGCCTTCCCCGATCCCCGCTCTGCAAGCCTGTGGCGGCGCGCACGGAGCGCGCCGCCGAGTTTGTTTTGACAGGTGATCGGCTGTGACTTTGACACAGCCGATCACATGGTAAACAGCCAATGAAATTGGCTGTTTACCGTGATCGGGGAAGCGCTGTGTCCGAGGGACACATGCCGTCCCCGATCACCACGCTGCGCGCCCCCGCGGGCGCGCGCAAGGCATTATCCTACAGGACGTCATATGACGTCCAGTATCGATATTGCAACCACTTCCCGGACGTCAATTCACTATTGACTGGGCGGGAAGTGGTTAAAGGGGCGTGGCTCTAGGGGTGTGGTTAGAGTCTGAGATGAACGAGGGATGGAGGGAGAGAGGGAGAGAGATGGAGGGACAGCAGGCCCAGATCTTGCACAAAGACCCACTGCATTCAGAAAATGCCACAGGACATAGGTGTGCAGGGGGGGGGGAACCATCCTCCTGTCAGAACACAATGGCTCAGCAGGGAAGACTGCTGTACTAACATCAGATTGTTAGTACAGTGGCTCCTCCTGTGCTCTTAAGTCAGGGCTCGACAAACCCCGGGCGCCAGGTCGCCATTGCGACTAGAATTAGTGACCTGGCGCCTGGGGCAGCACAGCTGGGGTATCCTGTGTCTCCGTGCCCCCCCCCTCCGCGCCGCGGGATCGCGTCGGGCCACGCCAGCCGGTAATTGCGGCCGCGGCTTTGCGGCCTTCTGCAGGCCTATGCTTCCTTCTGTGAACAACCAGCAATGCTAATGGAGTTTCCCTGTTTGTTTTCCCTGCCATCTCCTTCCCTCTAATTAGAACCCCCAAACATTATATATATTTTTTATTCTAACACCCTAGAGAATAAAATGGCGGTCGTTGCAATACTTTCTGTCACACCGTATTTGCGCAGCGGTCTTACAAGCGCACTTTTTTGGGAAAAAATACACTTTTATTTTAAATAAAAAAATAAGACAACAGTAAAGTTAGCCCAATTATTTTTTATATTGTGAAAGATAATGTTACGCTGAGTAAATTGATACCCAACATGTCACGCTTCAAAATTGCGTCTGCTCGTGGAATGGCGACTAACTTTTACCCTTTAAAATCTCCATAGGCGACGTTTAAAAAATTCTACAGGTTGCATGTTTTGAGTTAGAGGAGGTCTAGGGCTAGAATTATTGCTCTCGCTCTACCGATCGCGGCGATACCTCACGTGTGGTTTGAACACCACTTTCATATGCGGGCGCTACTCACGTATGCGTTCGCTTCTGCGCGCGAGCTCGGCGGGACAGGGCGCGTTCCTGGCTCCTAACTTTTTTAGCTGGCTCTTAGATTCTAAGCAAATTTGTCAAGCCCTGTCTTAAGTTTTTGTTCATTCAGCCCGCTGGGTTGAACAAAAAAAAACCGACTGTAGCAAAGTCCCAGGCCTCTTTAGGCCTAATATGGTGACCTCCAGAGTTAGGAATAGCTGACATTCTTCAGTGTAGAGTGGGTTGCAAGGCATAGTGGCGTAATGCAAGATGAACAGGTGGGCGCCAGACACTTTTTGAATGCAAAGAGAATTATTGTCTCTTAAACAGAACTGTAGGGGAGAGGGTTAGGGCCAGGACACCCTTAGGTAGATGTAAAGAAAATTAGCAGACTCCAAGACTTCTATAGGTAGACAGCTATACTTCTGTATAGGTAGGACTGCTGTCTCCTATTGCAACAATCTTGTAGCTGTTACTAACGGTAATTGTATTCAACTATTTGCAACACGAACAGTTCTCAGCTCACCCCACACTCTCTCACTGTGGGTCTTCACTCAACGAGCTCCCAGTCTCTCACTAGACTTTACTAGCCACTGGATCCCCTGAGCTCTTCCACTTTTAGTACTCAGTATCTTCCTCAAGCGTCACCCCCGCTTCCCTGCTGGGTCCCTGGCTTGGCACTCACAGCTACTCCTCAAGCTTCACCCTTGCTGACACGCTAGGTTCCTGGCTTGGCACTTACTGATGCTCCACAAGCGTCACCTCTGCCGTCCCGCTGGGTTCCTGACTTGGCACTTGCTGAAGTTATCCCACTTTTAAACCGCCCCGGGTTGGTGAGAAGTCTGCTCTGGTACTAGCCTCAGCTTACTTACAGTGGTCTCTCGTAGCAAGGCAGATGGTCCCTTAGTGGCGACAGCTTCCCCTCTACCTCCGACCCCAGCTGGTTCCCCGGGCGGCGAAAACTTTACTTCTGGTTGGACTACAAGCCCATAGTCCCAACCCTATGCTTCTTTTCCTGCTTCTAGAAAGACCCTTTAGACAGCCTGGCAACCAGATGTCCCCGGGATAGGCCTTAGGTTTCTGGCCTAGCAGCCCGGGGCACTATAACACACGTCCACCCAGACAGCCGTACAGGTGGCACAGAACCCCGATCCACCCAAATAAATAGGCTCTCCCAGCAGGCCAAGGGACTCAAGAAAATCCCTGCCCATTGGCTGAGATACCCCATTCATTCCTTATCTGTCCTTGCTATGCCCTTGTCTTATCTAATGTCACCAGCTATAATGCCACCTAGTAACAGAAGAGAAAAGTGCAGCAATTCCAGAATTAGGGGGAAATCAATTGATCTCCTAACAGTTGGCCAAGGCAACTATCGCCTGGCAACTAAATTTGATAGCAACCCTGCCTAAACTTTAGGGTACTACACTATTATTGTGTACCAGGCTTAAGATCAACTATTCTTAACCCCCCCACCTAAGAAAAGATTTGTTTACTTACCTATGTTTAATCCATTCTGGTCCAATCAAGTGATTTTGCAGCTTCAGCTCAAGGAGCACTCAACAACAGCTGGAAATTGCGGAAACTGTGACGTCACCCATAGGCTTCAATGGCCTATTCTTTGTTGGTGTTCCCTCTTCTCTCCTGCAGCAGCCTCCTGCCTCTCCCTGCTCCTTGACACAGGAAAGCCAAAGCTATGGGATCACGTGACTGGACCAGAGTGGCTTTTCTTCCACTTTAAACTATAACTATAGTTATAGTTTAAAGTGGAAGAACCTATGGAAAGTGGAAGAACCCAGTTAACCTATAACTGGCCTTCACAGCAAGACTCACCTGCCCTCTATCTATCCTTTAGAATGCATGTGCTTCTACTATGGAGGCTCCCATAAATTTACGAAAGTTAGGACTGCAAATAATACTGGGGTGCCATGGGAGCGGCTTTGCAACTTACGCATGTATTTGCAAATGTGTGCAAACTAAACCCCTGTTTTTAACGCAGACTGTTATACAGAATAATTTGGTTGGTTGCAGACTGGCTGGTGAGTTGAGCTGGAAATTTCCTTGGTTTTGTTTAGCTATGTTCCTTTAGGCTATGACCAATATCCAGCACAATCTAGTCACATTTGTTTTTAAATTTACCATCGTTCAAGGTGAGCATGAATTTGCAAAATTTTATTAATTTGAGTAATAGAGTTTGCAATGCGATCTATGATCTAAATGATGAACATGCAAGCATTCATCTCCAGACCCCACCAAGAACTAACACATGTACACAGCACCCTGCTAATGTGTGGCTGGGCTCATACAGAGACTGTAAATGATAAACTGATGTAGCAATGGGCATGCAATATTCTTCTTTATTGCCACACTGTTATTGTGTTCCTGCGTTACAGCTCTGTAATCTGTCTGGTAACGGCTCTTCCCTATCTGTGATCTTGTCAGACCTCCAGCACCAGCTGCAGCTCTTCGATAAGAATAGTAATATTCTCTAGACATCCTGCGATCCGGTATGACATCCGTTCCACGGTACGCTAGGCAATGTGCGCATACGAACCGATAAAGCTGGGGTTAAATAACTGCTTTGTTTTACTTACAGCAGCAGAAAGGGCTAAGAGGCTACATGCATCAGTGTCTGAATGAAATAAAATGCTGTGCACAGCACAATTTCCTTCTATTCACTTTCTGCACTCGGAGGCCCAGTATACACCGGCGTTAATATGGGGCCATTCTTGATTTCTGATTTAGGGCCGAAAGAGTGTATTCTCGACACTCCTTTTCTGCACATACTGCCTGCTCTCATGCATTCCACACTTCTCACCTGCAAATACTGCCTGCTGTTAAACCCTCTGCACTCCTCTCCTGCATACTGTATACTACCCACTACCACACCCTCCTCTCCGACATGGCTACTGTCATACTCTTCGCACTCCTCCCCTTCACATACACCTGTTGGAGTGTTCTCTGCACTCCTCTACTTCACTTATGCCTGCTAGCGTACTCTCTGCACTCCTCTCCTGCACATACTGCCCACCGTTATATCAGGGTTGCCAACTTTCCGTAAATTTACAAACAGTTTGTAAAATCCATAATTCTTTCATCTGTCCATGAATGTCAGTTACGGACATGCAGCCTACATGTCCGCAATGGACATTCAAGGACAGATGCAAAAAGTACAGATTTTACAAACTGTTTGTATATTTACTGAAAGTTGGCAACCCTGCGTTATATCCTCTGTTCTCTTTTTCTGTACCTACAGCCAGCTGTCATGCCACCACACTCTTCTTTTGCACATATGCCCGTTGTCATACTCTCCCCACTCCTGCCACACTCCTCTCCTACACATACTGTTCCCATTATACCCCCCACACTCCTCTCCTGAACATACTGCCCACCATTATTACCCTCCACACCCCTTTCCTGCACATACTGCTCACCATTATAACCTCCACACTCCTCTTCAGCACATACTGCCCACCATTATACCATCCACACTCCTCTCCTTTACATCCTGCCCACCATTATACCCTCCACACTCCTCTCCTACACATACTGCCCACCATTATACAATCCACACTCCTCTTCTGCACATACTGCTTACCATTTTACCATCCACACTCCTTTCCTTTACATACTTCCCACCATTATACCATCCGCACTCCTTTTCTGCACATAATGCCCACCATCATACCCTTCACACTCCTCTCCTGCACATACTGCCCACCATTATACCATCCACACTCCTCTCCTACACATACTGCCCCCCATCATACCCTTCACACTCCTCTCCTGCACATACTGCTCACCGTTATACCATCCACACACCTCTCCTACACATACTGCCCCCCATTAAACCCTTCACACTCCTCTCCTGCACATACTGCTCACCATTATACCATCCACACTCCTCTCCTACACATACTGCTCCCCATTAAACCCTTCACACTCCTCTCCTGCACATACTGCCCACCATTATACCATCCACACTCCTCTCCTGCACATACTGCTCACCATTATACCATCCGCACTCCTCTCCTGCACATACTGCTCACGGTCACACCCATACGGTATGTACTCCTCTCCTGCACATAGTGTCTACTGTAATTTCTTCCACACTCCTCCCCTGCACATGCTGCCTGCTGTCATTTCTTCCATACTTCTCTCCTGCATATACAGTTTACAAACTGTTTGTATATTTACTGAAAGTTGGCAACCCTGCGTTATATCCTCTGTTCTCTTTTTCTGTACCTACAGCCAGCTGTCATGCCACCACACTCTTCTTTTGCACATATGCCCGTTGTCATACTCTCCCCACTCCTGCCACACTCCTCTCCTACACATACTGTTCCCCATTATAACCCCCACACTCCTCTCCTGAACATACTGCCCACCATTATTACCCTCCACACCCCTTTCCTGCACATACTGCTCACCATTATAACCTCCACACTCCTCTTCAGCACATACTGCCCACCATTATACCATCCACACTCCTCTCCTTTACATCCTGCCCACCATTATACCCTCCACACTCCTCTCCTACACATACTGCCCACCATTATACAATCCACACTCCTCTTCTGCACATACTGCTTACCATTTTACCATCCACACTCCTTTCCTTTACATACTTCCCACCATTATACCATCCGCACTCCTTTTCTGCACATAATGCCCACCATCATACCCTTCACACTCCTCTCCTGCACATACTGCCCACCATTATACCATCCACACTCCTCTCCTACACATACTGCCCCCCATCATACCCTTCACACTCCTCTCCTGCACATACTGCTCACCGTTATACCATCCACACTCCTCTCCTACACATACTGCCCCCCATTAAACCCTTCACACTCCTCTCCTGCACATACTGCTCACCATTATACCATCCACACTCCTCTCCTACACATACTGCCCCCCATTAAACCCTTCACACTACTCTCCTGCACATACTGCCCACCATTATACCATCCACACTCCTCTCCTACACATACTGCTCACCATTATACCATCCGCACTCCTCTCCTGCACATACTGCTCACGGTCACACCCATACGGTACGTACTCCTCTACTGCACATAGTGTCTACTGTAATTTCTTCCACACTCCTCCCCTGCACATGCTGCCTGCTGTCATTTCTTCCATACTTCTCTCCTGCATATACTGTCTTCTGTCATACCCTCCACCCTCCTCTCCTGCACGTTTTTCCCACTAAGACACTTCTTTACTAAAACCCCAATATTGGCTATTCTGGAACGGGCTCATGTTTACTAGTACTTGCAATAAATAAAATCTAAATATAATGATTTGTACTTTTCTCAAAACAGCTGGCGTTTCATGTACATTTATTAGTTGAACTGCTGTTCAATTCAAACTGCGCCCCAATGCACTATTACGGTAGCAGGCAATGCACCCACACTGCAGCATGCCACAATGCACAAACCATACATTCTGGTGCACTGCCATAAAGAAAAAAAAGGCGTCATGTTAATTTTTACATGCATTACGATACATTGCCAGCACATTAACAAATGGGCTGCCTTACAATGCATCTGAGTGCACAGTAATGCAGGTGTATTAGCGCAAAGCATAATGTTAATGGGGCCTGAAACCGGATGGCTTAGCATCCAACACATGTGTGAACAAGCCTGAAAGGTAACCATTAAACGATTCTTAATATCTGATTTAGAAAAGGTTTATTGAGCCAAGCAAGCTTTCATTAAAGCATCAACTTCACTTTGCAGCTGAATTAAAATGAGAGCGGACTGCTGCATCTGTCTGTAATCAGCGCTGCAATCCCTGTTGGTTTGTATTGTTCCCACAGGCTGGACCCACCGCCTGACAGACTGCTGACTGTAGAGCAAATCAGAGGGATTGTTAAACATAGGCACTTGGTAGGCTTTGTCATTGAGCACCAGTACATAGAAGGTTGCAGAGGTGAAAGGAAATAGGTATACAAAGCGCTATACTATATTGTCAAAAGTATTGGGACACCTGCCTATACAACACACATGAACTTCAATGGCATCCTAGTCTTAGTCCGTAGGGTTCAACATTAAAGGGTAGTAAAGGTTCGTTTTTTATTTTCTAAATAGGTTCCTTTAAGCTAGTGCATTGTTGGTTCACTTACCTTTTCCTTCTATTTACCTTCTAAATATTTTTTTTCTTTGTTTTCTTTGTCTGAATTTCTCACTTCCTGTTTATCCTCAGTAAGCTGTTCAGTAAGCTGTTCTGGATGACTCCACACCACTCGGATGATGGTGTGGAGTTCAGTGAGGAGAAACAGGAAGTGAGAAATTCAGACAAAGAAAACAAACATTTAAAAGGTAAATCAAAGGAAAAGGTAAGTGAACCAACAATGCACTAGCTTAAAGGAACCTATTTAGAAAATAAAAAACAAACCTTTACAACTCCTTTAAGTTGGCCCACCCTTTGCAGCTATAACAGCTTCAACTCTTCTGGGAAGGCTGTCCAAAAGGTTTAGGAGTGTGTCTATGGGAATGTTTGACCATTCTTCCAGAAGCGCATTTGTGAGGTCAGGCACTGATGTTGGACGAGAAGGCCTGGCTCACAGTCTCTGCTCTAATTCGTCCCAAAGGTGTTCTATTGGGTTGAGGTCAGGACTCTGGCCGGTCAAGTTCCTAAACCCCAAAAACGCTCATCCATGTCTTTATGGACCTTGCTTTGTGCACTGGTCCAAATCATTTGGTGGAGGGGGGATTATGGTGTGGGGTTGTTTTTCAGGGATTGGGCTTGGCCCCTTAGTTCCAGTGAAGGAAAATCTTAAGGCGTCAGCATACCAAGACATTTTGGACAATTTCATGCGCCCAACTTTGTGGGAACAGTTCGGTGATGGCCTCTTCCTATTTTAACATGACGGCACACTAGGGTTGCCACCTCATCCCTTTAAACCTGAACACATATTACACAGGTTCTGTGGCTGATTAAGGTGGTAATTAAACTCACTTGGTGTCTTATCTGCCTTTAATTAGCCTCAGAACCTGTGTAATTCATATGTCTTTGGGCTTAAAGGGGTGAGGTGACAACTCTACGGCACACCAGTGCATAAAGCAAGGTCCATAAAGACATGGATGAGCGAGTTTGGGGTGGAGGAACTTGACTGGCCTGCACAGAGTCCTGGCCTCAACCTGATAGAATTACAGCGGAGACTGTGAGCCAGGCCTTCTCGTCCATATCAGTGCCTGACCTCACAAATGCGCTTTTGGAAGAACAGTCAAACATTCCCATAGACACACTCCTAAACCTTGTGGACAGCCTTCTCAGATCAGTTAAAGCTGTGAAGGGTGGGCCAACGAAATATTGAACCCTGTGTCCCAATACTTTTGACAATATAGTGTATATACAGTACTTCCTTTATCAGGTTGGAGAAGGAAATGTCTGTATTCTTCTGGCAACCAATCATAATCTGTCTTTCACTTTTCTCCCCAAAAAAATGGTAATGTTTAACAAGCAATCTCATAGGGAAGGCACTTAGCACTGCAGAAGGGATGGCCAGCTGGAAGAATTACATCTTTCAGACCAACAACATTTACCACAAAACATGAGAACCCACTTGAATAAGACAACCAAATAAAATACCAGTAAGGCCCCAGCACATCTCGCGATTTGGGATCATGGGCAGAATTGCAGCGATTCTGCCTGCGATCCCAAATCGTGAGACGTGAACGGGGCCTTACTGGTATTTGATCAATCTAGGAACAAGCAATCCCAAACAGATGCTTCATCCTCAATTAAAATTTTGAACGACGCACACCTACAGTATCAACTGAAAAACCAATCTATCAGGGCCCATTAACTTTATCTCCGTATAGGTCCCAAATGTCTACTGATGCAGGTGCCTGTTCTTGATTACCACGACTTGGCTGTTACTCCCTTCAGATGTTCTAGCCCCTGAGTGGGCATCACTGATGTTATTTTTTTAACAAAAAAAACACTGATGTTATTTAATCTTTGATAGCCAATAAAAAGAGTTGAAACAGAAAATACCAATCAAAGTATCAAAAACAATAATTTAACTACTTAAGGACCAGGCCTATTTTTCAAACTTAAAATCTTTTTTTTACTTAGAACCCCCAAACATTATACTGTATTTATCGGCGTATAACACGCACCCTAACTTTAAGAGGGAAGTTTCAGGAAAAAAACTTTCCACAGCCCCCTCCGTATAACACGCAGGCACAGTTGACCCTCTAATTTCAGGGTAAAAAAGTGAGTGTTATACGCCAATAAATACAGTATATATATTTTTTTCAGATACCCTAGAGAATAAAATGGCGATCGTTGCAATACTTTGTCACACCGTATTTGCCCAGCGGTCTGACAAGCACAGTTTTTGGGGAAAAAAATACACTTTTTTTAAATTAAAAAATAAGAAAACAGTAAAGTTAGCCCAATTTTTTTCTATGATGTGAAAGATAATGTTACGCCGAGTAAATTGATACCCAACATGTCACACTTCAAAATTGTGCCCACTTGTGGAATGGCGACAAACTTTGACCCTTAAAAATCTCAAAAGGTGACATTTAAAAATTTCTACAGGTTAGGAGTTTTGAGTTACAGAGGAGGTCTTGGACTAGAATTATTGCTCTCGCTCTAACAATTGCGGCAATACCTCACATGTGTGGTTTGAACACCGTTTTCATATGCGGGAGCTTCTGCGCACGCGCTCGGCGGGACAGGGCGCTTTAAATATTTTTTTTTCTCATTTATTTTACTTTTATTTTTTATTTTTTACACTCTGGTCACTTTTATTCCTATTACAAGGAATGTAAATATTAGACATGTGCACACTGAAATATTTCGTTTCGGAATTTCGTTTTCGTCCGAAAAATAAATTTATTTAGTTACTACCGAAATTCGTTTTTATTTATTTCGTTTTTCGTTAGAAATTGCATTCGTCCGAAAATCTGAATTAATTAAGGTTGAATCTGTCATTGAAAGCTCATGGTGTCTGTCGAATGTTCTAAGAAGATTTGACGAAGCAGCTAAACTGTACGACGCCGCAATCATACATTTCCGGTCGAATGTTCCGCCTACAAGCTATAGTAGAATTCTAATGTTGTATGATTAGTAATAATTATATTTATTAATTACTATTACTAGTCAACCAACATTAGAATTCTTCTATAGCCTATGGGCGGATGCATTTGACCGGAAATGTACGATTGCGGCGTTGTACAGTTTATCTGCTCCGTCGAATCTTCTTAGAACTTTCGACAGACACCATAAGCCTTCAATGACAGATTCAACGTTTGTATGTTTTTCGATGCTTTGTTGAATCTTCGTCGTTCATGTTGAATTGTCAAGTTAGTTCTAGCTATTTTACTTCTCCTCCTCTTTGGTTACAATCAGCCAATAACATTCATCATCATCATCATTATTTTTATTTGACTTCCCCCACCCAATTCCAGCGGCGATCTTTTCTCTCTATAATGTTGAATCTTTTCTCTCTATGTAGAATAATCTTGGACTAATAGAGTTAAGGTTAGGCACATTCGACCTCAGGTTCGATAGACACAGATTGTTATTGTCAGTGTCATGTCGAATCTCCTATCTATATCGAAATGTTGATGCAACGAAAACAAAAATAAAGCATTTGTTTATGTCGGATCTTTCGGTTTTCGGATTCTGTGCTTTCGTTTTCGTTTGTTAAAACGATAACGAAAATATCTGAAATTCGGACGAAAATGCATTCGGACGAAAACGAATGCACATGTCTAGTAAATATCCCTGTAATAAAAGGGCCATCTTTCCCTCACTCGACTTCATGCCTCAGAGGGGAAAGGACCCGATCGTCTCCGTCGCTACCAACGGCTCCGGTAAGTAGCGGAGACCACCGGGGAGCGGCGGGAGGGGGGCACCTCTCCCGCTGCCGATAAAAGTGGTCTCACAGCGAATCCGCCGCAGAGACCACTTTTATCTGAAAGCGGACCGCCCGCTGTTTAAAAAGATACCGGGGTTATGCCTTTACCCCTGGTATTCAACGTCACCCACCGTATAATGACGGCGGGCGGTCCCTAAGTAGTTAAAGACATCGTACACTTCAAATGTTTAGTTGTTTTAACTAGGTATTAGTGTTGTGTGAGGGGGTTAGCTCGGCAGCGGGTGTGTGTGACCCCCGGGATGGGCTCCCCACACAAAAACAGGCCCAGCAAACGGAGGTTGTGGTTTTCAAAATCAAAAAGGTGCGGTTTATTTTCTATTTACAGTGACAAAACACAGCAAAGCAAAAGAAACATAAATAAAATAAATCCTGGTCAACCCTGACCTCTGACTAAACATACAGGTTTCCTAACTAACAACTGGGATCAGCCTAGTGCTGTCCTAGTCCCTAAGTCCCTGGTTTTAAATGTCCAAGCAAATAGCCACACAGGCTTTGTCTCACCGCACAGGGGTTCACTCTCCCTAGACAGTCCACACAGGTCTGGGTCCAGGCATGAGCAAACACCTAATGAATCTGGGAGTTCTTATAGAGGCCTAAATGAGCTGACAAGCTTCAGCTGGTCTCATCAACTCCCTGTCTGCACGACGCCCCACACTCTCCCTAGAGGTATGAGTCATCCATGAGCCCACTAGCCTCAGCTGGGCTTATACAACTCTCCACCTAGTTGTATAAGTCGGCGTAAAGCCTGAATCTGGGCGAAATATATCTAACCCCCTGGATGCAACCAGGTGACTTTACCTTCCTGCTGTCACATACCCCCCCCTCTTGTTTTAACCTCGGGGTTGGAACACCAGCAATCAGGCATTCATGTACTCGAGACAAAGCATCCACATTCCCCATTTGAACGCCAGGGCGATGCTTTACTGTGAAGTTGAATTCCTGGAGGGCCAGGAACCACCTATTCACTCTTCTATTTGTTTCCTTGTTTTGAGCCATCCACTTTAACGGAGCGTGATCCGTAACCATGTCAAAGTGCCTACCTAGCAGGTAGTACCGAAGGGAATCTAGAGCCCACTTCACCGCTAAACACTCCTTTTCAACGGTGGCGTAATTTACCTCATGGGACTTCAACTTCCTGCTGAGGTAAATGACTGGGTGCTCTTCCCCGTTCCAGACCTGGGACAATACTGCTCCTAACCCCACATCTGACGCATCACTTTGTACGACAAAGTCTTTAGAGAAGTCGGGGGAGTACAACACTGGCTGGCTACATAAGGCTTGTTTCAAGAATTGGAATGCTGCCTCAGCCTCGGGGGTCCATTTAATCATGACCGACCCTTTCCCCTTCGTCAGGTTGGTTAGGGGCACAGCCTTAGAAGCAAAGTGGGGAATGAATCGGCGATAATACCCAGCGATTCCCAGAAAGGCTCGTACCTGCTTCTTGCTGTTGGGATGTGGCCAACTCTGGATGGCCTCGACTTTGTTGAGTTGGGGTTTTATTACTCCCCTCCCAATGGTGTACCCAAGATATTTGGCCTCCTCCTGCCCAATGGTACACTTCTTGGGGTTAGCCGTAAACCCCGCTTCCCGAACAGAGTCCAGGACTGCTTGCACTTTTGGCAGATGTGAGGCCCAATCTGTGCTATGGACAATTACGTCATCCAGGTAAGCCGCAGCATACTTCCGATGGGGCCTCAGCATCTGGTCCATTTTCCGCTGGAATGTGGCCGGCGCATTCTGTAACCCGAACGGCATTCTTTTATATTGGAACGCCCCGTCTGGGGTTACAAATGCGGTTTTCTCTTTGGCCGACTTGGCCAGGGGGATTTGCCAATACCCTTTTGTGAGGTCAAGAGTCGTCATGTATCGGGCTGTTCCCAGCCGGTCGATCAACTCATCTATACGTGGCATGGGGTAGGTGTCAAATTTTGTAACTTTGTTCAACTGACGAAAATCGTTACAAAATCGCCAGCTCCCATCCGGTTTAGGCACCAACACAATGGGACTAGACCAATCACTTTGGGACTCCTCTATCACCCCTAAGTTCAGCATTTTCTGTACTTCCTCCCGTATTGCCTCCCGTCGGGCCTCTGGGATCCGATAGGGTTTTAACTTCACCCTTTCACCGGGCGGGGTAATGATGTCATGCTCTACCCCAGATGTTTGTCCCGGCAGCTCAGAGAATACCTCCTTGTTGCGAAGCACAAACTCCTTAACCTCCTGTTGTTGGGGTTGTGACAAGGTGGCTGCTATTCCAACCTCAGGAATCACGCAACCAGTTTGAGCTGGTGACCAAGTGTCTGCGACTAGGGACTCTCTTTCCTTCCAGGCTTTCAACAGATTAACGTGATAGATCTGTTCGGGCTTTCGCCTTCCTGGTTGTCTGACTTTGTAATTCACTTCGCTCACTTTTTCCATTATCTCATAGGGGCCTTGCCATTTGGCAAGGAATTTACTTTCAACCGTAGGGACAAGTACCAGTATCCTATCCCCCGGGGAAAAGGTACGGGTCTTGGCTCCACGGTTGTACACTCTCTGCTGTGCTAACTGCGCTTGGGCCAAATGTTCCTTCACGATGGGCATTACCTGTGCAATTCGGTCTTGCATCAGGGCGACATGCTCAATCACACTCCTGTGGGGAGAACTCTCACTTTCCCAAGTTTCCTTGGCAATATCCAACAGCCCTCTTGGGTGTCTCCCATACAGTAACTCAAAGGGGGAGAATCCCGTAGAGGATTGGGGCACCTCCCTAATAGCAAACATCAGATAAGGAAGTAGACAGTCCCAATCCTTTCCATCTCTATCCACCACTTTCTTCAACATTTGTTTTAGGGTTTTGTTGAATCTTTCAACCAGCCCATCGGTTTGGGGGTGATACACAGATGTACGTAATTGCGTCACTTTGAACAATTTACACAGCTCCTTCATAACCCGGGACATAAAGGGTGTACCTTGGTCCGTAAGCAGTTCTTTACAAATACTCACCCGGCTAAACACAAGAGATAGCTCTTTGGCTATGGTTTTGGCCGAGGTATTTCGGAGAGGGATTGCTTCTGGATAACGGGTGGCATAGTCCATTATAACTAATATGTACTGGTGCCCCCTAGCGGACTTGATTATAGGCCCTACCAAATCCATGGCGATCCTCTCAAACGGGACCTCAATGATGGGTAGAGGGACCAGCGGGCTACGGAAATGTGGCATCGGGGCCGACCTCTGACACACAGGGCAGGAGGAACAATAATTTTCTATGTCCTTCATCACCCCCGGCCAATAGAATCTCTGTAATACCCTCTCTCGGGTTTTCTCTGTCCCCAGATGACCTCCAAGAATGTGCCCATGGGCCAACTCCAACACCAACTTCCTGTAAGGTTTGGGCACCACAAGCTGCTCAACGGTTTCTTCTGCCCTTTTTGCCACCCGATACAGTAGGTCCTTCTCTACGCTGAAGTATGGGTAAGTGCAGGTATTATCTGGGTTCACTAACTCGCCATCTATTTTCACTACGTTTTCCCGTGCCTTTATTAGGGCGGGGTCTTTCAACTGTTCTGTGGCAAAGTTTTCCCTGTGAACCTCAAGATCAGAAAACTCCACAGACGGTAGGTTTTCGTCTGAGGAGGTGGGCTCCTCTCCAGTTTCTTGAGTCTCCCCTGCCAATACTGATAAGGGAAATTCCGGAGAGTCCTCACCACTCTCAGGGGAGTTCTGGCTATCACATTCCTGGTACATAGGGGCACCAGTGGGGGGCTCAGGATCATCCCACAGTTCCCAGAACTTCGGAAAATCCCTTCCCACAATGGCGTCATGCGGTAACTGAGATACTAAGCCCACTGGATGAGAGAGGGTACCTTTGGGGGTCTCGAAACACACTGTAGTCACTGGATACTCTCGGGTGTCCCCATGCACACAAATAACAGCTACCTTGCTATTCCCAAAGACCTCTGTTTTAACTAACTCAGCCTTTATCAGGGTCACAAGGCTACCTGAATCCAGCAATACCACAACATTTCTACCATTAACACACATTTTGCATAAATGTTTCTCAGTTCCTCGAATGGCAGTGCATGCGACTGTCGCACACAGCGACTGACGTCTGCCCGTCAGAAAGTCACACTGCATGGGTTCCTCCACAACCGGGCAATTGGCTGCAATATGTCCCGCTTGCCGGCAGCGGTAGCAAACGATCCTTCTTGCCGCCTCTTGAGCCGCTGATTTCCCAGGCTGTTCTCGCCAAACTTGGGGTAGAGCTCCCACCCTCTCACTCTCTCCACCCTCACCCCTTGGAATCCTCTTATCCGCCCCTGGGGATGGTCTGGTCTTAGGGTGGAAAGTCCGAGTGTCTCTGGAAGAGGCCGTCAGGTTCTCTGTAGCCAAGTATTTCTCCACACGATCCACAAGACCATCGGCCGTCTCTGGGTCTCCATGGCTTACCCACTTTTGGATGGCAGTAGGAAGAGCTCTCAAAAACCGATCCATTACAACACGTTCCACAATCTTTGGTGCGGACAAAGTCTCTGGCTGTAGCCACTTTCTGCTCAGGTGAATGAGATCATACATTTGAGACCTGGGGGGTTTTCCAAGCTGGAAAGTCCAGTTATGCACACGCTGAGCCCGGACAGCCTGGGTGACACCCAGCCTTGCCAAAATTTCAGCTTTTAGCATCACATAGTCTTTTGCTTGGTTAGGCTCTAGGTCATAGTAAGCTTTCTGCGATTCACCAGTTAACAGAGGAGCCACCAGTCCAGCCCACTGCTCCTCAGGCCACTTTTCTCTTTCAGCGGTCCTTTCAAATGTGGTCAAAAATACCTCTGGATCATCCTCTCCAGTCATTTTTGTCAATAAACGACTCACCCCAAAGGACGCGGTATTAGTGGGACGGCTTTCCTCACTGGTCTGCGGACGTTGCTGCATTACTGCTTCCATCTGTTGTTGTAGTCTCTGCTCTTGCTTCTGCAACAGGTCTATGAAGCGGGCCTCAGATTGCTGCTGGGCTTGTTGCTGAGCCTCCAGACTCTGTTGCAAAGTTGCGTTTGTCTGCTGCTGGGCTGCAAGGCTCTGTTGATGAGCTTGCTGCTGGGCTGCGAAGTTCTGTTGTTGAGCTGCAAGGCTCTGTTGATGAGCTGCAAGGCTCTTTTGCAAACCTGCATTTGTCTGCTGTTGATTGGCATTTGCTAGAGCCAGCTGCTTCAGTATCTCCTCCATGCTGGCTTAAAAAAAAACTGCTACCTGCATTCTCCACCAACTGTGAGGGGGTTAGCTCGGCAGCGGGTGTGTGTGACCCCCGGGATGGGCTCCCCACACAAAAACAGGCCCAGCAAACGGAGGTTGTGGTTTTCAAAATCAAAAAGGTGCGGTTTATTTTCTATTTACAGTGACAAAACACAGCAAAGCAAAAGAAACATAAATAAAATAAATCCTGGTCAACTTGACCTCTGACTAAACATACAGGTTTCCTAACTAACAACTGGGATCAGCCTAGTGCTGTCTTAGTCCCTAAGTCCCTGGTTTTAAATGTCCAAGCAAATAGCCACACAGGCTTTGTCTCACCGCACAGGGGTTCACTCTCCCTAGACAGTCCACACAGGTCTGGGTCCAGGCATGAGCAAACACCTAATGAATCTGGGAGTTCTTATAGAGGCCTAAATGAGCTGACAAGCTTCAGCTGGTCTCATCAACTCCCTGTCTGCACGACGCCCCACACTCTCCCTAGAGGTATGAGTCATCCATGAGCCCACTAGCCTCAGCTGGGCTTATACAACTCTCCACCTAGTTGTATAAGTCGGCGTAAAGCCTGAATCTGGGCGAAATATATCTACCCCCCTGGATGCAACCAGGTGACTTTACCTTCCTGCTGTCACAGTAGTTATATTCCCTGTGTCATTTGATTGCCTTACCTTGTAAGGATGGGCTTGCATGTCATGGCTCTAGTTTGTAGTGTATACATCTAGTTTGTGGTCTATACAAAGGGCCAGTTTTCTGTCCTTTAGACTTTAGGGACCACACTGTGGCCATCGGGAGTAGAAAATGTCCCTGCAGTAAACAATGCCCCAACTTTGGTGTCAGTGGGAGGAACTGTGCCCCATCGTTGGTGTCATTGGGAGGAATTGTGCCCGATCGTTGGCGTCATTGGGAGAAATTGTGCCCCATCGCTTGTGTCATTAGGAAGAATAGTCCCCTATCATTGGTGTCATTGAGCCCCATTGTTGGTATCATTGGGAGGAACTATGCTCCTTTGTTGGTGTCAGTGAATTAACTATTACCCCAAAGGCCGTATAAAAGCAAGCAAAGCGCTGTGCCCAGCCCACGGGCTGCAGTTTCGAGATCATTGCCCTATATCACTTAATTTATTTCCATTTGCTAAAACTTCCTTTTGCGGGTAACAATCCATGAGTCCTAATTTCCTCTGTGTTGCGTCACAAATGTGGCAGTGCCAGTGTGATGAAAGCCTGCATGGCAATCCCTCTGTTAATTGCTGTTTGTTTGTGGCTGTCATCCAATTACTATTTATTTAGCACCTGCACCAGTGACTGAAAGACCCAAGGATTGTGGGATATGTATTTTCTCCACAGGAAGTGTCAGTTCTTAGACTACAGACAGAGGTCACACATTAACCTGTGCAATGCCATGCAGCATACCTCATGTTTGAACACAAACAGAAACTTCTGACACCAGAATGTGAAGATCTACTATAGTCTGTGCATACAGAGCAACAAATGACACCATGAAACTATATGATCAATGCACATCTTATGCAGGTAAAAAACACAAGGTGAAGGTAGTAAGGTTTCTATTGAAATGTATGTGGCCATCTTTAAAGTGGTTCTAAAGGCTCACGTTTTTTTTTTTTTACCTTTACGCATGAAGGTGAAAAACTTGAGTGCAGCTCCCCCCCCCCCATATTTACCTGAGCCCAATCTCAATCTAGTGATGTGCATGAGAGCAGCAGCTCCCCCGGGTCTCTCACTTTCTCTCTCCTCATTGGCTCACACAGCAGCGGGAGCTATTGGTTCCTGCTGTGCTCAATCACAGCCAGCGAGGAGAGAGCGGGAGCAAAGCCAAGAATTATCATTAGTGCAATAACAGTGCATATTTTTAGCACTGATTACTTTAATAAATGTCACTGGTTCCTAAAAAAGTGTTAGGTATCCGATCCGTCCGCCGCAATGTCACAGTCCCACAAAAAATTGCAGACCACCGCCATTACTAGTAAAAAAATATATAATTAAAATGCCATAAATCTACTCCCTATTTTGTAGACATTATAACTTTTGAAAAATATAGGAAATACCTATAAGCCGCGCACTCTGAATTAAATAAATTACAATTCTGCTAACAAAAAACTATATGGAGCAGCTGGTAGTGAGACCGAAACGGTCTAATAATATGTTAAAGAAATTAAATCAAATAAAATTTCATACCGCGCTCTAAATAGTGGTGCTAAAAATCAATCAATAAGTGAATACATAAAGCAAATGTGCTGAACAATAATAAATAAAAAGAATGTCCAACATAAACAAAAAAAATTAAACCACCCCTAAATCTTTTATCAACGTCAGTGATAAAAAATCTTTGCAGACTGGTGCTAAAAATCAATGAGTGCATGCATAAACATATGTATTAAACAATAATAAATAAAAAAAATCCAAAAAAATTAATGTCCATAAACCACCACCAAATCTTCTAACCAACGTGAGCGATGAAAATCTTTGTAGACTGGATTAGATAGATAACGTCTTCCACCACCACCAGGCAAAAAATCTACCCACCAGATGAATATGACACCCATTACAGGTAGTCTAACCAAGCGCTGATACCACTGGAAGTGTATCCTCTCAGGAGAGACTGGTCCTCGACACGGTGGAACTCCAACGAATGGATTATACAACAAGAATGAAGAAGGAGAGGCTCCTCATTGTATAGGCATCAGTATAAAATAAAAACTATTTTCCCCAATTCAAAAGCATGCAGGCATGCCGTTTGCATTCCACCTGCACTCCAATTACCGGAAGTGACGTATCATGTAACCTACGAACCGACGCGTTTCGTCAGTAACGCCTGATGTCGTTAGGAGTTATAACTTTTGCGCAAACCAATCTATATACGCTTATTGCGATTTTTTTGGGCAAAAATATGTAGAAGAATACATATTGGCCTAAACAGAGGAATAATTTATTTTTTTGTATTTTTTGGGGGGATATTTAATATAGCAAAAAGTTAAAAATATAGCTTTTTTTACAAAATTGTCCCTCTTTTGTTTATAGCGCAACAAATAAAAACAGCAGAAGTGATCAAACACCACCAAAGGAAAGCTCTATTTGTGGGAAAAAAAGGACAAAAATGTTGTTTGGTTAGTACGTCGCACGACTGCGCAATTGTCAGTTAAAGCGTCGCAGTGCCGTACCGCAAAAAATGGCCTGGTCATTTACCATGCTTCCGGTCCTTAAGTGGTTAAGCTAATCTGGTTGTGTGTGACTAGCAGAAGTGTTCCAGGGGGTAGATGTCTTATCAAGACTTTTGATAAAGTGGTTTGTTCACTCTGGGAAAAATTTTTTATTATAAAAGCAGCTACAAATCCTGTAGCTGCTGATTTTTAATAAAAGGACACATACCCATCCAGGGATCCAGCACCATCCTCATCCGAGCTAGTTCTTCACTAGCCTTTGGGTTCATCCTAACAGAGGGCAGTTGGCTATGCTGCTTTTGTCTTAACGGCCGGATGCCCAATGCGCATGCGCAAGCCACGCTGCGCTTTGTAAATGGTCCATCAATCTTCTGGGACTTGTGACGTGTACCAGAAGACTGCAGGAGGGATTATGGGGGGGGGGCGGTTGGGGGTTGAACTTCCTTCCCTACCCCCCAGAAAAACATAACAGGACGGAACTTAAGTGGAACTTTTGGGCGAAGCACCGCTTTAAGCAGAAAAAGAGCAGATACAGAGCTCCCTCTTGTGGTTATATTGCAAATGACTATAAAAAAACAAAAATAAAATAAAAAAGGAAGCATTGTAAAATATGAACATTGCATCAAACCTTAAGACTAAACTCGTCGGCATTGCATAGAGAAGCACAAAGGCCCGATAGAAGATATGGATTTAAAACATAAAAGCTTTTATTTAAAAATCGATTTTTTTTCAGTGGCCCTCTATGGACGCACCGCCACTGACTAAATGTATGAGCTCCTTATTGGTGGCTAGGGATGAGCTCGGTGTTCGAGTCGAACATACGTTCGACTCGAACATCGGCTGTTCGATCGTTCGACGAAGATCGAGCGATTTGGGCCATTCGCGCCTAATTCGAGTGACGCGAACGGCCCACAATGCACTACGCCATCGCAGTGTCATCCAGGCGCTGTGATTGGCCAAGCATGCACTGTGACCCCGCATGCTTGGCCAATCACAGCGCCGGCAGCGAGGAGAGCAATGATTGGCCACAGGCAGGATGCCTGTGGCCAATTATTGCTGAGGGTGTTTAGTACACGCCCCACACTATAAAAGGCCGCTAGCACGGCGGCCTAGTGTAGTGTGTTCCGGAGCAGGGAAAGAGAAGCATAGGCAGGGACAGTGACATTTTTTTTTTCTTGCTTAACCTGGATTCCTTTAGTTTAGGGAAAGAGAAGGATAGGTAGGGAGAGTGTCAGTGTGTTTTACTGTGCGAATCCTTGTTTCTAGGGACAGGGAAGGACAGTGAGGGAAATTCTCCTTGTGCTATAGTGTGCTAAAGCATTGATCATCAACCATCTTTAAAAAATCATTTTTTTCTAGGGACAGAAAACTATAGGTAGGGAGAGTGTCAGTGTGTTTTACTGTGATAATCCTTGTTTCTAGGGACAGGGAAGGACAGTGAGGGAAATTCTCCTTGTGCTATAGTGTGCTAAAGCATTGATCATCAACCATCTTTAAAAAAACATTTTTTCTAGGGACAGAAAACTATAGGTAGGAAGAGTGTCAGTTTCTTTCACTGTGATAATCCTTGTTTCTAGGGACAGGGAAGGACAGTGAGGGAAATTCTCCTTGTGCTATAGTGTGCTAAAGCATTGATCATCAACCGTCTTTAAAAAAACATTTTTTCTAGGGACAGAAAACTATAGGTAGGAAGAGTGTCAGTTTCTTTCACTGTGATAATCCTTGTTTCTAGGGATAGGGAAGGACAGTGAGGGAAATTCTACTTGTGCTATAGTGTGCTAAAGCATTGATCATCAACCGTCTTTAAAAAAACATTTTTTCTAAGGACAGAAAACTATAGGTAGGAAGAGTGTCAGTTTCTTTCACTGTGATAATCCTTGTTTCTAGGGACAGGGAAGGACAGTGAGGGAAATTCTCCTTGTGCTATAGTGTGCTAAAGCATTGATCATCAACCATCTTTAAAAAAACATTTTTTCTAGGGACAGAAAACTATAGGTAGGAAGAGTGTCAGTTTCTTTCACTGTGATAATCCTTGTTTCTAGGGACAGGGAAGGACAGTGAGGGAAATTCTCCTTGTGCTATAGTGTGCTAAAGCATTCATCATCAACCGTCTTTAAAAAAACATTTTTTCTAGGGACAGAAAACTATAGGTAGGAAGAGTGTCAGTTTCTTTCACTGTGATAATCCTTGTTTCTAGGGACAGGGAAGGACAGTGAGGGAAATTCTACTTGTGCTATAGTGTGCTAAAGCATTGATCATCAATCAGCTTTAAAAAAACATTTTTTCTAGGGACAGAAAACTATAGGTAGGAAGAGTGTCAGTTTCTTTCACTGTGATAATCCTTGTTTCTAGGGACAGGGAAGGACAGTGAGGGAAATTCTCCTTGTGCTATAGTGTGCTAAAGCATTGATCATCAACCATCTTTAAAAAAACATTTTTTCTAGGGCCAGAAAACTATAGGTAGGAAGAGTGTCAGTTTCTTTCACTGTGATAATCCTTGTTTCTAGGGACAGGGAAGGACAGTGAGGGAAATTCTACTTGTGCTATAGTGTGCTAAAGCATTGATCATCAATCAGCTTTAAAAAAACATTTTTTCTAGGGACAGAAAACTATAGGTAGGAAGAGTGTCAGTTTCTTTCACTGTGATAATCCTTGTTTCTAGGGACAGGGAAGGACAGTGAGGGAAATTCTCCTTGTGCTATAGTGTGCTAAAGCATTGATCATCAACCGTCTTTAAAAAAAACATTTTTTCTAGGGACAGAAAACTATAGGTAGGAAGAGTGTCAGTTTCTTTCACTGTGATAATCCTTGTTTCTAGGGACAGGGAAGGACAGTGAGGGAAATTCTCCTTGTGCTATACTGTGCTAAAGCATTCCTCATCAACCATCTTTGAAATCCTTGTTTTTTGGACAGTCAGGGAAATTGTCGTTGTGCTATTCTGTGCGAAAGCAATCATCCTCAACCATATTTAGAAATCCTTAAGTAAAGGGACAGAGAAGGACACCTGAAGGTAGCCCTTATTGCTTTTTTTCCATCTCCCTGCAGGCCATCTATTAGAATGTCTGGAAGGCAAACAAGGAGAGGCAGACAGTCAGGAGGCAATAAAAGAGGGCAAGCAGGCTCTGTGTCTGGGGGCAACAGTGCTGGTCGTGGACGCGGTGCATTGTCATCAGCACATGGCCATGGGACACGCTTGTCCTTCTTTTCGGCAGCTGGACATGTTGAGCCACATCATGCCGAAGACTTGGTAGAGTGGATGACCAAGCCCTCCTCCTCCTCCTCATCCTCTCTCACCCAGGCTCAGGGTACTGGCAAAGCAGCTGCCAAAGCGTCCTCTTCCCTGGTATCAATGTCAGACTCATCATCAGTCACTCCTTCCCTAGACCCACCATGTCCTCCTCCTGAGGAGTCCCCCGAACTGTTTGAGCACAGTGTTGGGTACATGCTCCAGGAGGATGCCCAGCGTTTCGAAGGGTCTGATGATGAAACCCAGCTACAGGAAGGCAGTAGCGTGAGAGCAGACAGAGGGGATGCTCAAGAAGGACACCAATCTGGCAGTCATGTTCCAGCAGCTGCAGCATACTGCCAGATTGGCTCCAGTGATGAGGAGGGAGGGGATGATGAGGTCACTGACTCCACGTGGGTGCCTAATAGGAGAGAGGAGGAGGAGGAGGATGAGGAGGAGGCACATCTCCAACGAGGCAGGATGCCCTTTGGTGGCCAGCGTAAGGGCAGTACACCGACGGAATCACACCGCAGAGCTCCGCCTGTGCAGGGCGCTGCCTCTGCCCGTCATTCAAAAAGTTCTTTGGTGTGGGCCTTTTTTGAGGCTAGTGCATCAGATCGCACAGCTGCTGTTTGCAACATATGTCTCAAGCGTATATCGCGTGGCCAAAACATCAGCCGCTTGGGTACCACATGCCTGACCAGACATATGTTGACCTGCCATGCAGCTCGTTGGCAAGCCTACCTCAAAGACCCACACCAAAGAACAAAGCGGACCTCTCCTTGCACCGCATCAGCTGGGATCTCCAACCCCACTATAACTTCAGTCCTGTCTGAAACATGCACTGAGAGGAATGAAGGTGTAGAATTAGGTGTGTCACAGCCAAGTAGTTGCGGCCACTCTGCTAGCAGTACACCGACGTCCGATTCTAGCAGGCAAATTTCCCTGCCCCAGCTGCTGGACCGTCGAAAGAAGTTCACTCCCAGCCATCCACATGCCCAGCGGTTGAATGCTAGCTTGGCTAAATTGCTAGCGCTTCAACTGCTGCCTTTTCAGTTGGTAGACTCGGCCCCCTTCCGTGAGTTTGTGCAATGTGCGGTTCCTCAGTGGCAGGTTCCCAAACGCCACTTTTTCTCACGGAAGGCTATTCCGGCTCTCTACCAGCATGTGGAAGGCAATGTCTTGGCCTCGCTGGACAGGGCGGTCAGCGGTAAGGTGCATATTACCGCTGACTCATGGTCCAGCAGGCATGGACAGGGACGTTACCTTTCTTTCACGGCCCATTGGGTCACTCTTTTGGCAGCTGGGAAGGATGCAGGACAAGGTGCAGTAGTGTTGGAGGTTGTTCCGCCGCCACGCCTCCAAAATGCTACTGCTGGTTGTGACACACCTCTCTCCTCCACCCCCTCCTCTTCTTCTTCCTCCATGGCCTCTTCCTGTGGTTTGTCCTCTGAACCAGCGGTGCTCCGTAGCCGTTCAAGGGGCTACGCAAGTACGCAGGCAAAAAGATGCCATGCCGTGCTTGCGCTGGTGTGTTTGGGGGACAGAAGCCACACTGGGGCAGAGGTCCTGTCTGCTCTGCAGGGCCAGGCCGAGAGGTGGTTGACGCCACGCCAGCTTAAGCCAGGAATGGTGGTTTGCGACAATGGCACCAACCTCCTCTCCGCCCTCCGACAGGGACAACTGACCCATGTGCCCTGTGTGGCTCACGTCCTTAACCTGGTGGTGCAGCGGTTCTTGGGCAGGTACCCGGGCTTACAGGATGTCCTGAGGCAGGCCAGGAAAGTCTGTGTGCATTTCCGCAGATCTTATAATGCCAGTGCTCGCCTGGCTGAGCTGCAAAAGGAGTTGAACCTGCCCAAGAACCGCCTTATATGTGACATGCCCACCAGGTGGAACTCAACGTTGGCCATGCTGCAGCGGCTGCACACGCAGCAGAGGGCCATCAATGAGTACCTGTGCGACTACGGCACCAGGACAGGGTCAGGGGAGCTTGGTTTTTTTTCTCCACGCCAGTGGGGCATGATCAGGGATGCATGCACTGTCCTGGCACCATTTGAGGAGGCCACGAGGATGGTGAGCAGTGACAGTGCATGCATCAGTGACACTGTACCTCTTGTCCACCTGTTGGAGCACACGCTGCGTGGAATAATGGACAGGGCACTTGAGGCAGAACAGAGGCAGGAAGAGGAGGACTTCCTTGCCTCTCAAGGCCCCCTTTACCCAGACAGTGTTCCTTCTGTCCCACCCATCGCACAGAAAGAGGAGGAGGAGGAGGAGGAGGATTGTGTCAGCATGGAGGTGGAGGCTGGCACTCAGCATCATCAGCAGCAGTCTTTTAGGGATGATTTACAGTCCCAAGAAACCAGTGGACTTGTACGTGGCTGGGAGGAGGTGGCTGCGGATCATGTCGTCCTTAGTGACCCAGAGGACTCCGGACCGAATGCCTCAGCAAACCTACGCTGCATGGCCTCCCTGATCCTGCAAAGTCTGCGGAAGGATCCTCGTATTCTTCGGATCAAGGAGAGGGACCATTACTGGCTGGCCACTCTCCTTGATCCACGGTACAAGGGTAAGGTTGCGGACCTTATGTTACCGTCGCAGAGGGAGCAGAGGATGAGACAACTCCGGGAGGCCTTGCAGAAAGGTCTGTGCAACGCGTTCCCAGAGACTGGGAGGTTACAAACTCCTGGTCCTGGACAACGAGTTGCTGAGGCTTCGGCCAGTCAAAGAAGGAGCGGTGGGGAAGGTGGCCGTCTGACCGATGCGTTCAGACAATTCTTTAGTCCGCAGCCCCAAAGTATGATCGGTTCCAGCAACCATCGCCAGCGTCTGATAAACATGGTGCAGGAATATCTAGGGGCAAGGTCAGACTTGGACACCTTCCCCACCGAAAATCCTCTGGCTTACTGGGTCTTGAGGATGGATCACTGGCCAGAGCTTGCACAGTATGCAATTGAGCTACTGGCCTGTCCTGCATCCAGCGTTCTTTCGGAACGCACATTCAGTGCTGCTGGAGGATTTGTCACGGATCACAGGGTGCGCCTGTCCACCGACTCGGTTGATCGACTGACTTTCATCAAGATGAACCAGTCTTGGATCACCACCAGCTACCACACACCTGATGCTGATATAACAGACTAATTGATTTTAACATGTCACATCCCTTCAAGACTGATGCTGATGCTGAGTGCCTGTGCTGTTATGTTGACTGGCTATTCTCCTCCTCCGAGTCCTCAATGATACGATTGATGATGATAGCTTGGAAGATCATTTTTGTTTATGGGTGCCGCCACCAGTGGCTAAGGCCCAATTTTTCAGCCCCTGTTTTACAGGGGCGTGTAATTACAATTTTTTTAGCAATAATTTGCCATAGGGCTCATTGCTGTGCTCCAAGTACAGTATCTGTGAGGGGTTGGAGTGTTGTGCCACCAGTGCCTAAGGCCCAATTTTTCAGCCCCTGTTTAACAGGGGCGTGTCATTACAATTTTTGAAGCAATACTTTGCAACAGGGCTCATTGCTGTGCTCCAAGTACAGTATCTGTGAGGGGTTGTAGTGTTGTGCCACCAGTGCCTAAGGCCCAATTTTTCAGCCCCTGTTCAACAGGGGCATGTAATTACAATTCTTGATCTAATAATTCACAGCAGGGCCCATTGCTGCACCCACCAAGAGTAACTCTGAGGGCTTACAGTGTTGTGGCAACACCACCACCACCACCACCACCACGAAAGGCCCAATTTTTCAGCCCCTGTTCAACAGGGGCATGCAATTACAATTCTTGATCTAATAATTCACAGCAGGGCCCATTGCTGCACCCACCAAGAGTAACTGTCAGGGCTTACAGTGTTGTGGCACCAGCACCACCATCAAAGGCCCAATTTTTACTACCACTGTTCAACAATTATATGTAATTAAAATTCCTGATATAATAGTTGACAGCAGGGCGTTCCAGCACCAACCAAGAGTAACTGTGAGTGCTTACAGTGTTGTGCCAACACCAACAACTAAGGGGCCTATTTCTGCAGAGTATATACGACAGGTCCCTACTTTCAAACATCCAACTTACAAACGACTCCTACTTGCAAACGCAAGAAGACAACAGGAAGTGAGAGGAAATCTACCCCTTGGAAGGAAAATTCTCTCCTGTAAGAATTAATATGGGAGAAAGGTGTCTCCTCTGTACTGATGCTTTATCAGCAATCCTTGTTTCAAGAAAAACACCACATTTCAAAAACAGTTGTCATTGGGACGGAAAGTGAGGTGAAATGTTCTGAACAGGGGCACAGACAGCAAAACAAATGTTACAGGGGTGATAACCCTTACCTATGTTTTCCAAAAAGTTTAAAAATAGATTTTTGGGCTGGAGCTACACTTAAACAATGTACCTGTTCAAAATTACAAACAGATTCTACATAAGAACAAACCTACAGTCCCTGTCTTGTATGCACCGCCTGTATACGGCTGTTCAGAGTATATAGGGCCTTTTTTATTTTATGTGCGGGGTTCCCCTTAATATCCATACAAGACCCAAAGGGGCTGGTAATGGGCTGGGGTAGGGGGGGGGGGGGGTCATGGGGTAGCTATGCCATTTTTCTTAAAGATTTTCATCCATATTACCGGGACCAGACATTACATTAAAGCCGCAAGCAGTTTTAAATGGCTTTTTTTTCCTTTAGAAGTGTCATTTTGTGCAGGGACAGTTCTAAACACGGGAAACACGTGGCACTTCACAGGCATACTTTAGACACCCCCCAGGTACGATATTTAAAGGAATATTTGACTTTTTTTTTTTCACTTTATGCATCATTAAAATGACTGCTCCCGAAAAACGACCGTTTTTAAAACTTCTTTTTGCATTGATACATGTCCCCTGGTGCAGAACCCGGGTTCCCAAACCCTTTTTAGGACAATAACATGCATAATAGTCGTTATAATTAGCACTTTAGAATTCGAACGTTCGCATCCATTGTATTTAATAGGGTTCTAATGTTCGTACGAACTTTCGGTCGGTTTGCGGGTTCTGGTGCGAACCGAACCCGGGGGTGTTCGGCTCATCACTATTGGTGGCCATACACGCTTTGATAAATTATGAATTTCTTTTTAGATAGGTCTTTTCAGATAGGAATAATTGACCTATAGTTGACAATTCATTCATTCGATATGACACACATGGGAAGTGGATTTTGATCTAGTTCAGTGATTCTCAACCAGGGTTCCGTGGAACCCTAGGGTTCCTCCAGAGGTTGCTAGGGGTTCCTTCAGCATTGGGCAATTTCTGCCTCTCAGATAATTTCCTACTGACACTATTGATCTTTTTAGCTAACTGTAAGGAGGCAATTCTTTCCAATGACCACAAGTGTAAGGACCATCCTTCCCACTGACCATCACACAAAGGTATCATGAATTGTAGATTTCTAATTTTTAGCAGGGGTTCCCCGAGACCGGAGAACTATTTCAAGGGTTCCTCTGTGTTGAAAAGGTTGAGAAAGGCTGATCCAGTTGGAAGATACGATAGTAAATTATCAATCATATCTCTGTTTTTATTATGCAATCTTATAATCTGATTCATAAACAAATCATCTCAGTGCTGCTGATTGAAACACTTATTGCAATCAATAATTTTACGCCCTGGCCAATCAACTCCAAGTCTAAAATGATTGGAAAGGAAGTTATGACTATTTGATTGTTTGCCGATTTGTTTTGATCGAAATAGCACATCAATAAACTAATAATCAAAGGATGTATGGCCACATTTAGATCTACCATCAACTATGTAGCACAAGGAACTGCCTGATTTTATAATAATTGAATGGATGGTTTAGGTTTGTCTTCATATTACATGGGTTTGGTAAAGGTATAGCAGATTGTACAGAGATAGTACAGTCACATTGTACAGTGTATCTGCCGCCTTTACGGGTGAACATTTGTCACATGCGCAATGCTTTGCATTGCAATGTGGCAAAATGTATCCCTGTTGCCGCTTGCAGAGGGCATTACCGCCCACCAGAGGCGGCTCTAGGCTTTCTGAGGCCTTAGGCAAATCTGAGACATGAGGCCCCATTCACATCCATAATGGGAAAAATAATTCCAGCGATAAAAATTAACTGTATAAATTGCATATATTAAGAGCTTTAAATTCTATGAACTATGAATTCACCATTTATAGAATTTTCTCTAACCAATTCTTTAAGCAAATTAGGCAGCCGCGAGGCCCCTGTGGGGGCGAGGCCTAAGGCGACCGCCTAATTTGCCTAATTAGAGAGCCGCCTCTGCCGCCCACCAAATACAGTTATTCACCTGAATGGGGCCACAGTACAATCTCCCTGCAATTGTGTGCAATGCATGTGGTTGTGGCACAGTGGAGCAGATTTTTTAGGGGTTAAAACCAGCAGCAAGAAGGCGCTTCCTCGCTGCCAGTCAAACACCCCCTGAAGAGCAATCCACTGTGGATCTGATAAGGAGCTCATCGTGTGAGCAAGCACTTAAGCAACTTCGCTGGTACACCCTATCTAGGATCTGTGATAACATCCTTTAAGAACCCAAAAAGGAATATAGTTATGTAGTTAAAGTTTCATGTCACCATGAAAACAAAGTGAAAGCGAATCACAATACATATTGGCCTAAACGGAGGAATAATTTATTTTTTTGTATTTTTTGGGGGGATATTTAATATAGCAAAAAGTTAAAAATATAGCTTTTTTTACAAAATTGTCCCTCTTTTGTTTATAGCGCAACAAATAAAAACAGCAGAAGTGATTAAACACCACCAAAGGAAAGCTCTATTTGTGGGAAAAAAAGGACAAAAATGTTGTTTGGTTACTATGTCGCACGACTGCGCAATTGTCAGTTAAAGCGTCGCAGTGCCGTACCGCAAAAAATGGCCTGGTCATTTACCATGCTTCCGGTCCTTAAGTGGTTAAGCTAATCTGGTTGTGTGTGACTAGCAGAAGTGTTCCAGGGGGTAGATGTCTTATCAAGACTTTTGATAAAGTGGTTTGTTCACTCTGGGAAATTTTTTTTATTATAAAAGCAGCTACAAATCCTGTAGCTGCTGATTTTTAATAAAAGGACACATACCCATCCAGGGATCCAGCACCATCCTCATCCGAGCTAGTTCTTCACTAGCCTTTGGGTTCATCCTAACAGGGGGCAGTTGGCTATGCTGCTTTTGTCTTAACGGCCAGGTGCCCAATGCGCATGCGCAAGCCACGCTGCGCTTTGTAAATGGTCCATCAATCTTCTGGGACTTGTGACGTGTACCAGAAGACTGCAGGAGGGATTATGGGGGGGGCGGTTGGGGGTTGAACTTCCTTCCCTACCCCCCAGAAAAACATAACAGGGCGGAACTTAAGTGGAACTTTTGGGCGAAGCACCGCTTTAAGCAGAAAAAGAGCAGATACAGAGCTCCCTCTTGTGGTTATATTGCAAATGACTATAAAAAAACAAAAATAAAATAAAAAAGGAAGCATTGTAAAATATGAACATTGCATCAAACCTTAAGACTAAACTCGTCGGCATTGCATAGAGAAGCACAAAGGCCCGATAGAAGATATGGATTTAAAACATAAAAGGTTTTATTTAAAAATCAAATTATCTTTTTGAAGATGGGGGTGGGGGGAGTAAAAACTGATTAAACTTTAAGGTAAACAAGGAAATTATTTATTTTTTGTGTCACTTTTCCCAGCCTGTATGCCTAAGGAAGAAGGTAAAAAAAATGTGATTTCATTCCATCAGCTTCACTGAAGAACAGGTGAGGCATCAGGGGTCTGATGGCTCATTAAAAATAACCGGTCACCAAAAATGCATCACATTTTGTCCCCTGTGTGATATAAAAAAAAGTTTAGAAATTAAAAAAAAACAAAAAAAAAAAACATATTGACATGTTGGGTATCTATTTACTCATCTTTTATATTTTACCCAAAAAAATGGGTAATTTATTGTGTTTGTTTGCCCTAAAAGTGTATTTTTTTAATGAAATTTTGTGTCACTCATATTGTGTGACATACAACTTTTTTATTTACTAGTTTGTCTAGGGTGTCTTTTTTCAGAAAATATATAATGTTTGGGAAGTTTTATGTAATCTGCAGGACTAAAATAATTCAAATTTTTGAAGAAGGTTATATTTTTTCTATTCCATTCTTTTATTTTCTGTTCTATTCTTTTTTATTCTATTATATTTGAATTCCAATTTATTCTATTCAAGATTAGAATTTCCGAAAACAGTTATATCTCATTTTATTCTATTCTTTTCTATTGTTTATTTTCTATTCTATTGGAATTTGACTTTATTCTAGTCAAAATTTCGGAAGAAGGTTATATTCTATTCTTTTTTTTCTAATCTATTCTCTTCTATTCTATTTTTTTCTATTCTATTATTTTCTACTGTAATCAAACTCGAATTTATTCAATTTGAAATTCGAATTTCAGAAGATGATTATATATTCTATTTTAATCTGTTTTACTATTCTTTTCTATTCTATCCCTCTATTTTCTATCCTATTTTTTTTCTATTCTTTTATTTTCTATTTTGTTCTGTTTTACTCTATTATATTGGATTATTTTCTATTCTATTCTCTCCAGAAATTTGGATACGATTCAAAAACTATTCAAATTCAATTAAAAAACTATTTGATTTTGTATTTTGGCTGAAATTTTGCTTTGTTATTTCGGATTTGTTTAAATTAATTACTGTTGTAATTCGGAAACATCTGAATAATGAAAAATTTGTCTGAATTTCAGTTCGGAACAAAATAATGTTTGGAAAGTTTTATGTAATCTGCAGGACTAAAATAATAACAAACAAACAAAAAAAAGTGAAAGAAATAACGTATATCTAAAAGCAAAAAAAATTTTTTTTTTTTTTATTGGTTTTGGATAGTCTAGGAAATGGTTAAATCGACTGACATTTTTACTGCTACTTTTATCTCATTAGGGAGATTTCCCTTCACTTCCTGTTCCAGAGACACAACAGGAAGTATTGAGAGGAAATCTTTCCTAAACAGTTGCCAATGCAGCTAGTGTCTCCATTGGATAATTTCACCTCTATTTCAGTTCCAGTGACAACCCAAAAGGTTGGATTTTCCCCTCACTAATAAGGGTCTTTAGCCTGGGGTGAGGTACTTGGGAGGAGGTCTGGAGTTCAGTGCCCACCACTGAATTTCGCGAGGGAAGGAGGTCCTAGGGAACCCAGGGATTGGGTACCCGAATCCAGAAGGCGTAATGGACCGGTGGGAGATACTCGCTTGAAGACCCGGTGCAGCATATTGCCAGTGACAGGTGAGCCTCCCATCGGAGACCGCCTGGAAGGAAATCCCCCCACGCTCGGAGACCTCAGCCCACTTTCAGGAAGGAAAGTGGAGAGTTCATTGTGTCTGGGCCTACTCGCATCCACACCTCCTTGTCTGTTCTGTTCTCTAAGGGAGTTCAACTGATTGTGTTCACTTGAGAAGAATAAAGGAGTGCTGAACTTTGTATGGTGTGGGGCTCATTTTCTGGCGGACATTGTTCAAGGTAATTCTCTTCGGAGACTCCAGGTGCAGAACACTGACCCGAAGGTAAAGAAATAACTTTTGCTTACACCACACAACTAACTGTGGTGAAGGCCTGGCGTGGTGACCCCGCTCTCTCTCTCTCCTCTAAGGTACCCCTAGACAAGAGACAGAAGAGCTGAGAGAACGAGAGGGAAGAGAGGAGGCCGCTACACGTGGGGGCTCGGGTCCGGTATAGTGTTCGTGTTACTACGGAATTGAACGTGTCTGCTTGGAAGACACGCAGTGGCCGAAGTGCATCCCTGCTCGAAGTCGTGGACATGACCCAGTGAAGGGAAAGGCCCGCGCAGAAAAGCGAGGAAAGGGGGAAGCTCAGCCGTGTGAAGTAGTACACGTGGGGGCTTCTATTGCACTGCGCCACCAGGCACACTGACTGCTTCTGCTCCGGTTACAGATACGGGGATCCGGCTAAAGCCAAGGGGTCGATTCGCCCTGTATTCGTGCATGGACGTTGAGGCCCTGGGTGTGATTTGTCCTGGTTGTTCGGGACTGGTGTGCCAACTGAAGCCGTTCGGGCGATGCGAGGCCTGTGGGGAGTTCCTTTTTGAAGTGGATCCAGCGGTTGAGAAGCCGAGAACCATTTACCCCGGCCGTGCTGCAGGCAACACCTCTCAGAGAGGAGGAATCACTGCTTTGACAGCCATCCCTGCGCACACTGCAGCAACCGCGGAGGAGGTCGTGAATACTCAACGGGAGAAATCGGAGGATGCTGACTCGGTCACCACTGTCTCGCAGCGTCCACCACCGAAGAGAAAGACCGGTATGGTAGCCCCGACCAGCGGTTGTGGTGGACCATCTCGCCCGCTTACGCCCGGCCCGGATGGATCCGCCAGTAAGAGTTCCGGACGTCCCGCTTCAAGTAAAGGCCGAGGTAAGCCAGGCAAAGAGATTTGGTGTGTGGGAAGAGGTGACAATTCAGTCTCCACTACAGGCTACTTGCCCGCGGAGGAGTGTGACACCTCTGACCTGGAGTCGCTCTCGGATGTGGGAGACGATGTTGCTATTGATGAACTGTTTGCTGAAAAGGGCTGGGACAAAGTACCTCTCGCTTCGTCCCGCAGAACCAGGGACCCACCCATGTCTACGGGGGATAGTACACCCCAGGTGGAGGCACCGGCGCCTGAAGAGGGGTCCCGTTCCCAACCTGCCCTTACATCCCTGGTATCACCTACACCCAAGACCGGGGAAAAGAGACTGTTGTTGCGGGCACCTATGCCCAGATCAGATGTGATCAAGGTCCCTCGCCACCCGGACTCGATAGTTTTGCCTGGCGAAGGGGACAAAGCCACCATGCCTCCTCTGGCGAGACTACAACGCCTGTTTGGCCAGAAGGTTGCTGCTGAGTACGGATGGGAGTATCCATACTTGTCTAAAGAGTTGCTGTATGAGGTGGAAGTGTGCCGGGAACGCTGGTACAATGACTTTGTGTGGACCCACCTTCAGGTTCCACACGGCCGCAGGTATCTGGCATGTTCCCCCAAGGCCTCTCAGCATTTTAAAGACTGCAAGGCAGAATGGATGTTGGGACGGCACATCCATGCGGACAAGGTGTTGATCCGGCGCAAGGAAGGGGAGGATGTTGAATACCATCTGGAGACCATGGATCAGCACTTGAAACCACTTGTTCTGCCGCATCCCCGCTTCTATCTGTAGGAGAGAAAAGACTCCGTTCTTGTTCTTTATGCTGCTGAACTTTCTGGGGCCTGTTGTCCCTGTTACCCAGAGGAATTAAGGACTGTTCCTGGTTTTTTCTTCACTTTTTCAGCAAGAGATCATGGACTCTGGGGTAGATAGGGCTCAGGAGAAGAAGGAAAGTTCCACGAGTGCAGTTACCGCAATGCTGTCACCAGGTGGCAGTGTTGCGCATCGTTAACACTTTTCACACACTCACTCTATGGAGAAAAGGGATTTCTTTACGAAGAAGTTTCTTTCCTCTCACACAAATATATGTGTCAGGGTTTATGTGTGTTAATTTTCTTTTTCCCTCTGCAGGAGAGCATCCCATCAAGACCACTGAGTATGGGGTGGGTCTTAGTCAGGATGGGTGGGGAAAAAGTATAATGTGAATATGTGATTCTAAAGTTATGGTTAAAATGTTGTTGTTTCCCTTCCCTTTCATGTAAGGCTCAGACACAATTGCTTCAGTGACCAAGTTTTCAAAAGTTCTATTTTGTGCAATTTATAGTTGGTTTCTGGACTGGACTATGTCAGCCGTTGAGGGCATAGTTTGCTCCAGACACTGGGGACCAGTGTCAAATCACCAGGGGGAGAGTGTAGCGGGTATATGCTTTCTATATATTTTTGAATCTGGTAGGGAAACTGTGATGGGTGGTTCCCTGGGGCCCACTAGGTGGCGTTGTCACTTTGGGCCCGGGGTTGAGCCATCATTGTGGTGTCGTACCTATGTTGGCCTCTCTCAGCGGTTGTATGGTGGGGCGGGGAACCCGCCGTGCTTGCTGGGAGGGGGTATAAAGGGGGCGGCTATTTTTGGGGACGGGAGTCGAGTCCCGGGCACCTTCAGCCTGAGGGCGGTGGTTCGTGTCGGTCCCCTAGGCGGCCTAGGCCCAGGGGACATTCGGAGGTCGTGTTCCATCCCAGGCACCTTTAGCCTGGGGTGAGGTACTTGGGAGGAGGTCTGGAGTTCAGTACCCACCACTGAATTCCACGAGGGAAGGAGGTCCTAGGGAACCCAGGGATTGGGTACCCGAATCCAGAAGGCGTAATAGACCGGTGGGAGATAATCGCTTGAAGACCTGGTGCACCATATTGCCAGTGACAGGTGAGCCTCCCATCGGGAGACCTCAGCCCACTTTCAGGAAGGAAAGTGGAGAGTTCATTGTGTCTGGGCCTACTCGCATCCACACCTCCTTGTCTGTTCTGTTCTCTAAGGGAGTTCAACTGATTGTGTTCACTTGAGAAGAATAAAATGAGTGTTGAACTTTGTATGGTGTGGGGCTCATTTTCTGGCGGACATTGTTCAAGGTAATTCTCTTCGGAGACTCCAGGACCAGAACACTGACCCGAAGGTAAAGAAAGAACTTTTGCTTACACCACACAACTAACTGTGGTGAAGGCCTGGCGTGGTGACCCCGCTCTCTCTCCTCTAAGGTACCCCTAGACAAGAGACAGAAGAGCTGAGAGAACGAGAGGGGAGAGAGGAGGCCACTACAAGTAGATTTCCCCCCACTTAGGAGAGATGTTATCTCATTTCCTGTGTTGTCTACGAAACAGGAAGTGAAGAAATATCACTCCAGTGGGACTAAGGCTGCATTTGCATTGGGCATTTTGCCATGGTGTAAATGGCAGTGGCAGGATTCTATTGATTTGTGGAGCCTGTACACTTCACCGACAGCTTGTCGGCGGCTGCAGCTATTCGTGGCTGTTCGCAAAGCCAGCGATTACCTGCGGTGACGAGGTTTGCATGTATCCAGCAGTGATCACCGGAGGTAAATCGCTGGCTGTGCAAACAGCGATGAATAGCTGTGGCCGCCAACAACCTTTCATTGAAGTGTATGGGCTAGCCGCTCACACCTGTCAAACACAGCAGCAGGAATCAGCAGAACCCTGCTGCTACCATTCACACCATGGCAAAATGCCTGTGTGGATGTCGCCTAAGTCAGCAAAAAAAATAAATAAAATCGTTTTAACCATTTCATACTCAGTACAAACTGGAAAGAAATGTTTAGGCTTTGGAAATACTTTAAGCCTATATTTATATGTTTCGGTCTTGCTCATATGCACTGGAAATCGACAGGGAAGTTGCACACCACAAAGGATATTACAGTCTTTCCCAGAAGCACCAGGAAAAGCCTGCTTAAAGCAGAGTTCCACTTGTTTGTTGTTCTGTTTATTAAATGTCAGGAGTAGTGATGAGCCGAACACCCCCGGGTTCGGTTCGCACCAGTACCCGCGAACGGACCGAAAGTTTATTAAACCCTATTAAATACAATGGATGCGAACGTTCGAATTCTAAAGTGCTAATTATAACGACTATTATGCATGTTATTGTCCTAAAAAGGGTTTGGGAACCCGGGTTCTGCACCAGGGGACATGTATCAATGCAAAAAGAAGTTTTAAAAACGGTCGTTTTTCGGGAGCAGTCATTTTAATAATGCATAAAGTGAAAAAAAAAAAGTCAAATATTCCTTTAAATATCGTACCTGGGGGGGGGTGTCTAAAGTATGCCTGTGAAGTGCCACGTGTTTCCCGTGTTTAGAACTGTCCCTGCACAAAATGACACTTCTAAAGGAAAAAAAAGCCATTTAAAACTGCTTGCGGTTTTAATGTAATGTCTGGTCCCGGTAATATGGATGAAAATCTTTAAGAAAAATGGCATAGCTACCCCATGACCCCCCCCCCCCCCCCTACCCCAGCCCATTACCAGCCCCTTTGGGTCTTGTATGGATATTAAGGGGAACCCCGCACATAAAATAAAAAAGGCCCTATATACTCTGAACAGCCGTATACAGGCGGTGCATACAAGACAGGGACTGTAGGTTTGTTCTTATGTAGAATCTGTTTGTAATTTTGAACAGGTACATTGTTTAACCACTTAAGCCCCGGACCATTTGGTAGCTAGAGGACCAGAGGTGAATTCAGAATTTTGCACTGCGCTGTTTTAACTGTAAATTGTGCGGACATGCAATGTTGTACCCAAATGAAATTTGCGTCCTTTTCTTCCCACAAATAGAGCTTTCTTTTAATGGTATTTGATTGCCTCTGCGATTTTAATTTTTTGCGATATAAACGGAAAAAGACCGAAAATTTTGAAAAAAAATGATATTTTCTACTTTTTGTTATAAGAAGAATCGAATAAACTCAATTGTAGTCATACATTTAGGCCAAAATGTATTCAGCCACATGTTTTTAGTAAAAAAAATGTCAATAAGTGTATATTTATTGGTTTGCGCAAAAGTTATAGAGTTTACAAACTAGGGTACATTTTCTGAAATTTACACAGCTTTAAATTTATGACTGCCTATCTCATTTCTTGAGGTGCTAAAATGACAGGGCAGTACAAAACCCCCCCAAATGACCCCATTTTGGAAAGTAGACACCCCAAGGAAATTGCTGAGAGGCATGTTGAGCCCATTGAATTTTTTATTTTTTTGTCCCAAGTGATTGAATAATGACTAAAAAAAAAAAAAATTACAAAAAGTTGTCACTAAATGATATATTGCTCACACATGCCATGGTTATATGTGGAATTTCACCCCAAAATACATTTTGCTGCTTCTCCTGAGTACGGGGATACCACATATGTGGGACTTTTTGGGAGCCTAGCCGCGTACGGGACCCCGGAAACCAAGCACCGCCTTCAGGATTTCTAAGGGCGCAAATTTTTGATTTCACTCCTCACTACCTATCACAGTTTCGAAGGCCATAAAATGCCAAAATAGCACAAAACCCCCCCAAATGACCCCATTTTAGAAAGTAGACACCCCAAGGAAATTGCTGAGAGGCCTGTTGAGCCCATTGAATATAATTTTTTTTTGTCCCAAGTGATTGAATAATGACAAAAAAAAAAAAAAATTACAAAAAGTTGTCACTAAATGATATATTGCTCACACATGCCATGGTTATATGTGGAATTACACCCCAAAATAAATTTTTCTGCTTCTCCTGAGTACGGGGATACCACATGTGTGGGACTTTTTAGGAGCCTAGCCGCGTACGGGACCCCGAAAACCAAGCACCGCCTTCAGGATTTCTAGGCACAAATTTTTGATTTCACTCCTCACTACCTATCACAGTTTCGAAGGCCATAAAATGCCAAAATCGCACAAAACCCCCCCAAATGACCCCATTTTGGAATATAGACACCCCAAGCTATTTGCTGAGAGGAATGGCGAGTATTTTACAGCTCTCATTTGTTTTTGAAAATGAAGAAAGAAAATATATATATATATTTTTTTTTTTTTTCAATTTTCAAAACTTTGTGACAAAAAGCGAGATCTGCAAAATACTCACAATACCTCTCAGCAATTAGCTTGGGGTGTCTACTTTCCAAAATTGGGTCATTTGGGGGGGTTTTGTGCTATCTGGGCATTCCATGGCCTCCGAAACTGTGATAGGCAGTGAGAAGTGAAATCAAAAATTTACACCCTTAGAAAGCCTGAAGGCGGTGCTTGGTTTTTGGGGTCCCGTACGCGGCTAGGCTCCCAAAAAGTCTCACACATGTGGTATCCCCATACTCAGGAGAAGCAACAGAATGTATTTTGGGGTGTAATTCCACATATGCCCATGGCATGTTGGAGCAATATATCATTTAGTGACAACTTTGTGCAAAAAAAAAAAAATTGTCGTTTTTCCGCAACTTGTGTCAACATATAAAATATTCCATGGACTCGACATGCCTCTCAGTATATAGCTTGGGGTGTCTACTTTCCAAAATGGGGTCATTTGGGGGGGTTTTGAACTGTTCTGGCATTTTATACACAACATTAGGAAGCTTACATCCACTCTTCTAACCACTTGAAGACAAAGCCCTTTTTGACACTTTTTGCTTACATGAAAACATTTTTTTTTTTTGCAAGAAAATTATGTTGAACCCCCAAACATTATATATATATATTTTTAAAGCAAAGGCCCTACAGATTAAAATGGTGGGTGTTGCATTTTTTTTTCTACACAGTATTTGCGCAGCGATTTTTCAAACGCATTTTTTGGGTTAAAAAATACACTTTTTTTAATTTTAATGCACTAAAACACACTATATTGCCCAAATGTTTGATGAAATAAAAAAGATGATCTTAGGCCGAGTACATAGATACCAAACACGACATGCTTTAAAATTTCGCACAAACGCGCATTGGCGACAAACTACATACATTTTTAAAAGCCTTTAAAAGCCTTTACAGGTTACCCCAGTAGATTTACAGAGGAGGTCTACTGCTAAAATGATTGCCCTCGATCTGACATTCGCGGTGATACCTCACATGCATGGTGCAATTGCTGTTTACATATGACGCCAGACCGACGCTTGCGTTCGCCATTGGGCAAGAGCAGTGCAGGACAGGGGTGCTTTTTTTTTTTTATTATTAATTTTGCTTTTTTATTTTATTCTTAAATTGTTCCTTCCAAGTATTTTTTTTTTTATCATTTTTATTGTTATCTCAGGGAATGTAAATATCCCCTATGATAGCAATAGGTAGTGACAGGTACTCTTTTTTTGAAAAAACCGGGGTCTTCTAGACCCTAGATTTTTCCTCTGCCCTCAAAGCATCTGACCACACCAAGATCGGTGTGATAAAATGCTTTCCCAATTTCCCAATGGCGCTTTTTATATCCGGGGGGGCATTCCCTCCCACTGCTTGTAAAAGCAGTCCAGAGGCTAATTAGCCGCTAGGATTGCTTTTACATGAAAGCCGGCCGCAGGCTGAAAAGAATGATACCAAGATGATACCTAAACCCGCAGGCATCATTCTGGTATAAACATTCAAAGTCCAGCAACATACCAGTACGTTGCTGGTCCTTGTTGGACATGTATTGTAATCTTTTTATTTCATGCAGCCAGTTGGCTGAACGAAAAAAGAGATTGATCGGTGGGTATGCCCACCATTAGAATACCGCCCTTCATCCACCCACTTCCAATGATGGGCATACACGCACCATTTATATATGCCGTAGCATGGGGGCATCCTCCTGCAAAAAAGTTATGCCGCACACACATGGTCGGACTTTTCCACGGGCAAGCCTCCGTTGGAATTTCGACCGTATGTACGCGGCATTAGGAGCAAAATCGCTCCTCCGCCCCTGCTGCCCCAATGCTTCGGCATATTTGCTTTTTTCTTTTAACTGTGGTGGTGAAATCACCTCCTACAGCACTGGAGTCGCAGGGATCAGGCCTGTCTCTGCGAACGCTGCAGTTATGTGTGTTTTTGTTTTGTAAGTGACAGTGATCGATCGATACTGCACTTGGGTGGCCTGGGCTGGACGGAGGGGCAAAACGCAGGTGCCAGCAGGTATCTGGGCTGATCCCGCTAACACTGCGTTTTTGGGAACCCTAAACTGCTGGGGACGCTAGTATAGATCTGATCAGATCAGATATTGATCTGTTCAGATACTATACCACTAAGGGGGGTGTATGCTTCACGCGTGGGTGTTAGCGTTACTGGCACTAACCTGACGCTGCCTGGGGTGTGACTCAGACCCTCTCTGACGCTAAAACCTAATTGATATCACCCGCCGGGCGATCAGGGGGTTAAACCTTTATTGGGTTATATACACGGCGGGTGCCCTGACACTATAAAAAGCAAACTAACTAACCAGCGTCACCCGTAACACTTATATGGTGATCACTGGTGAAAGGGTTAACTAGGGGCAATCAGGGGGTTAAAACCTTTATTAGATAATATATGGGGGTACCTGACGCTATAAAAACCTGCGGCGAACCTAAAAAAAATTACCAGCTACCGATCTGCATCACCGACACTAAGACAGCGTTTAGAAAAATGATTGCTTAGCGACAGTGGTGATGGGGGTGAAAGGGTTACCTGGGGGGGCCATCAAGGGGGTTAAACCTTTATTAGATAATATATTGGGGTACCTGACGCTATAAAAACCTGCGGCGAACCTAAAAAAAAATACTGGCTACGATCTGCATCACCGACACTAAGACAGCGTTTAGAAAAACAATTGCTTAGCGACAGTGGTGATAGGGGGTGAAAGGGTTACCTGGGGGGCGATCAAGGGGGTTAAACCTTTATTAGATAATATATTGGGGTACCTGACGCTATAAAAACCTGCGGCGAACCTAAAAAAAATTACCGGCTACCGATCTGCATCACAGACACTAAGACAGCGTTTAGAAATACGATCGCTTAGTGACAGTGGTGATAGGGGGTGAAAGGGTTACCTGGGGGGCGATCAAGGGGGTTAAACCTTTATTAGATAATATATTGGGGTACCTGACGCTATAAAAACATGAGGCGAACCTAAAAAAAATTACCGGCTACCGATCTGCATCACAGACACTAAGACAGCGTTTAGAAAAACGATCGCTTAGTGATAGTGGTGATAGGGGGTGAAAGGGTTACCTGGGGGGCGATCAAGGGGGTTAAACCTTTATTAGATAATATATTGGGGTACCTGACGCTATAAAAACCTGCGGCGAACCTAAAAAAAATTACTGGCTGCCGATCGGCATCACTGACGCTAAGACAGCGATCAGAAAAATGATCGCTAAGCGACAGTGGTGATAGGGGGTGAAAGGGTTATCTGGGGGGTGATCAGGGGGTTAAACCTTTATTAGGGGGGGTTAGGGGGCTACACTGGACCTAAGACTAAACTTTGGTGACACTTTTACAGTCACAAATGTCACTGATTGCAGTGATCACTAAATAAATGGTCACTGCAATCAGTGACACTGTGACTGGGGGCTGGGGGGGGTGATCTGGGGGGTGATCTGGGGTGTCTGGGGGGGCCTGGGGGGGGCGATTTATGTCCCTATGTGTCCTGGTGTCAGTGTAGTGTTGTGTGCACTGACCTGATATCTTCTCTTGTACGGCGCTCGGTATATGTGAGCGCCGCACCAGAGATGACATCACTTCCTCCTGCTCCCTCTGTCTGACACAGACAGAGGGGGCATTTCTATTTGCCGGGAGCGATCGCGAGGGGGTGGCCAGAAACGAATGGCTGCCCCCTCATCCCGGAACGCTCCCGGACACTTAGCCACCGCTCACTGTATAGAAGGGGGGTCTGATTGGACCCCCCAACTGTACAAAGGCAATCACGTACACTCTACGTGATTGTGCCTGTCGGTGCCATTCTGCCGACGTATATATACAGTGAGCGGTCGTTAAGTGGTTAAGTGTAGCTCCAGCCCAAAAATCTATTTTTAAACTTTTTGGAAAACATAGGTAAGGGTTATCACCCCTGTAACATTTGTTTTGCTGTCTGTGCCCCTGTTCAGAACATTTCACCTCACTTTCCGTCCCAATGACAACTGTTTTTGAAATGTGGTGTTTTTCTTGAAACAAGGATTGGTGATAAAGCATCAGTACAGAGGAGACACCTTTCTCCCATATTAATTCTTACAGGAGAGAATTTTCCTTCCTAGGGGTAGATTTCCTCTCACTTCCTGTTGTCTTCTTGCGTTTGCAAGTAGGAGTCGTTTGTAAGTTGGATGTTTGAAAGTAGGGACCTGCCGTATATACTCTGCAGAAATAGGCCCCTTAGTTGTTGGTGTTGGCACAACACTGTAAGCACTCACAGTTACTCTTGGTTGGTGCTGGAACGCCCTGCTGTCAACTATTATATCAGGAATTGTAATTACATATAATTGTTGAACAGTGGTAGTAAAAATTGGGCCTTTGATGGTGGTGCTGGTGCCACAACACTGTAAGCCCTGACAGTTACTCTTGGTGGGTGCAGGAATGGGCCCTGCTGTGAATTATTAGATCAAGAATTGTAATTACATGCCCCTTTTGAACAGGGGCTGAAAAATTGGGCCTTTCGTGGTGGTGGTGGTGGTGGCGTTGCCACAACACTGTAAGCCCTCAGAGTTACTCTTGGTGGGTGCAGCAATGGGCCCTGCTGTGAATTATTAGATCAAGAATTGTAATTACATGCCCCTGTTGAACAGGGGCTGAAAAATTGGGCCTTAGGCACTGGTGGCACAACACTGCAACCCCTCACAGATACTGTATTTGGAGCACAGTAATGAGCCCTGTTGCAAAGTATTGCTTCAAAAATTGTAATTACACGCCCCTGTTAAACAGGGGCTGAAAAATTGGGCGTTAGGCACTGGTGGCGGCACCCATAAACAAAAATGATCTTCCAAGCTATCATCATCAATCGTATCATTGAGGACTCGGAGGAGGAGGATAGCCAGTCAACATAACAGCACAGGCACTCAGCATCAGCATCAGTCTTGAAGGGATGTGACATGTTAAAATCAATTAGTCTGTTATATCAGCATCAGGTGTGTGGTAGCTGGTGGTGATCCAAGACTGGTTCATCTTGATGAAAGTCAGTCGATCAACCGAGTCGGTGGACAGGCGCACCCTGTGATCCGTGACAAATCCTCCAGCAGCACTGAATGTGCGTTCCGAAAGAACGCTGGATGCAGGACAGGCCAGTAGCTCAATTGCATACTGTGCAAGCTCTGGCCAGTGATCCATCCTCAAGACCCAGTAAGCCAGAGGATTTTCGGTGGGGAAGGTGTCCAAGTCTGACCTTGCCCCTAGATATTCCTGCACCATGTTTATCAGACGCTGGCGATGGTTGCTGGAACCGATCATACTTTGGGGCTGCGGACTAAAGAATTGTCTGAACGCATCGGTCAGACGGCCACCTTCCCCACCGCTCCTTCTTTGACTGGCCGAAGCCTCAGCAACTCGTTGTCCAGGACCAGGAGTTTGTAACCTCCCAGTCTCTGGGAACGCGTTGCACAGACCTTTCTGCAAGGCCTCCCGGAGTTGTCTCATCCTCTGCTCCCTCTGCGACGGTAACATAAGGTCCGCAACCTTACCCTTGTACCGTGGATCAAGGAGAGTGGCCAGCCAGTAATGGTCCCTCTCCTTGATCCGAAGAATACGAGGATCCTTCCGCAGACTTTGCAGGATCAGGGAGGCCATGCAGCGTAGGTTAGCTGAGGCATTCGGTCCGGAGTCCTCTGGGTCACTAAGGACGACATGATCCGCAGCCACCTCCTCCCAGCCACGTACAAGTCCACGGGTTTCTTGGGACTGTAAATCATCCCTAAAAGACTGCTGCTGTTGATGCTGCTGAGTGCCAGGCTCCACCTACATGCTGACACAATCCTCCTCCTCCTCCTCCTCCTCGTCCTCTTCCTGTGCGATGGGTGGGACAGAAGGAACACTGTCTGGGTAAAGGGGGCCTTGAGAGGCAAGGAAGTCCTCCTCTTCCTGCCTCTGTTCTGCCTCAAGTGCCCTGTCCATTATTCCACGCAGCGTGTGCTCCAACAGGTGGACAAGAGGTACAGTGTCACTGATGCATGCACTGTCACTGCTCACCATCCTCGTGGCCTCCTCAAATGGTGCCAGGACAGTGCATGCATCCCTGATCATGCCCCACTGGCGTGGAGAAAAAAAAACAAGCTCCCCTGACCCTGTCCTGGTGCCGTAGTCGCACAGGTACTCATTGATGGCCCTCTGCTGCGTGTGCAGCCGCTGCAGCATGGCCAACGTTGAGTTCCACCTGGTGGGCATGTCACATATAAGGCGGTTCTTGGGCAGGTTCAACTCCTTTTGCAGCTCAGCCAGGCGAGCACTGGCATTATAAGATCTGCGGAAATGCACACAGACTTTCCTGGCCTGCCTCAGGACATCCTGTAAGCCCGGGTACCTGCCCAAGAACTGCTGCACCACCAGGTTAAGGACGTGAGCCACACAGGGCACATGGGTCAGTTGTCCCTGTCGGAGGGCGGAGAGGAGGTTGGTGCCATTGTCGCAAACCACCATTCCTGGCTTAAGCTGGCGTGGCGTCAACCACCTCTCGGCCTGGCCCTGCAGAGCAGACAGGACCTCCGCCCCAGTGTGGCTTCTGTCCCCCAAACACACCAGCGCAAGCACGGCATGGCATCTTTTTGCCTGCGTACTTGCGTAGCCCCTTGAACGGCTACGGAGCACCGCTGGTTCAGAGGACAAAGCACAGGAAGAGGCCATGGAGGAAGAAGAAGAGGAGGGGGTGGAGGAGAGAGGTGTGTCACAACCAGTAGTAGCATTTTGGAGGCGTGGCGGTGGAACAACCTCCAACACTACTGCACCTTGTCCTGCATCCTTCCCAGCTGCCAAAAGAGTGACCCAATGGGCCGTGAAAGAAAGGTAACGTCCCTGTCCATGCCTGCTGGACCATGAGTCAGCGGTAATATGCACCTTACCGCTGACCGCCCTGTCCAGCGAGGCCAAGACATTGCCTTCCACATGCCGGTAGAGAGCCGGAATAGCCTTCCGTGAGAAAAAGTGGCGTTTGGGAACCTGCCACTGAGGAACCGCACATTGCACAAACTCACGGAAGGGGGCCGAGTCTACCAACTGAAAAGGCAGCAGTTGAAGCGCTAGCAATTTAGCCAAGCTAGCATTCAACCGCTGGGCATGTGGATGGCTGGGAGTGAACTTCTTTCGACGGTCCAGCAGCTGGGGCAGGGAAATTTGCCTGCTAGAATCGGACGTCGGTGTACTGCTAGCAGAGTGGCCGCAAGTACTTGGCTGTGACACACCTAATTCTACACCTTCATTCCTCTCAGTGCATGTTTCAGAGAGGACTGAAGTTATAGTGGGGTTGGAGATCCCAGCTGATGCGGTGCAAGGAGAGGTCCGCTTTGTTCTTTGGTGTGGGTCTTTGAGGTAGGCTTGCCAACGAGCTGCATGGCAGGTCAACATATGTCTGGTCAGGCATGTGGTACCCAAGCGGCTGATGTTTTGGCCACGCGATATACGCTTGAGACATATGTTGCAAACAGCAGCTGTGCGATCTGATGCACTAGCCTCAAAAAGGCCCACACCAAAGAACTTTTTGAATGATGGGCAGAGGCAGCGCCCTGCACAGGCGGAGCCCTGCGGTGTGATTCCGTCGGTGTACTGCCCTTACGCTGGCCACCAAAGGGCATCCTGCCTCGTTGGAGATGTGCCTCCTCCTCATCCTCCTCCTCCTCCTCTCTCCTATTAGGCACCCACGTGGAGTCAGTGACCTCATCATCCCCTCCCTCCTCATCACTGGAGCCAATCTGGCAGTATGCTGCAGCTGCTGGAACATGACTGCCAGATTGGTGTCCTTCTTGAGCATCCCCTCTGTCTGCTCTCATGCTACTGCCTTCCTCTAGCTGGGTTTCATCATCAGACCCTTCGAAACGCTGGGCATCCTCCTGGAGCATGTACCCAACACTGTGCTCAAACAGTTCGGGGGACTCCTCAGGAGGAGGACATGGTGGGTCTAGGGAAGGAGTGACTGATGATGAGTCTAACATTGATACCAGGGAAGAGGACACTTTGGCAGCTGCTTTGCCAGTACCCTGAGCCTGGGTGAGAGAGGATGAGGAGGAGGAGGAGGGCTTGGTCATCCACTCTACCAAGTCTTCGGCATGATGTGGCTCAACATGTCCAGCTGCCGAAAAGAAGGACAAGCGTGTCCCATGGCCATGTGCTGATGACAATGCACCGCGTCCACGACCAGCACTGTTGCCCCCAGACACAGAGCCTGCTTGCCCTCTTTTATTGCCTCCTGACTGTCTGCCTCTCCTTGTTTGCCTTCCAGACATTCTAATGGATGGCCTGCAGGGAGATGGGAAAAAAAGCAATAAGGGCTACCTTCAGGTGTCCTTCTCTGTCCCTTTACTTAAGGATTTCTAAATATGGTTGAGGATGATTGCTTTCGCACAGAATAGCACAATGACAATTTCCCTGACTGTCCAAAAAACAAGGATTTCAAAGATGGTTGATGAGGAATGCTTTAGCACAGTATAGCACAATGAGAATTTCCCTCACTGTCCTTCCCTGTCCCTACAAACAAGGTTTAGCACAGTAAAACACACTGACACTCTCCCTACCTATAGTTTTCTGTCCCTATAATTTTTTTTTTTTTAAAGATGGTTGATGAGGAATGCTTTAGCACAGTATAGCACAATGAGAATTTCCCTCACTGTCCTTCCCTGTCCCTACAAACAAGGTTTAGCACAGTAAAACACACTGACACTCCCCCTACCTATAGTTTTCTGTCCCTATAAAAATTTTTTTTTTAAAGATGGTTGATGAGGAATGCTTTAGCACAGTATAGCACAATGAGAATTTCCCTCACTGTCCTTCCCTGTCCCTACAAACAAGGTTTAGCACAGTAAAACACACTGACACTCTCCCTACCTATAGTTTTCTGTCCCTATAATTTTTTTTTTTAAAGATGGTTGATGAGGAATGCTTTAGCACAGTATAGCACAATGAGAATTTCCCTCACTGTCCTTCCCTGTCCCTACAAAAAAGGTTTAGCACAGTAAAACACACTGACACTCTCCCTACCTATAGTTTTCTGTCCCTATAAAAAAATTTTTTTTTAAAGATGGTTGATGAGGAATGCTTTAGCACAGTATAGCACAATGAGAATTTCCCTCACTGTCCTTCCCTGTCCCTACAAACAAGGTTTAGCACAGTAAAACACACTGACACTCTCCCTACCTATAGTTTTCTGTCCCTATAATTTTTTTTTTTTAAAGATGGTTGATGAGGAATGCTTTAGCACAGTATAGCACAATGAGAATTTCCCTCACTGTCCTTCCCTGTCCCTACAAACAAGGTTTAGCACAGTAAAACACACTGACACTCTCCCTACCTATAGTTTTCTGTCCCTATAAAAACATTTTTTTAAAGATGGTTGATGAGGAATGCTTTAGCACAGTATAGCACAATGAGAATTTCCCTCACTGTCCTTCCCTGTCCCTACAAACAAGGTTTAGCACAGTAAAACACACTGACACTCTCCCTACCTATAGTTTTCTGTTCCTATAATTTTTTTTTTTTAAAGATGGTTGATGAGGAATGCTTTAGCACAGTATAGCACAATGAGAATTTCCCTCACTGTCCTTCCCTGTCCCTACAAACAAGGTTTAGCACAGTAAAACACACTGACACTCTCCCTACCTATAGTTTTCTGTCCCTATAAAATTTTTTTTTTAAAGATGGTTGATGAGGAATGCTTTAGCACAGTATAGCACAATGAGAATTTCCCTCACTGTCCTTCCCTGTCCCTACAAACAAGGTTTAGCACAGTAATACACACTGACACTCTCCCTACCTATAGTTTTCTGTCCCTATAAAAATTTTTTTTTAAAGATGGTTGATGAGGAATGCTTTAGCACAGTATAGCACAATGAGAATTTCCCTCACTGTCCTTCCCTGTCCCTACAAACAAGGTTTAGCACAGTAAAACACACTGACACTCTCCCTACCTATAGTTTTCTGTCCCTATAATTTTTTTTTTAAAGATGGTTGATGAGGAATGCTTTAGCACAGTATAGCACAATGAGAATTTCCCTCACTGTCCTTCCCTGTCCCTGCAAACAAGGTTTAGCACAGTAAAACACACTGACACTCTCCCTACCTATAGTTTTCTGTCCCTATAAAAAATTTTTTTTTAAAGATGGTTGATGAGGAATGCTTTAGCACAGTATAGCACAATGAGAATTTCCCTCACTGTCCTTCCCTGTCCCTACAAACAAGGTTTAGCACAGTAAAACACACTGACACTCTCCCTACCTATAGTTTTCTGTCCCTATAATTTTTTTTTTTTAAAGATGGTTGATGAGGAATGCTTTAGCACAGTATAGCACAATGAGAATTTCCCTCACTGTCCTTCCCTGTCCCTACAAACAAGGTTTAGCACAGTAAAACACACTGACACTCTCCCTACCTATAGTTTTCTGTCCCTATAAAAAAATGTTTTTTTAAAGATGGTTGATGAGGAATGCTTTAGCACAGTATAGCACAATGAGAATTTCCCTCACTGTCCTTCCCTGTCCCTACAAACAAGGTTTAGCACAGTAAAACACACTGACACTCTCCCTACCTATAGTTTTCTGTCCCTATAATTTTTTTTTTTTTAAAGATGGTTGATGAGGAATGCTTTAGCACAGTATAGCACAATGAGAATTTCCCTCACTGTCCTTCCCTGTCCCTACAAACAAGGTTTAGCACAGTAAAACACACTGACACTCTCCCTACCTATAGTTTTCTGTCCCTATAAAATTTTTTTTTAAAGATGGTTGATGAGGAATGCTTTAGCACAGTATAGCACAATGAGAATTTCCCTCACTGTCCTTCCCTGTCCCTACAAACAAGGTTTAGCACAGTAAAACACACTGACACTCTCCCTACCTATAGTTTTCTGTCCCTATAAATTTTTTTTTTAAAGATGGTTAATGAGGAATGCTTTAGCACAGTATAGCACAATGAGAATTTCCCTCACTGTCCTTCCCTGTCCCTACAAACAAGGTTTAGCACAGTAAAACACACTGACACTCTCCCTACCTATAGTTTTCTGTCCCTATAATTTTTTTTTTTTTAAAGATGGTTGATGAGGAATGCTTTAGCACAGTATAGCACAATGAGAATTTCCTTCACTGTCCTTCCCTGTCCCTACAAACAAGGTTTAGCACAGTAAAACACACTGACACTCTCCCTACCTATAGTTTTCTGTCCCTATATATATATTTTTTTTAAAGATGGTTGATGAGGAATGCTTTAGCACAGTATAGCACAATGAGAATTTCCCTCACTGTCCTTCCCTGTCCCTACAAACAAGGTTTAGCACAGTAAAACACACTGACACTCTCCCTACCTATAGTTTTCTGTCCCTATAATTTTTTTTTTTTTAAAGATGGTTGATGAGGAATGCTTTAGCACAGTATAGCACAATGAGAATTTCCCTCACTGTCCTTCCCTGTCCCTACAAACAAGGTTTAGCACAGTAAAACACACTGACACTCTCCCTACCTATCCTTCTCTTTCCCTAAACTAAAAGAATCCAGGTTAAGCAAGAAAAAAAATGTCACTGTCCCTGCCTATGCTTCTCTTTCCCTGCTCCGGAACACACTACACTAGGCCGCCGTGCTGGCGGCCTTTTATAGTGTGGGGCGTGTACTAAACACCCTCAGCAATAATTGGCCACAGGCATCCTGCCTGTGGCCAATCATTGCTCTCCTCGCTGCCGGCGCTGTGATTGGCCAAGCATGCGGGGTCACAGTGCATGCTTGGCCAATCACAGCGCCTGGATGACACTGCGATGGCGTAGTGCATTGTGGGCCGCGAATTAGGCGCGAACGGCCCAAATCGTTCGTTGTTCGGCGAACGATCGAACAGCCGATGTTCGAGTCGAACGTATGTTCGACTCGAACACCGAGCTCATCCCTAGTCAGGAGCTACAAAAAGTGTAGCTGCTGACTTTTAATAAACAGACACTCACCTGTCCCACGGTCCAGCGATGCGGCCGTCCGAAGCCTCGGTTCTGTCCCTCACCTCTCTCAGGCACTGGCATCACTAGTGTGGGCCAGTGGTGGCTGGTGTTCCAAATTTTTGGGGGTGCGCAAACAAACTGAAAAATTCTGATAAAAAAAACCACATGAATTGTAGCCTTACTGTGCCCATCAAACGCAGTCACTGTGCCCATCATTTGCAGCCTCACTGTGCCCAAACGCAGCCACTGTGCCCATCAAATGCAGCCACTGTGCCAATCAAATGCGGCCACTGTGCCAATCAAATGCCGCCATTGTGTAATTAAATGCTGCCACTGTGCCATTAAATGCCGCCACTGTGGCCCCCCTGCCCGCTCGCCGTCTGCCCGGCACTTACCCTATCTCGTGGGGCAGCAGGTGACGGCGATGAGCAGTGTAATCCATGCGTCTCCTCCCGTCCTCTCCTCCCGATAGGCGTCCAATCACAGCGCCTGCCGTTTCAGCCAATCAGGCGACAGGTAACAGACCCAAGCACCCGATTGGCCGAGAGACGGTTCAGTGTTAGGAAAGCGAATATTCATTCGCTTTTCTAACACACCTGGGTGGACTGCGAGCATCATCTTTCGATGTCTATTAGAGCCTATGGCTCTAATCAGGTGCTTCAAAAAACACCCCCCGCCGCTTTAGTTCAGGCACCCGAAAAGGGGCCAGAAGCCTGAATAGGGGGTGGCAGCGGCGGCCATGGATAGATTCATGCTATGCATGAATCTATCCATTGGTCATTGGTCTGCGTTGCACCTTATATATGTCGTGGCCATTTTTGCGATATGGCACTGTAACTGACCATTGCGCGGTCATGCGACACTGTACCCAAATAAAATGTATGTCCTTTTTTTTCCCCACAAATAGAGCTTTCTTTTGGTGGTATTTGATCACCTCTGCGTTAAATTTTTTTGCACTAAAAAAAAAGACAGACAATTTAAAAGAAAAAAAAAACGTTTACTTGCTGCTATTAAACAAATAAATAAAAAAAATCAAATGTTTTTTATCAATTTAGGCCAATATGTATTCTGATACATATTTTTGGTAAAAAAAAATTCCAATAAGCGTACATTGATTGGTTTGCTCAAAAGTTATAGCGTCTACAAACTATGGTATATATTTATGGAATCTTTTTTTATTTTTTTTACTAGTAATGGCGGCAATCAGCGACCTATTTGACACAAACTGACACTTTTGACACTTTTTTGGGGAACCGGTGACACCAATACAGTGATCAGTGCTAAAAAATATGCACTGTTACTGTACTAATGACACTGGCTGGGAAGGGGTTAACATCAGGGATGATCAAAGGGTTAACTGTGTACCTTGCCAGTGTTTGTGTAGAGGCACTTTTACTAAGGGACATGTGCAGAACGAAACAAAATTGTTTTGTTTGGATTCAGTATTTACATAAATTTGTTTAGGTAAACTAGTTTAATAAATTTTTGGAATTTGTTTAATTTATTCGAATTCAAATCAATACGAATTCCATTCAAATTGCATTCAAATCGAGTTCCATTCGAAATCGTATTTATTCTATTTGAAATTAGAATTTTTGAAGACGGTTATATGTTTTCTATTGTGTAAGTAGTAAAAGGCAAATGCTGCGCTAATGAAAAAGTGAAAATAAAAATTGCTAATAAAGCCAAGCTGCGACACAATAAACAGGTGATATCATGTGTAGAGGATAGTCGCGCTAAATAAAAATATCTATATGCCTATAAAATAAAATGGTAATCAAATACTCAATGTGCAAGTGAATCCAGGGTAATGAACCCCAAATAAGCAGTGTATCCAACAGCATATATAGCAATATTAATGAAAAAAAAATGTGTATGCAGTAAAAACAAAAAAAGTAATCCAATGTATGAACAAGTGGCTCAAAAGGTAATGAACCTCAGATAAACAGTGTATCCAACAACATAAATATCAATATTGATGAGAAAAAAATGTGTATACAGTAAAAACGAAAGATGAGTCCAATATATAAGTATATACCAATACACTAAAAGGAGTCTCAAATGAATAAAACAAAGAAAAAAGTGTATATGCAAGTCCACTGGTTACAGTAGAGATGAATCCAGTTCCAGAATGTTGAAACACAAAAGAGGGGGATGTGTTGGGAAGTTTGGAGCTGGAACAAATAGATGAATTTCCACCACCACCAGAGGCATACAGGATAAACCTCTCGCTGTGAAGAACACCAAAGATAATGGGGACCCTTACCGGATGAGGTGGACCTCCTCCAGTGACAAGGTCGTAATCGCCTGGAGATATAACCCTCTGCGGGGTCTTGGGTCCGTTTTGGGATACCAGTATCTAAGAGTTCTGATCGTCCTCTCTACTGCAGATGTCACTCCTCCGTCCAGTATGTGAACTGAAAAAGTGAAAAAACGAAAGACGAAAGAGTGCCCCGAGACGCCGTGAATTTTCACGAAACGCATAGGGCGGAACGAGCGGCGTGCACTGCTCGGTCTATACGGACGGATCTTTGTGTTAACGCCTGACCGGCCGGCGTTGATATGATTTAAGGCTGTCTTTTAATCTGCTCAATGTGAGTATGTTTTTATGCTTATACCATCAATAAATATCCCGAAGATTTTACACTATCCAGCTATCCTTTGCTTTTTATGTGCTTCAAATTGGTGTGGAAAGTGTTGACCTCTAATTGAAGATACATGATCGGTTTGGCCAAACCAGCTGGGATTTATTACATGCCTGTTGAGGTCCCCCGTTACAGGGGACCAACTCCATCTGGTAAGCAGGACTAATTACTAGTGGTGGTGGATCTCACGTTTGGTTACCAGCCTCTAATGAAGATTGGAGGGCCTTTCTTTGGATATCTGCACGGTGTTGTTTCCTTTGGACTACACTATATGGACTTTATTTGTTCTTTTGTTTTTTTTGGTCCTCTTTTTCAAATTAGTGGACTTTATACACAACATTGTTTAGGCCTCATGCCCACGGACGTTTTTACAGCCGCGTTTTTGAGCGTTTTTTACAGCTTAAAAACACCTGTCCATGTTAGTCTATAGCTTCATGCCCACCTAGACGTTTTTGAGCTGCAAATAGCATAGACGTTTTTAAGCTGTAAAAAAAACCCAGGACCAGTGCGTTCCTCAGCGTCAGAATTAGGCAGAAAAAAACGCGCACTAACGCGCAAAAACGCGCACTAACGCGCGGTCGTGTTTTTAGCTCCGACGTTTTTTTTGTTTTTTTTTTAATTTACAATAACATGGACAGGCGTTATTAAGCTGTAAAAAACGCAGCTGTAAAAACGTCAGTGGGCATGAGGCCTTAGGGCTCTTTCACACGGGGCGGATCCGTGCAGATCCGCCCCGTGAAGCTCCGCTTGCTCAGCGGGGATCGCTCCGTTGATCCCCGCTGAGCCGACGGATGACTGGGCGGTCCCCGCACACTGTGCAGGGACCGCCCTGTCAGAGCGCCGCTCTCCCCTATGGGGAATCGGATGACGACGGACCGTAGCGTCCGTTGTCATCCGATCCGCTCCGCCGACGGAAGGAAAAATAGGGTTTTCCTCCGTCACACTTGGCGGAGCGGATGTCAGCAGACATGTCTCCGCTGACATCCGTGCCTCCATAGGGCTACATGGAGGATCCGTTTCAGGTCCGCCTAAAAAACTGACAGGCGGACCTGAACGGACCTCCGTGTGAAAGGGGCCTTAGTGTTCACCTCACTATTGATTTGTTTATTGTTTTTCATTTAGCATGTAACAATTATTTTTCATTGATGCACTTTCAATTGGTCATTTGACCTCTTATTGGTTTTATTATTCGATCTTTGGTTTACAAATCTAAGATTAGCGCAACTATTTATATATTCTTTTAATGTGAACTGAACCTCCTTGCATTTGCAGAAACCGAACACTCAGCGAAACAGGGATAGTGCGTGCGTGTGAGGGAATCAAGAAAAACTTGAATAGTGTATTTACTACCTTAAACACTATATTGTTTATTCCAAAAAAGTATAAAATGTACAACAAGTTTAAAAATCCAGCATAAAAATTCCTAGGCGAACACTCGTGCTTCCGGGGTCACGTAAAAGCGTGGTGACGTCAGTGCGTAGCACCGCCCTGACATGTTTCGTCACACGTGGCGTTCTCAAAGGGCAGGATATTTTTTCTATTCCATTGTTTTTTTCTATTCTATTCTTTTATTTTCTGTTCTATTCTATTCAAATTCCAATTTTTCGAATTTCAGAAAACAGTCTCTTTCTATTCTATTATTTTCTATTGTTTATTCTATTTAATTTTAAATCTATTGGAATTTGAATTTATTCTAGTCGAATTTCGGAAGAAGGTTATTTTCTATTCTTTTTTTCTATTCTATTCTCTTCCATTCTATGTTTTTGGTTTTTATTCTATTCTTTTCTACTGTAATTAAATTCAAATTTATTCTATTTGAAATTCTAGTTGAAATTCGAATTTCACATGATGATTATATTCTATTTTATTCTAGTTTCTATTCTATTTTACTCACTTCTTTTCTATTCTATTATTTTATATTCTAACCCTTTATTTTCTATTCCGTTCTGTCTTACTCTATTATATTATATGCTTTTCTATTTTATTCTATTATTTTATATTCTCTTTTATTATTTTCTATTCTATTTTATTTCCTCCGAATACAATTCGAAAACGATTCTATTAGATTAGAAAACAATTTGATTTAGAATTTTGGCTGAAATTTTGTTTTGTTATTTCGGATTTGTTTAAATTTATTACTATTGTACAGTAATTCAGAAACATTTGAATAATGAAAAATTAGTCTGAATTTCAATTTGGAACGAAACGAACTAGGGAAGACATGGATCCTTGTCCTTGCTTTGCAGGAACACGGGATCTTTGCCTTCCCTTTTGACAGACTGGCAATCTGCCTTGTTTACATAGGCAGACTGCCGCTCTGCCTCTCTGCAGTATGATCGGCGGTTGCTGGCGGACATCGATTCTGCCATACCCGCCGATCAGCTCCTGCTGTGAATAATCACAAAGGCATAGCTCCCATCTGTCCCTGATTTCGAGGGGCTGTCCCTCTGTCCCTCTTTCCTCCTCATTTGTCCCTCATTTTGGTCTGATCAATATAGTTGTATATAAAATGCACTTTTTATCTTTCAAAAAGTGTTTCCCAGAGCTAAACCTTTCATACAAATTCTAAATTGCAGCATTTGTACATTTTAAAAGCCAATATATAAGAATAGCAGTGGTATTAAAAAAAAAAAGCACTTGTGGATTTAATTACCTTTTTTTTGGTTAATTCTCCTTTAAGAATGTGTGGCAGGGGGCATGTCCTATGCCTACATACGTTTGTTAGTAGGTGTCCCTCAATCCCATCTCAGTTAGGTGGTTTGACACCGGCAGCGCACATTCGTGCCTCCTACCCGAAAGTGCAGGATCACATTTATATGCGGGAGGCGGGCGGTATGGATTCCCGCCCAAGGCTGACGACGCGCGTACCAGCTGTGTCGGCTCAGATTGGAATTGCACAAGGGGCGTCACCCAGACGAGCGGCGTGTGGCGCCGATGCGCCGAGGACATCCGCCCAAACCCCTCAGCAAGCCACCGCCCTGTGACGGGCGGAAGCAGAGGGGAAGGGGAGGGCAGCCAAAGCGCATTGCAAACCCAGGTTACGGACAGGAAGTGGCCCAGAAGAATCACAGTACTACACCACAGCTCGATGGTGTGCTGGGCTGATCAATAAAGCGATAAATGCTTAAAAATATCATGTGTGTGTGAACCACAATGGTGCACACATCAACACGATAAAACCTCATCTAGGGAGCTGGCAGGGGAACACTACCGGCTCAAGTCCACTGTTTCCATCCCTGGTATGCATAGAAAAATAAAGGGGGGACGCTGATGGCGTTTTGGGACTTTGAATGAGATTGCATCAGAGATGCATATCCATCCCATGTTAGAGAAATAAAGAAAAGGGAGTTTGGGACTTTGAATGAAACAGTGGGCTCAAGGGGGTAAAAAATGAAAATGAACCAATTGAATATTGCATGCGTGTATTCTAGTGGTAGAGAACACATGTAAAAAAGTTTGCGATTGCACAAGCATAAGGCATAGCCAATAATACATACATATATAGAGGGTAATGTAGTAACACATAGCAATAAATTGCATAGTTGCCAACAGTCACGGATTGGCCGGGACATTCCCGGGATTCAAACCCTTTTCCCGGATTTATTTTGTCCCGGCCAATGTCCCGGCCAATCCGTTTTTTCCCGGTTTCCACGACTTTGGCCGCCGCGGGCCGACGCCGCTAGACCAAGACCAAAACCAGGATGTAGTACAATAGAAAATAAAGCTGCTGCGACGCCGCCCATACCCCGCGTCTCCCCGTGGGTGGGCGGCGCCGCAGCAGCTTTATCTTCTATTGTACTACATCCGTGTTTTGGCTGGCCGGCCGGCCACCCCCCCGCCCCGCCCCGCTGCAGGTCTGTCTGTAATGGAAAGGGGCGGGGGTGGGCGGCACCACAGCTTAATTTTTTGTGCAGCCACGCGGTCGGCTCCGCCTCTATTTTGTTCCCCCTCGGGGAAGGGGAAACAGTAATGGCGGTCGAGACAGGAGACACCTGGTTAAGGGGGGACTCCGCTGGGGACGCCTGATGTAAGGGGGGACTCCGCTGGGGACGCCTGTTGTAAGGGGGAACTCCGCTGAGGACACCTGATGTAAGGAAGGACTCCGCTGGGGACGCCTGACGTAAGGGGGGACTCCACTGGGGACGCCTGATGTAAGGGGGGACTCTGCTGGGGACGCCTGTTGTAAGGGGGGACTCCGCTGGGGACGCCTGTTGTAAGGGGGGACTCCGCTGGGGACGCCTGTTGTAAGGGTGGACTCCGCTGGGGACGCCTGATGTAAGGGGGGACTCCGCTGGGGACGCCTGATGTAAGGGGGGACTCCGCTGGGGACGCCTGATGTAAGGGGGGACTCCGCTGGGGACGCCTGATGTAAGGGGGGACTCCACTGGGGACGCCTGATGTAAGGGGGGACTCCACTGGGGACGCCTGATGTAAGGGGGGACTCCGCTGGGGATGCCTGATGTAAGGGGGGACTCCGCTGGGGACACCTGATGTAAGGGGGGACTCCGCTGGGGACGCCTGATGTAAGGGGGGACTCCGCTGGGGACGCCTGATGTAAGGGGGGACTCCACTGGGGACGCCTGATGTAAGGGGGGACTCCACTGGGGACGCCTGATGTAAGGGGGGACTCCACTGGGGATGCCTGATGTAAGGGGGGACTCCGCTGGGGACGCCTGATGTAAGGGGGGACTCCGCTGGGGACGCCTGATGTAAGGGGGAACTCCGCTGGGGACGCCTGATGTAAGGGGGGACTCCACTGGGGACGCCTGATGTAAGGGGGGACTCCACTGGGGATGCCTGATGTAAGGGGGGACTCCGCTGGGGACGCCTGATGTAAGGGGGGACTCCGCTGGGGACACCTGATGTAAGGGGGGACTCCGCTGGGGACACCTGATGTAAGGGGGGACTCCGCTGGGGACGCCTGATGTAAGGGGGGACTCCACTGGGGATGCCTGATGTAAGGGGGGACTCCACTGGGGATGCCTGATGTAAGGGGGGACTCCGCTGGGGACGCCTGATGTAAGGGGGGACTCCGCTGGGGACACCTGATGTAAGGGGGACTCCGCTGGGGACACCTGATGTAAGGGGGGACTCCGCTGGGTACGCCTGATGTAAGGAAGGACTCCGCTGGGTAAAGCTGATGTAAGGACGGACTCCATTGGGGGCACCTGATGGCATCTGGTGGCAGGCGACGTGGCAGGTGACACACTTGGGGCTTACAGTGATTCGGCATTATGGTGAGTTGAATGATTTAATTTTATATTACAATGTAATAATAGAAATAATGCGCTTCAATCATCCTGACACCATAACAAACATGGTGTCGGGATGATTGAAGCGCCAACAGGTGTTTTGGAGTATACTTATCTGCCAATTTTGTTACACATTTCTATTGTGGTGTAGGATCTGGCTTCTTTCTTTCTATTTCTTTCTCTCTCTTTCTCTCACCTCGGACTGTAGCCACACCCCTTTGAACCACGCCCATTTAAGCCACACCCACTATTGTGTGTAAACCACGCCCATTTTTTGCCGCGCCGTGCTTTGCGCGCCGCATTTTTCCTTTCAGCGTGGCACGCCTACAAACGAATGCCCCGCCCCCTAATTATAGCAAGGCTCTGCCTCAATACAAAAAAAGTGTCCCAGATGTTTTTTTTCCAATGTTGGCAACTATGAAATTGTTGAAGTCAATAGACGTTTATTTATTTTTTGTATCATCCTATGTTGCTGTCTGCTGCTCAGCTTTTATGTTTTTATACGTCTATTGACTTCAACAATTTATTGCTACGTGTTACTACATTACCCTCTATATATGTATATATTATTGGCTATGCCTTATGCTTGTGCAATCGCAAACTTGGGATGGAGATGCATCTCTAATGCAATCTCATTCAAAGTCCCAAACTCCCTTTTCTTTATTTCTCTAACACGGGATGGAGATGCATCTCTAATGCAATCTCATTCAAAGTCCCAAACTCCCTTTTCTTTATTTCTCTAACACGGGATGGAGATGCATCTCTGATGCAATCTCATTCAAAGTCCCAAAACGCCAACAGCGTCCCCCCTTTATTTTTCTATGTTTTTTTTAATAGTAACAGAAGCATTTCAGACTGCATTTCCTTGCAGCTTCTTAGATTCCTCGTCTTTTTTGCGGTGTGACATTTAGCCCCATTGTCATGCGGCTGTCAGCGCTCTCATTACGCCATAACTGTAAATCATATCACAAGTAAACAAATCGACCCAATTTGTCCCTCGCCGGGTCACAGCTGGCTGGACTCTTCCTCCATAGCTCATAATTTTATGCTCGCTGTGTTGCACCGTCTTCACCTTTCTCATTCTCGCCAGCAAAATGTTTTCAGTGGAGAATTTTGTTGCCAATATTCTAATCCATTCTTTCCTGGCTGGCCTCACGCTGCCTGTTCTTGCAAGCTGGCAACACTTACACACATCTGTCCCCATTCAATGCCGCACTCCGGTGCCAGCTTCTGCCCCCCACTCGTATGCCCCTGTACAAACACTTCAGTCACCTGTACGTTCCTTCCTTCTCGGCTGTGATCCATGCATACAAATCACTTAAAAGCTAAGTTCACATTTAACATAAACTGGTCCCTACAGACAAGGGGCCCCTGTAGTTTAAAATGCACTGTACTGCTTGTAAACATTGTTTAAAGAAAATGTCAAAGCGCTGTGTAGGCCTTTTCTGTCACCCAGGAAGCCTGGCAAAAATACTTCCAATGTTTACATTCCTATGTCCTGGCTTTTCCAGGTCATGGCAGACGTTGGGCGCTCACCCACAGCATTGCGCAGTGTGTGTAGGTGGGTGCAGCGTGGTGCGGCATCAATAACACACACAGTCCAGGTGCAATAATAAAAACTTGTATTGAAGTAAGGCAAAGACAGTTCACAATAAACCCAGTGGAAAGAAAGCTCAACCGGAAACACTCATGAATTCCAGCAACGTGTAGAGAGCAGGTTTCAGCCAAACTGACAGCGCCTGTTAGGTGGGGCAAAATGCAGCTTGGCTGTCTCCTGCCAAAGGCGGGGAAATAAAAACAAAGGAGTGCAGCGCAAAATGAATATAACAAAGTCCACAGAAATAGCGAACTAAAAGTCCCAAAAGATGAATGTCAAATCCACCAGTGAAGATCTATAGCAGCAAGTAATATGATGACTGACCCTCCACCTCAAACCTCATATCTACGATCACCTCACCAAATAGACTACTGAATTAACAGATAGTCATAAGAGCGGATCCCACACAGCAGGTATATCACTAAGGCGGCTTGTCCTCCAAAATGACACCCATCGATGAGAACAATAGACCATGTATAAAAAAAGAAGGGAGGAGATCTAAGTGCTCACTTAATAATTCAAATTTATTTAAAATCCGATTAAGAACTACTCACGTAAAACCAGAGAAAATAAGGCTCGTATGATAACACTTGTGCCGAGTGATAACGAAGGATGGCAGTGGGTGACGTCATCCAAAGCGTGGCACCCCCCCCCCCCCGTACGCGTTACGTTTGGTTGATCTTCCTCAGCGGGAAGATGTCCAGAGAAGTTGTGAACCGTATGCTTTCCCTCCTCTGGAACTTTTCACTGCTGCTAATGTTGTCCCTGACAGACGAGGTACCTGTCCCTGCTCTACCCACTCGCAAAAGCATGCCAAGCCTCAGAGCCAGGGTCTTAAATAGGCTCTGCATGACTCAAGATGGCTGGCTGCTAGAGTCACATGGGGCAGCAGCATCCTATAAGATTGCTTCCACAGTGACCCAGGAAATCATAGAGGAACCATGTTCCTCTTGACTTCCTCTCCAACTACATTGCTGCTGCAAACAAGCGCCACCTACAGGGGAGAAAGTAGACTGCACCTGCCTACATGCGCGCTCTCACTCCCCCTATCCCAGCAGCGACTGAGCTCAATGTTTCTGCCAAAAGAGGAAGAGAGAGCACACTGTGCATGCGTTGCTTTTGATTCAGGAATGCACTTGTTCCTGTGATGCTGGGGGGTGAGTGCCTAACATCTGCTGTGTACTGGAATTAAAGCAGAGTTCCGCCCCCACACCAGCAAAAAAATAAAGTCAGAAGCTACACATACTGTAGCTGCTCTCAGCTCTCAGGTGCTGCCACCGCCATTCGTGGTAAGGGAAGCCTTCCGGCTTCACATCCAATTCCCTACTGAATGAATGAATGAATGGATGACTTGTATAGCGCTACACATGCAAACTGAATTGCCTCTAGGCACTTTTTGCAGCCAGTGTCTGTCCCCAGGACAGGAAGTGAGGGGAAACCTCTCTAATGGAGCCCTGGACAGCAGTAAAACCAGACTGTGATTGTAAACTTAAAAGACAGAAAAAAAAAATGATTGATATGCTTAAAGGATACACTATATTGCCAAAAGTATTGGGCATAGCTCCCAACTGTGCCCGATTTCGAGGGATTGTCCCCGATTTGGAACAAAGTCCCTCTGTCCCTTCTTCCTCCTCATTTGTCCCTCATTTTGGTCTGATCTATATAGTTGTATATAAAAGGCACTTTTTATCTTTCAAAAAGTTTCCCAGTGCTAAACCTTTCATCCAATTTCTAAATGGCTGCATTTGTAGATTCCAAAAGCCGGTATAAAGGTATAGTAGTGGTAAAAAAAAAAAAAAAAAAAACACTTGTGGGTTAAATGAATATTTTTTTTTGCATATTTCTACTTTAAGGGGGTGTGGCAGGGGGTGTGCCCTATGCCTACATACTTTTGCTAATAGGTGTCCCTCATTCCCATCTCAAAAAGTTGTGAGGTATGTATTGGGACACCTGCCTTTACACGCACATGAACTTTAATGGCATCCCAGTCTTAGGCCCCTTTGACACGGAGGGTCCGTTCAGGTCCGCCTGTGTCACGTACCTGGTAGGAGTCTGGAATGACGAGGTCGGCCTCCCTTGTATCTCCAACCCAAGCCCCACTGAGGATGGGACAGATGGTGGCTAGGGTGAGGAGTTACACGAGTGCCTGTAGTTGCGTGCAGAACTTGTCAGCTGAGTTGCAGACGTGGAGATGCAGGCAGAGCATCTGGTAAGGAACTGGACTCAGGAAAGCTGGTAGGATGGACAGCTAGCACAGGCACTGGAGACAGCGTTAAGCCAAGCAAGAGGCTGGTGCAGGATCACAAGGGTGGCCGGGTTCGGTAGCAGACGGGCAGCGAGGTACAAGGCACAGGCAGAAGGGAGGTCAGATGGGAAGCCGAGATCAGGAACCAGTAATCAAGTATTCAAGTCCGGAAGCAAGGTCAAAGGGAAGCCAAGGTTCAGCAACAGGGATCAAGCCAGGTTTAAACAGAGTTCAGGTATCAGGGTACTTGCTGAAGACCAGCCAGCACTTGTGAGAAGTCAGAGCATCCTTTAAGTAGGCAGGCTGGCGCCAAAGGGAATTAGGAGCGTGCTCCTGCGCGCGCACGTTGCCCGCGCGGACGTTGCACGTGCGCACGCGCATGCGCAATGGTACTCCGGAAAGGCCGCTGCGTCCCGGGGATGCGCGCGCGCGCGCCAGCATTCCGAGACTGTTGACGAATGCGCGCATGCGCAGATGGATTCCCGGCAGCTTCCTTACAGCCTGTCAGTCTTTTAGGCGGACCTGCACGGACGCTCCATGTAGCCCTATGGAGGCACGGATGTCAGCGGTGACATGTCCGCTGACATCCGCTCCGCCAAAGTGTGACGGAGGAAAACCCTATTTTTCATGACTGATCCGCCCCGTGTGAAAGAGCCCTTAGTTCGTAGGGTTCAATATATAAGGCTGTCCACAAGGTTTAGGAGAGTGTCTATGGGAATGTTTGACCATTCTTCCAGAACAGCATTTGTGATGTCAGACACTGATGTTGGACGAGAAGGTCTGGCTCGCTGTCTCTGCACTAATTCATCCCAAAGGTGTTCTATCGGGTTGAGGTCAGGACTCTGTGCAGGCCAGTCAAGTTCCTCCACCCCAAACTCACTCATCTGTGTCTTTATGGACCTTGCTTTGTGCACTGGTCTAAATCATTTGGTGGAGAGGGGATTATGGTGTAGGGCTGATTTTCAGGGGTTAGGCTTGGCCCCTTAGTCCCAGTGAAGGAACTCTTAAGGCGTCAGCATACAAAGATATTTTGGTAAATTTTATGCTCTTGATTGGCCTGCACAGAGTCCTGACCTCAATCCAATAGAACACCTTTGGGATGAATTAGAGCAGAGACTGCAAGGCAGGCCTTCTTGTCCACTACATGCTCTCTGCCTTATTTACAGCCATGATCTTGTCATGGTTGTTTGTGAAGGTCTCTTGCTAGTGACTTATGTATGGCTGTTTTGGATCCCTGTCTCTGGCTTAACCCAGTGGGCGTCATTATTTGTCCTTTTGACAGCCCACTGAAGTGGGGGGGGGGCCCAAGGGTTCTGAGAGGTCCACCATTGCTTGATTTGTGGTGCTCATGTATGTATACATATATAAAAGGGACTGCATGAGGTGGTAACACTGCTGGGCTCTGAGGAAGAAGCTTTGTGCTTCGAAACGTGTCAGCCGGCAGTGGTCCTCATCACATCCACATCCTCTATGACCATCTGGAGTGATTTTGGGTTCGACATATAGCTGCTATCCAGGGCTGGCCCAAGACATTGTGCTGCCTGGGACCAAGAATTAAATGCTGCCCCCCCCCCAAAAAAAAAAATCACGCCCACCAAAAGGCCCCCACATTCATTATTTTATATCATGATAACTAAAGGGGACCCGTCATGCTCTATACATGTCAACAGGAGTATAAAGAGGACCTGTCATGGCTCTATACGTGTATATAGGAGTATGAAGGGACCTGTGCATGGCGGGTGGCCGCAATGTCTTTTGCGCAAACTAATCAATGTACGCTAATTATGTTTTTTTGGTACCAAAAATATGTAGAAGAATACATATTGGCCTAAACTGATGAAGAAATATTTTTTTTTTTATTATTTTTTGGGATATTTATCATAGCAAAAAGTAAAACATATTGTCAAATATCACCAAAAGAAAGCTCTATTTGTGGGAAAAAAAGGACATCAATTTTATTTGGGTACAGTGTCGCATGACCGCGCAATTGTCAGTTAAAGCGACACAGTGCCGTATCGCAAAAAATGGCCTGGTCATTAAAAGGGGTTGTAAAGATTTGTTTTTTTTTCACCTTAATGCATCCTATGCATTAAGGTGAAAAAACACCTGGCAAGTACTGCCCCCCAGGCCCCCCGTTTTACTTACCTGAGCCCGTTCACCTGCTGTGCGCGTCCCCCGGCGTCCTCTTCTCCACGGAGGCTGGCCGTTTATTGGCTAGATTGGATAGATTGATAGCAGCGCAGCCATTGGCTCGCGCTGCTGTCAATCACATCCAATGACGCGGCCCGTGGGGGGGCGGGAATGAGTCGTACACGCTGTGTCTATGGACGCAGTGTGTATGACAGGGAGCGCGCCCACAAGCTAACCTCCTTGGGAGAGCGCTTCCCAGAAGGGGGTTATCTGACGCAGGGAGGAGCCGAGACAGCCGCCGAGGGACCCGAGAACAAGAGGATCGGGGCCACTCTTTTCCAAACTAACTGCACAGTGGAGGTAAGTATAGCATGTTTTTTATTTAAAAAAAAATAAAAAACAAAGCCATACAATCGCTTTAAGTGGGCGAATCCTTCCGGTCCTTAAGTGGTTAATCAGGGCTGGGCAAGGCAAGTCCCTCTCAGGCTCTCATGTCTCATACAACTTGTGATGTGTGTTTGTACTTACAGTTTTGCTTTGGACTCCACCACCAGATGCGGGTTGTCACCTGCCACACGTTGCGGGTTGTCACCTGCCACACGTTGCGGGTTGTCACCTGCCACACGTTGCGGGTTGTCACCTGCCACACGTTGCGGGTTGTCACCTGCCACACGTTGCTGATTGTCACCTGCCACACGTTGCTGATTGTCACCTGCCACACGTTGCTGATTGTCACCTGCCACACGTTGCGGATTGTCACCTGCCACACGTTGCGGATTGTCACCTGCCACTAGACTTGTGCACAACGGAAAAATTCGTAATCATTCGTAATTTTGCTAGACGGGATTTTTCGTGTTCGGACTCATTCGTATTTTTGCAAGCGACATTTTTCGTTGAATTTTTTGTTGCTTTATAATTAATACTTTCGGTAGAGTACGTTGTTTTTCGTTGATTCTGGACACAACTCCTACTTTCGTAACTTTTTTTGGGTTCGTTGATTCGTAATTTTCCGTGTCTCTCTCACAACGACCCTGCCTATTATGCCTAATGTGCTTCGAATGGATTTTTACTTTTCTAAATACATAGCGGTTATTTGTAACGATTCGAAATCTCGTATTTTACTTTCGTTTTTTACATGCGGCTATAGGCTCCGCCCCTGTACACCATTTTGAGAGGGTTCAGCACGGTGAGGGAGAAGCAGAGAGCAGAGCAGAGTGTTATTGTGCTTCGAATGGATTCGAAATCTCGTATTTTACTTTCGTTTTTTACATGCGGCTATAACCTCCGCCCCTGTACACCATTTTGAGAGGGAGTTCAGCACGGTGTGGGAGAAGCAGAGAGCAGAGCAGAGTGAGTGTTATTGTGCTTCGTATGGATTCGTACATTCGTAACTTTTTCATAACGAATTATGCCGAAGACATTCGGGCATTCGCTATTTGCGGTATAATTTATTTCGGATTCGGTCTTATTCGTAATTGCTTTGTTCGGAAATTCGAATGCTTCCGAATGTCCGAAAGTTGCTAAATTCGGACGAATTTCAATTCGTTACGAAACGAATTGCACAAGCCTACCTGCCACACGTTGCGGATTGTCACCTGCCACACGTTGCGGATTGTCACCTGCCACACGTTGCGGATTGTCACCTGCCACACGTTGCGGATTGTCTACTGCCACACGTTGCGGATTGTCTACTGCCACACGTTGCGGATTGTCACCTGCCACACGTTGGGCATGGTCACTTGCGTCACATGCCACACGTTGCGGGTTGTCACTTGCCACATCACATGCCACACGTTGCGGATTGTCACTTGCCACGACATCACCTGCCACACGATGCAGATAGTCATGTGCCACACGTTGCGTATTGTCACTTGCCACACGTTGCGGATTGTCACAACGTCACCTGCCACACGTTGCGCGTTGTCACTTGCTGTGTCCCAGAGTGCACACGGCTGCACAGTGAGGGTGGAATTGTGGTGATTCAGGGCGGGCGGTGAGAGATGACATCATCTCTCTGCTCCGCTGCGCGCTCACTCACTGACTGCTCCTAGCCCCCCCCCGGGCTGCGAGTGTTCTGCCCGCGGCTGCCCCTGTCACCACTAACAGCAGCGGCGCTGGGCTCCTCACAGGCAGCGGCGCCTGCCCGCTCACTCACTGACAGCCCCCACCTCCCGGGCTGTGAGTGTCCTCACACAGGCAGCGGCGCCTGCTCGCTGACTGCCCCCCCCCCCGTCCCCGGGATGCGAGTGTCCTCACAAGCAGCGGCGCCTGCCCGCTCACTCGCTGACTGCCCCCCCCCCCGCCCCTGGGCTGCGACTGTCCTCACAGGCAGCGGCGTCGGGTTCCTCACAGGCAGCGGATCGGGCGGAACAGGCTGGCTGGCGGGCGTCAGTTTGCCGCCCCCCTAAAAGTGCCGCCTGGTACCATGGTACCACCCGGTCCCATCATAGGGCCGGCCCTGCTGCTATCTATGGAAACAACTTTTTTACTGGGAACCTTTCTGCTACACTTGTGAGTAGTTTTTATGCATTTTCTTAAATAAAATCTATCCAAATGATAATGCACTAGGCTGGTGCGCCCTTTTTTCTTTTTCTCCTTTACTACTAGGATACCCCTATCCACGAAGGGCAGCAAAGCCAGTGTCACCATCACAAAATATTGACTGCTTGATAATCCACTCGTGCGCAGGAGTGTTTGTTTTCTGTTATCAAAAGTACTTTGTCCACATCAGTGCCTGACCTCACAAATGCGCTTCTGGAAGAACGGTCAAACATTCCCATAGACACTCCTAAACCTTGTGGACAGCCTTCCCAGAAGAGTTGAAGCTGTTATAGCTGCAAAGGGTGGGCCAACTCAATATTGAACCCTACGGACTAAGACGCCATTAAAGTGCATGTGTGTGTAAAGGCAGGCATCCCAATACTTTTGCAATATAGTGTATACAACACCCTACATTTTTTTTTATATCTAGCAGCTTACTGTTCCATAGACGTCATTCACATATACGCTGAGACACATACACTCTAAATGGGCCATTTGTAAGTGACAGAGGCTGCCAGGTGCTGCATGCAGTCAGCCCATGTAAGTCTATAGGGATGCAGCAGCTGTACAGACACAGCCACGTGTCCTAATAAGCGTGTCCCTGTCACATTAGGACGAGCGGTTGTCTCCATACAGTCGCTATGTCCTTACAGACTTAATAGGCTGCCTGCACACAGCACCTGGTGGATCCAGCCGCATAAACAGATGGCCAAGTGCTGGTGTATGGTCCTCAGTGGATATGACCCACCCCTTTCTGTCAAGGCCACACCCCTTGCTGTTTAACCCCTTCCATACCGGGTCATTGTAAAATGACGCCGGCAGGAACCCTCTCTCCCTCCCTGTGGACGTCATATGACGTCCTGGGTTTGTGGGGGGATATCTGAATGATGCCTGCAGCTAGAGGCATCATTCAGATATCCTTGTCTTCAGCCGGCGATTCTGCGCACCATAAGAATGATCATAGCGGCGGTTCCACCGCTTGATCATACTTATAGGCGGTGGGAGGGGACATCCCCCCCTCCGGCCGCCATCCGGTGCTTCTCCGGGCTCTCCCGTGCCATCAGGGGCCCGGAGAAAAAATCGTCCGGCGCCGGTGGTCACATGACGAGGAGCATAGAGATGACTGGTGACCAGATGGTCACCAGTCATCTCTATGACCGGCGAAGGCCCGGGAGCGATGTGATGACGTCACGCCCGGGTTCTCAAAAGTAAACAAAGCCGCCATTGCGGCTAGTAAGCATGAGATCTGTGAAAAAAAATTCACGATCTCATGCTTTCCAGCCTGGAGGAGAGATGTGGGGTCTTATTGACCCCGCATCTCTCCATAAAGAGGACCTGTCACACACATTCCTATTACAAGGGATGTTTACATTCCTTGTAATAGGAATAAAAGTGTAAAAAAAAAAAAAAGTGTAAAAAAAAAAAAAAGTAAAACGCCCCTGTCCCCAATAGCTCGCGCTCAGAAGCGAACGCACACGCAAGTCCCGCCCACATAGGTAAACGCCGTTCAAACCACATATGTGAGGTATTGTTGCGTGTGTTAGAGTGCGTGCAACAATTCTAGCACTAGACCTCCTCTGTAACTCTAACCTGGTAACCTGTAAAAAAATTCCAAACGTCGCCTATGGAGATTTTTAAGTACCGAAGTTTGGCACCATTCCGTGAGTGTGCGCAATTTTAAAGCATGACATGTTTGGTATCTATTTACTCGGCATAACATAATCTTTCATATTTTACAAAAAAATTGGACTAACTTTACTGTTTTGTTATTTTTTAATTCATGAAACCATTTTTTTTCCCCAAAAAAAGGCTTTTGAAAAATTATTGCGCAAATACCGTGCAAGATAAAAAGCTGCAACGACCGTCATTTTATTCCCTAGGGTGTCTGCTAAAAAAAACATATATAATGTTTGGGGGTTCTGAGTAATTTTCTAGCAAAAGAATGATGATTTGTACATGTAGGAGAGAAGTGCCAGAATAGGCCCGGTATGGAAGTGGTATAAAAAGCCCTGTATGGAAAGGGTTAAGACCCGCCCTGAAATTTTCGAGTGGGGACACTAGTTCTGAGGGCCTGGGGGGGCGGCAATGAATTCCCTTAATTTGCATAGATTTCCTCTCACTTCCTGTTTGGCTATGGGGCAGGAAGTGAAGAGAAATCTCTGCAATGGGTCAGGGATGGTAAAAAAATAAACTGACAGGGACTATAACCCTCCCTTACTCTATCCCAAATGAAACAAAAAAGTGTTGCCTATAGTTCTACTTGGAAGGTTTGTGGTCCAGGATGATAGGACAGTCAAGAAGCAGCCCCCCCCCCTCCCCCCACTGCATACCGGAAGCAGTGCGGCCACTTTATGGGGGCGCTAGACTAATTTGCCTCTCAGCCCAGTCCGTCCCATAAGACTGGCGCTACACTACGCAAGCCGGCAGGGAGTCTTTCCGTGCTGCCCCCCTGCAAAGTGCTGCCCTAAGCCTGGGCCTTGTTGGCCTAGGCCAGGATACAGTGTTGGTTGACTCTACCAAACAAATTGTGTGACCACATCCTCTAAACTAAAATCTCAAAATGATCAGTTTTCCAAGGTGTCTCCTGTGGACTACAAAAAAAAACGCCCCATGTGATGGAGATAAGAAGAATGGGGGATGTACTGTTTGTAGTCCAAACCAATAGAGCACCTGAGGATGACAACACTGATCCTCCATGATACAGTAGTGTTAATGAACGTCGTCATCCTAGGACAAGAAGTGTGTAACTGGCAGGATCATAAGTGAACATTATAAAAAAAAATGCTACTTGCCTGACTGTCATGCGCAACATGCACTATATGTAGATATTAAACTATCTTCTGTGAATGATTCCTATTATTGTGCTCCATCGCAGGTCCCAAAAGTCATTTTACCTGCAAAAGGGATTGTTGACATGTGCTCTGCATTCGGATTGCTCTTTAGAGAGTAAACATGTGCAATTCGTTTCGTTCAGAATTAGTTTTTTTTAACAAATTTAGACAAATTTGGAAATATCTGAATTAACGAAAACCCGTTTAACAAACTTTTACCAATATTTGTAATTTCGAATATTCGACAATTCCGAATTTCAAAAATACGGAAAATTCAGAAATCCAAAAATTAGAAAAGAAATGTAAATTCAAAAAAAGAACAAAAATCATAAAATCTGAAATAATAACTAATAATTTAACTATTACTACCTATTAAAATTTTAGGTATTGGAATTACCTTTCAAATTTGGCTGTTAGTGAACGTAAAAAATACAAATTTATCCAAAGTTACGAATTTTCTGAAATAACAAATGCCGTATCTAAACAAATGGAACATAATTAATTATTAATAATAAATAACAATAATAATAATAAAAACTTTTTATTAATATTAATTAGTTACGTTCCATTTGTTTAGATACGGCATTCGCTATTTCGGATAATTCGTAACTTTGGATGAATTCGCATTCGTTACGTTCGCTATCAGCCAAATTTGAAAGGAAATTCCAATACCTATAATTTAATAGTTAGTTATTATTCTGAATTTCCAGATTTAGAATTTTCGAATTTACAAATTTACGAATTTCGATCATAACAAATGACCCGAAAAAATGAGAAAAAAAAAATGAACGAGACGAAAACGACCAAATTTTTCGGAAGTGCACGTCTATTAGAGAGCATTGGACATGCGGTGAGGAGGCATTGTTACAAAGTGGCCCCATTCATTTAAGCAACAGTGGGTATAATTTCTGCCACAGCCAAGAAGCTAAGTATTGCTGTGCAGCATGTGTACACTCCTGTTTGCTGCCTCTGCAAGGGTAACCTTTATGGGGTAGCGATTGGGGAACACGGGTCAGCTGCAGGATTTTACCGCCCACCAACCTCGCTGCTGTCACACAGAGGGCAGTGGTTCTATCTCCTCCTCCTGCAATATCACTGCTCATCAGTAGGGATGAGCTCGGTGTTCGAGTCGAACATACGTTCGACTCGAACATCGGCTGTTCGACCGTTCGGCGAACATCGAAGGATTTGGGCCGTTCGCGCCAAATTCGAGTGACGCGAACGGCCCACAATACACTGCGCCATCGCAGTGCAATCCCGGCGCTGTGATTGGCCAAGCATGCACTGTGACCCCGCATGCTTGGCCAATCACAGCGCCGGCAGCTAGGAGAGCCATAATTGGCCACAGGCAGGTTGCCTGTGGCCAATTATAGCTCAGGGGGTTTAGCACACGCCCCACACTATAAAAGGCCGCCAGCGCCGCGGCCTTGTGTAGTGTGTTCCGGCGCAGGGAAAGAGAAGGATAGGCAGGGACAGTGTTGATATTCTTTGTGCTATTCTTGTGTGCAGGGAGAGAGAAGGATAGGCAGGGAGAGTGTCAGTGTCATATTCTTTGCTAAACCTTGTGTGCAGGGAGAGAGAAGGATAGGCAGGGGACAGTGTCAGTGTCATATTCTTTGCTAAACCTTGTGTGCAGGGAGAGAGAAGGATAGGCAGGGAGAGTGTCAGTGTCATATTCTTTGATAAACCTTGTGTGCAGGGAGAGAGAAGGATAGGCAGGGGACAGTGTCAGTGTCATATTCTTTACTAAACCTTGTGTGCCGGCAGAGAGAAGGATAGGCAGGGAGAGTGTCAGTGTCATATTCTTTGATAAACCTTGTGTGCAGGGAGAGAGAAGGATAGGCAGGGGACAGTGTAAGTGTCATTGTTGCTAAGCCTCCTGCACATTATACACCTGAAGTTATTGCTGTGTTTTCCTGGTGTGTTACACCAACAGGCATTTGCAGCACTTACAGCGGGCGGAGTGTGCCTCCTGCACATTATACACCTGAAGTTAGCCCGTATTGCTGTGTTTTCCTGGTGTGTTACACCAACAGGCATTTGCAGCACTTACAGCGGGCGGAGTGTGCCTCCTGCACATTATACACCTGAAGTTAGCCCGTATTGCTGTGTTTTCCTGGTGTGTTACACCAACAGGCATTTGCAGCACTTACAGCAGGCGGAGTGTGCCTCCTGCACATTATACACCTGAAGTTAGCCCGTATTGCTGTGTTTTCCTGGTGTGTTACACCAACAGGCATTTGCAGCACTTACAGCGGGCGGAGTGTGCCTCCTGCACATTATACACCTGAAGTTAGCCTGTATTGCTGTGTTTTCCTGGTGTGTTACACCAACAGGCATTTGCAGCACTTACAGCGGGCGGAGTGTGCCTCCTGATCATATTACACCTGAAGTTAGCCCGTATTGCTGTGTTTTCCTGGTGTGTTACACTAACAGGCATTTGCAGCACTTACAGCGGGCGGAGTGTGCCTCCTGATCATATTACACCTGAAGTTAGCCCGTATTACTGTGTTTTCCTGGTGTGTTACACCAACAGGCATTTGCAGCACTTACAGCGGGCGGAGTGTGCCTCCTGCACATTATACACCTGAAGTTAGCCTGTATTGCTGTGTTTTCCTGGTGTGTTACACCAACAGGCATTTGCAGCACTTACAGCGGGCGGAGTGTGCCTCCTGCACATTATACACCTGAAGTTAGCCTGTATTGCTGTGTTTTCCTGGTGTGTTACACCAACAGGCATTTGCAGCACTTACAGCGGGCGGAGTGTGCCTCCTGCACATTATACACCTGAAGTTAGCCTGTATTGCTGTGTTTTCCTGGTGTGTTACACCAACAGGCATTTGCAGCACTTACAGCGGGCGGAGTGTGCCTCCTGCACATTATACACCTGAAGTTAGCCTATATTGCTGTGTTTTCCTGGTGTGTTACACCAACAGGCATTTGCAGCACTTACAGCGGGCGGAGTGTGCCTCCTGATCATATTACACCTGAAGTTAGCCCGTATTGCTGTGTTTTCCTGGTGTGTTACACTAACAGGCATTTGCAGCACTTACAGCGGGCGGAGTGTGCCTCCTGATCATATTACACCTGAAGTTAGCCCGTATTGCTGTGTTTTCCTGGTGTGTTACACTAACAGGCATTTGCAGCACTTACAGCGGGCGGAGTGTGCCTCCTGATCATATTACACCTGAAGTTAGCCCGTATTGCTTTGTTTTCCTGGTGTGTTACACCAACAGGCATTTGCAGCACTTACAGCGGGCGGAGTGTGCCTCCTGCACATTATACACCTGAAGTTAGCCTGTATTGCTGTTTTTTCCTGGTGTGTTACACCAACAGGCATTTGCAGCACTTACAGCGGGCGGAGTGTGCCTCCTGCACATTATACACCTGAAGTTAGCCTGTATTGCTGTGTTTTCCTGGTGTGTTACACCAACAGGCATTTGCAGCACTTACAACGGGCGGAGTGTGCCTCCTGATCATATTACACCTGAAGTTAGCCCGTATTGCTGTGTTTTCCTGGTGTGTTACACCAACAGGCATTTGCAGCACTTACAGCGGGCGGAGTGTGCCTCCTGATCATATTACACCTGAAGTTAGCCCGTATTGCTGTGTTTTCCTGGTGTGTTACACCAACAGGCATTTGCAGCACTTACAGCGGGCGGAGTGTGCCTCCTGCACATTATACACCTGAAGTTAGCCTATATTGCTGTGTTTTCCTGGTGTGTTACACCAACAGGCATTTGCAGCACTTCCAGCGGGCGGATTGTGCCTCCTGATCATATTACACCTGAAGTTAGCCCGTATTGCTGTGTTTTCCTGGTGTGTTACACTAACAGGCATTTGCAGCACTTACAGCGGGCGGAGTGTGCCTCCTGATCATATTACACCTGAAGTTAGCCCGTATTGCTGTGTTTTCCTGGTGTGTTACACTAACAGGCATTTGCAGCACTTACAGAGGGCGGAGTGTGCCTCCTGATCATATTACACCTGAAGTTAGCCCGTATTGCTGTGTTTTCCTGGTGTGTTACACCAACAGGCATTTGCAGCACTTACAGCGGGCGGAGTGTGCCTCCTGCACATTATACACCTGAAGTTAGCCTGTTGTGCTGTTTTTTCCTGGTGTGTTACACCAACAGGCATTTGCAGCACTTACAGCGGGCGGAGTGTGCCTCCTGCACATTATACACCTGAAGTTAGCCTGTATTGCTGTGTTTTCCTGGTGTGTTACACCAACAGGCATTTGCAGCACTTACAATGGGCGGAGTGTGCCTCCTGATCATATTACACCTGAAGTTAGCCCGTATTGCTGTGTTTTCCTGGTGTGTTACACCAACAGGCATTTACAGCACTTACAGCAGGCGGAGTGTGCCTCCTGATCATATTACACCTGAAGTTAGCCCGTATTGCTGTGTTTTCGTGGTGTGTTACACCAACAGGCATTTGCAGCACTTACAGCGGGCGGAGTGTGCCTCCTGATCATATTACACCTGAAGTTAGCCCGTATTGCTGTGTTTCCGTGGTGTGTTACACCAACAGGCATTTGCAGCACTTACAGCGGGCGGAGTGTGCCTCCTGCACATTATACACCTGAAGTTAGCCTATATTGCTGTGTTTTCCTGGTGTGTTACACCAACAGGCATTTGCAGCACTTACAGCGGGCGGAGTGTGCCTCCTGATCATATTACACCTGAAGTTAGCCCGTATTGCTGTGTTTTCCTGGTGTGTTACACTAACAGGCATTTGCAGCACTTACAGCGGGCGGAGTGTGCCTCCTGATCATATTACACCTGAAGTTAGCCCGTATTGCTGTGTTTTCCTGGTGTGTTACACTAACAGGCATTTGCAGCACTTACAGCGGGCGGAGTGTGCCTCCTGATCATATTACACCTGAAGTTAGCCCGTATTGCTGTGTTTTCCTGGTGTGTTACACCAACAGGCATTTGCAGCACTTACAGCGGGCGGAGTGTGCCTCCTGCACATTATACACCTAAAGTTAGCCTGTATTGCTGTTTTTTCCTGGTGTGTTACACCAACAGGCATTTGCAGCACTTACAGCGGGCGGAGTGTGCCTCCTGCACATTATACACCTGAAGTTAGCCTGTATTGCTGTGTTTTCCTGGTGTGTTACACCAACAGGCATTTGCAGCACTTACAGCGGGCGGAGTGTGCCTCCTGATCATATTACACCTGAAGTTAGCCCGTATTGCTGTGTTTTCCTGGTGTGTTACACCAACAGGCATTTGCAGCACTTCCAGCGGGCGGAGTGTGCCTCCTGATCATATTACACCTGAAGTTAGCCCGTATTGCTGTGTTTTCGTGGTGTGTTACACCAACAGGCATTTGCAGCACTTACAGCGGGCGGAGTGTGCCTCCTGATCATATTACACCTGAAGTTAGCCCGTATTGCTGTGTTTTCGTGGTGTGTTACACCAACAGGCATTTGCAGCACTTACAGCGGGCGGAGTGTGCCTCCTGCACATTATACACCTGAAGTTAGCCTGTATTGCTGTGTTTTCCTGGTGTGTTACACCAACAGGCATTTGCAGCACTCACAGCAGGCGGAGTGTGCCTCCTGATCATATTACACCTGAAGTTAGCCCGTATTGCTGTGTTTTCCTGGTGTGTTACACCAACAGGCATTTGCAGCACTTACAGCGGGCGGAGTGTGCCTCCTGCACATTATACACCTGAAGTTAGCCTGTATTGCTGTGTTTTTCTGGTGTGTTACACCAACAGGCATTTGCAGCACTTACAGCGGGCGGAGTGTGCCTCCTGATCATATTACACCTGAAGTTAGCCCGTATTGCTGTGTTTTCCTGGTGTGTTACACCCACAGGCATTTGCCTGGTGACGCGGTGCATCACCATCAGCACGTGGCCATGGGACACGCTTGTCCTTCTTTTCGAGAGTGGATGACCAAGCCCTCCTCATCCTCCTCATCCTCTCTCACCCAGGCTCAGGGTACTGGCAAAGCAGCTGCCAAAGCGTCCTCTTCCCTGGTATCAATGTCATCATCAGTCACTCCTTCCCTAGACCAACCATGTCCTCCTAAAGAGTCCCCCGAACTGTTTGAGCAGAGTGTTGAGTACATGCTCTAGGAGGATGCCCAGCGTTTCGAAGGGTCTGATGATGATACCCAGCTAGAGGAAGGCAGTAGCGTGAGAGCAGAGAGAGGGGATGCTCAAGAAGGACACCAATCTGGCAGTCATGTTCCAGCAGCTGCAGCATACTGCCAGATTGGCTCCAGTGATGAGGAGGGAGGGGATGATGAGGTCACTGACTCCACATGGGTGCCTAATAGGAGAGAGGAGGAGGAGGAGGAGGATGAGGAGGAGGCACATCTCCAACGAGGCAGGATGCCCTCGGGGGGCCAGCGTAAGGGCAGCACACCGACGGAATCACACCGCAGAGCACCGCCTGTGCAGGGCGCTGCCTCTGCCCGTTATTCAAAAAGTTCTTTGGTGTGGGCCTTTTTTGAGTTGAGTGCATCAGATTGCACAGCTGCTGTTTGCAACATATGTCTCAAGCGTATATCGCGTGGCCAAAACATCACCCGCTTGGGCACCACATGCTTGACCAGACATATGTTGACCTGCCATGCAGCTCGTTGGCAAGCCTACCTCAAAGACCCACACCAAAGAACAAAGCGGACCTCTCCTTGCACCGCATCAGCTGGGATCTCCAACCCCACTATACCTTCAGTCCTCTCTGAAACCTGCACTGAGAGGAATGAAGGTGTAGAATTAGGTGTGTCACAGCCAAGTACTTGCGGCCACTCTGCTAGCAGTACACCGACGTCCGATTCTAGCAGGCAAATTTCCCTGCCCCAGCTGCTGGACCGTCGAAAGAAGTTCACTCCCAGCCATCCACATGCCCAGCGGTTGAATGCTAGCTTGGCTAAATTGCTAGCGCTTCAACTGCTGCCTTTTCAGTTGGTAGACTCGGCCCCCTTCCGTGAGTTTGTGCAATGTGCGGTTCCTCAGAGGCAGGTTCCCAAACGCCACTTTTTCTCACGGAAGGCGATTACGGCTCTCTACCGGCATGTGGAAGGCAATGTCTTGGCCTCGCTGGACAGGGCGGTCAGCAGTAAGGTGCATATTACCGCTGACTCATGGTCCAGCAGGCATGGACAGGGACGTTACCTTTCTTTCACGGCCCATTGGGTCACTCTTTTGGCAGCTGGGAAGGATGCAGGACAAGGTGCAGTAGTGTTGGAGGTTGTTCCACCGCCACGCCTCCAAAATGCTACTACTGGTTGTGACACACCTCTCTCCTCCACCCCCTCCTCTTCTTCTTCCTTCATGGCCTCTTCCTGTGCTTTGTCCTCGGAACCAACAGTGCTCCGTAGGCGTTCAAGGGGCTACGCAAGTACGCAGGCAAAAAGATGCCATGCCGTGCTTGCGCTGGTGCGTTTGGGGGACAGGAGCCACACTGGGGCAGAGGATCTGTCTGCTCTGCAGGGGCAGGCCGAGAGGTGGTTGACGCCATGCCAGCTTAAGCCAGGAATGGTGGCTTGCGACAATGGCACCAACCTCCTCTCCGCTCTCCGACAGGGACAACTGACCCATGTGCCCTGTGTGGCTCACGTCCTTAACCTGGTGGTGCAGCGGTTCTTGGGCAGGTACCCGGGCTTACAGGATGTCCTGAGGCAGACCAGGAAAGTCTGTGTGCATTTCCGCAGATCTTATAATGCCATTGCTTACCTGGCTGAGCTGCAAAAGGAGTTGAACCTGCCCAAGAACCGCCTTATATGTGACATGCCCACCAGGTGGAACTCAACGTTGGCCATGCTGCAGCGGCTGCACACGCAGCAGAGGGCCATCAATGAGTATCTGTGCGACTACGGCACCAGGACAGGGTCAGGGGAGCTCGGTTTTTTTTCACCACGCCAGTGGGGCATGATCAGGGATGCATGCACTGTCCTGGCACCATTTGAGGAGGCCACGAGGATGGTGAGCAGTGACAGTGCATGCATCAGTGACACTGTACCTCTTGTCCACCTGTTGGAACATACGCTGCGTGGAATATTGGACAGGGCACTTGAGGCAGAAAGAGGAGGACTTCCCTGCCTCTCAAGGCCCCCTTTACCCAGACAGTGTTCCTTCTGTCCCACCCATCGCACAGGAAGAGGAGGAGGAGGAGGAGGAGGATTGTGTCAGCATGGAGGTGGAGCCTGGCACTCAGCATCATCAGCAGCAGTCTTTTAGGGATGATTTACAGTCCCAAGAAACAAGTGGACTTGTACGTGGCTGGGAGGAGGTGGCTGCGGATCATGTCGTCCTTAGTGATCCAGAGGACTCCCTGATCCTGCAAAGTCTGCGGAAGGATCCTCGTATTCTTCGGATCAAGGAGAGGGACCATTACTGGCTGGCCACTCTCCATGATCCACGGTACAAGGGTAAGGTTGCGGACCTTATCTTACCGTCGCAGAGGGAGCAGAGGATGAGACAACTCCGGGAGGCCTTGCAGAAAGGTCTGTGCAACGCGTTCCCAGAGACTGGGAGGTTACAAACTCCTGGTCCTGGACAACGAGTTGCTGAGGCTTCGGTCAGTCAAAGAAGGAGCGGTGGGGAAGGTGGCCGTCTGACTGATGCGTTCAGACAATTCTTATGATCGGTTCCAGCAACCATCGCCAGCGTCTGATATACATGGTGCAGGAATACTTAGGGGCAAGGTCAGACTTGGACACCTTCCCCACCGAAAATCCTCTGGCTTACTGGGTCTTGAGGATGGATCACTGGCCAGAGCTTGCACAGTATGCAATTGAGCTACTGGCCTGTCCTGCATCCAGCGTTCTTTCAGAACGCACATTCAGTGCTGCTGGAGGATTTGTCACGGATCACAGGGTGCGCCTGTCCACCGACTCGGTTGATCGACTGACCTTCATAAAGATGAACCAGTCTTGGATCACCACCAGCTACCAAACACCTGAAGCTGATATAACAGACTAATTTATTTTCAAATGTCACATCCCTTCAAGACTGATGCTGATGCTGAGTGACTGTCCTGTTATGTTGACTGACTATCCTCCTCCTCCTCAATGATCCGATTGATGATGATAGCTTGGAAGAACATTTTTGTTTCTGGGTGCCGCCACCAGTGGCTAAGGCCCAATTTTTCAGCCCCTGTTTAACAGGGGCATGTAATTACAATTTTTTATGCAATGCTTTGCAGCAGGGCTCATTCCTGCACTCCAACTAGAGTATCTGGGAGAGGTTGCAGTGTCGTGGCACCAGCACCAGTGCCTAAGGCCCAATTTTTCAGCCCCTGTTTAACAGGGGCGTGTAATTACAATTTTTGATGCAATACTTTGCAACAGGGCTCATTGCTGTGCTTCAAGTACAGTATCTGTGAGGGGTTGCAGTGTTGTGGCATCAGTGCCTAAGGCCCAATTTTTCTGCCCCTGTTTAACAGGGGCATGTAACTACAATTCTTGATCTAATAATTCACAGCAGGGCCCATTCCTGCGCTCACCAAGAGTAACTGTGAGGCCTTACAGTGTTGTGTCAACACCACCACCACCACCAAAGGCCCAATTTTTCAGCCCCTGTTCAACAGGGGCATGCAATTACAATTCTTGATCTAATAATTCACAGCAGGGCCCATTCATGCGCCCACCAAGAGTAACTGTGAGGGCTCACAGTGTTGTGGCAACACCAACATGTAAGGGGCAAATTTCAGCTGAGTATATACGGCAGGCCCCTACTTTCAAACATCCAACTTACAAACGACTCCTCCTTGCAAACGGAAGGATACAACAGGAAGTGAGAGGAAATCTACCCCTAGGAAGGCAAATTCTCTCCTGTAAAGCCCCGTACACACGATCGGTTTGACTGATGAAAACCGTCCGATGGATGGTTTTCATCAGACCAACCGATCGTGTATGGTACCCATCGGTCTTTTTTCCATCGGTTGTAAAAAATAGAACTTGTTTTAAAATTTTCCGATGGATAGAAAACCGATGGGAATTTCCGATCGTCTATGGGCAAGTCCATCGGTTAAAAAACCCACGCATGCTCAGAATCAAGTCGACGCATGCTCAGAAGCATTAAACTTCATTTTTCTCGGCTCATCGGAGTGTTTTACGTCACCGCGTTTGGAACGGTCGGTTTTTTGACTGATGGTATGTGGCCAAGACTGATGAAAAACAGTTTCATCGGATTTCCGATGGACAAATCGATCGGACGAAAATCCATAGGTTATCCGATCATGTGTACGGGGCTTTAGAGTTATTATGGGAAAAAAAAAAGTGTCTCCTTTCCACTGAAGCTTTATCACCAATTCTTGTTTCAATAAAACCCCCAAATTTTCAAAAAACATTTGTCATTAGGACGGAAAGTGAGATGAACTGTTCTGAACAGGTGCACACTGCACAGACAGCAAAACAAATGCTACAGGGGTGATAACCCTTCCCTATGTTTTCCAAAAAGCTTAAAAATAGATTTTTTGGCTGAAGCTAAACTTAAACGATGTACCTGTTCAAAATTACAAACAGATTCTACATAAGAACAAACCTACAGTCCCTGTCTCGTATGCACCGCCTGTATACGGCTGTTCAGAGTATAAAGGGCCTTTTTTATTTTGTGTGCGGGGTTCCCCTTAATATCCATACAAGACCCAAAGGGGGGTAATGGGCTGGGGTAGGGGGGAAGGTGATGGGGTAGCTATGCCATTTTTCTTAAAGATTTTCATCCATATTACCGGGACCAGACATTACATTAAAGCCGCAAGCAGTTTTAAATGGCTTTTTTTCCTTTAGAAATGTCATTTTGTGCAGGGACAGTTCTAAACACGGGAAACACGTGGCACTTCACAGGCATACTTTAGACACCCCCCAGGTACGATATTTAAAGGAATATTTGACTTTTTTTTTTTCACTTTATGCATCATTAAAATGACTGCTCCCGAAAAACGGCCGTTTTTAAAACTTCTTTTTGCATTGATACATGTCCCCTGGTGCAGAACCCGGGTTCCCAAACCCTTTTTAGGACAATAACATGGATAATAGTCGTTATAAATAGCACTTTAGATTTCGAACGTTCGCATCCATTGTATTTAATAGGGTTCTAAAGTACGTGCGAACTTTCAGTCCGTTCGCGGGTTCTGGTGCGAACCGAACCCGGGGGTGTTCGGCTCATCACTACTCATCAGTCAGCAGCAGGCATGATCAGCTGTAATAGGGGGCGTGCTGGACTGCTGGAGAGAGGGCGCTGCTTTCAAGCTGAGGTCTTTATCTTTAGCATGCGCTGAGGAAAATTGACTTTTGAGTCCAATAACATACCGTATATACTCGAGTATAAGCCGAGTTTTTCAGCACATTTTTTTTGTGCTGAAAATGCCCCCCTTGGCTTATACTCGAGTCACCTTTTTGCGCCTGATCTCCCGGACTTTGGAGACCCGGTACCAGCCGGCCGTAGGTCCCCTGGCACACATGTAGCCCCACTCTTCCTCTACAAGTGTGCAAAGTTTATTGTCCGGGGGTCCTACGGCCGGGGAGCACCAATTTTTCAAAGCCGGGCACCCCTTCCATAGACTCCCATGTTAAATGGTAATTTCTCCGGTGACTTTGGGGACCCGGTACCCTGTACTTGGCACACATGTAGCCCCATTTCTCCTCTATAAGTGTACCCCTTCATAGACTCCCATGTTAAACGTCAGTCTAGTCATGGGCACAGTGAGGCATGGGCACAGTGAGGCATGCACATGGACACAGTGAGGCAAAGTGAGGCATGCAGATGGATACCCTAGGCTTATACTCGAGTCAATACGTTTTCTCATTTTTTTGTGGTAAAATTAGGTGCCTCGGCTTATATTCGGGTCGGCTTATACTCGAGTATATACGGTATATAAATTAACAGAAGTCAATTCAAAGCCTGAATTTTCCCGCACTCCCTGTCATTCTAGCTTATTTATTTTTTTCTCTGTGTATAATTGGGTGCTGCATATCATTACTGCTATTTTTGCTGCTTTGTGTATATGTTTAGGCTATTTTTATATCCGAAATACATCTGCGACAATTTCCTTGATGCTGAAGTTTGGAGTTTGGGGGGAGGGGGGGTGGGGTGGGGGGACAACGTTGCCACTATATTTTTAATTTCAATAAATTTTTATTTTTCAATTCAAGACATGTACAGAAAATCTTAAAAAATTGTTGTTTAAACATGACAAAGGGTTATTTCCAATTGTTTATGTCACAATGTTCTCATCAAGAGATTACATTTTTTTTAAAAAAAATGAAAAATAGGCATTCAGGGAAGTCACACCCCACCTGGACGCCCCTAACGGCATCATCCTGCGCCCAGGTCAGGCCCCCCCCCCCCCCCCAGCCCGCCATCCTCATATGAAACCAATAAAAAGGAACTCGGAATCTTAATGAAGAGCAGTACTACACTCATATACAATAACGCCCATCAAATTTAAGACTTGGAAATACCGCAATAAGAACACAGTAAATAATGATATCAAATCTTTGAATCATGTTTAAGCATCGAAACAAAAATAAAATAAAAATAAATAAAACAAAAGATAAAAGAACCAAGAAAAGATAGAATAGAAGAAGAAAGAAATAAGAAGAAATCACATGCCGAACATGAGGCCCTTTAGGAATTAGAGCGGTCAGGGTCATGCCTGACCTTCAAAGAAACGCCACAGAAAACTGCCCAAGGTTCCCATATTGCCTCAAATTTAGGGATTAAATTAGTTGATATGCTAACCATCTTCTCTTGAGCCATAATCCAAGAGATCTTATTGTGTATAGCCTTAATGGATACCCTGGGCTTCCTCCAAGATCTAGCAATAATAATTTTAGTCCCCAGAAGTATAAAGTGAATCAGTTTTCTAGTTGGTTTAGAAACGTTGGGAATATTGTCATTGAGAAGAGCAACAGAAGCTGACCTAGGTATTGAACACGAAGTGACCTTAAATATGAGATTAAAAATTTTCTTCCAGATCGGCCTGATCCTAGGACATTCCCACCAGATATGCACCATCGAGCCCAATAAATGGCAGCCTCTAAAGCAGTTGGGATCCGATTCTGGGTAGATGGATGCAAGCCTGATGGGAGTCATATACCATCTCATGACAACTTTTAAGTTAGCTTCCATGAGGGAGGTGTTCAAAATACTTTGGAATGAGCGAAAGTTGGCCTTTTGCCAGGATCCTAGATCCCAATTTAGCTGGAGGTCATCTTCCCATGCTTTCATGTATGAGGCTTTAGTAGCTGTACAAGTAAGTGAAGAGTAGATGACAGAAATGCCCCCCCTTTGTCCCACGGCCGATCCGCACCAGATCTCATAGTCCGTAAATTTGGGAGGAAGAGGTTTCTCCGTCCAAATATCATTCAAGAATTGTGAAATCTGTTCAAATCTAAATTTTTCAGAGTCAGGGAGGTCAAATTTATTTAGACAATGGGGCATGGTAATAGGACCCCGATTTGTAAAGTATTGTCCTATCCTATATAGACCTTTGTTTGTCCACCAACTGAAGGCCTCTGTATCCATACCAGGAAAGAATTTTGGATTATTAAAAATGTGTGCTAGTGGTTGTGTTACAGACACTAGAGTGGGAAGAGGACGGAGTCTGTCCCAAAGGGAAAATGATTGAGATAAGGAAGGGGATAAAATAGGTGGTCTCTGTCTTTGTGGGCACCAAAGCAGGTACTCTAAGGATAATTGTGGTACCGCTTGTTCTTCTATCAGCACCCAGTCCGGTTTTTCATTCTTGGAATAAAATATAGATAATTGTGCTAGTCTGGCAGCTAAAAAATAATTATATAAGTTAGGCAAACCCACCCCTCCCTTCTTCCTATTTAAATATAGGGTGTTTTGGGGAACTCTGTAACTAGATTTGCCCCATACGAATGTGAGAATTTTACTTTGTAAGGAATTTATCTGATCTTTCCTGATGGGAATGGGGAGGGAACGAAATAGATATAAAATTCTAGGAAGTAATGTCATTTTCACTGAATTAATCCTGCCCAACCAAGATAGTTCGAATTTGTCCCAATTTTTAAGATCTGTAATAATTTTATGGAATAGGGGAGGATAGTTACTTGTGTAAAGAGATTCTGTTCGAGCAGTCAGAAAGATTCCCAGATATTTAATATGAGAAGAATTCCATTCAAATTTGAAAGACTGTTTGATGAGGGAAACTATGGGTAACGGGAGGGAAATATTTAGTGCCTGTGACTTGGCAAAATTGACCCTGAGTCCTGAAATATTAGAAAAATCAGAAATTACTTTATAAAGATTCGGGAGGGAGGTAATGGGAGAGGTAAGAAAGAGAAGCAAATCATCTGCGAAAAGTCCGCATTTATGCATCTGATTCCCACAGGTTACGCCTTTAATGTCAGAATTTTGTCTAATGGCTATGGCCAAGCTTTCAATGGCCATAGCAAAGACAATAGGGGATAGTGGACAACCTTGTCTTGTACCCCTGGCTATATTTATCGGAGAGGAATAATATCCCTGTATACGAATTTGAGCTTTAGGTTGAGAATACAGAGCTCTAATAACTCCCATAAAACGTGGGCCAAAACCCCATCGTTCTAATAGGGGAAAAAAGTATTGCCAGGATACAGAGTCGAAGGCCTTCTCCAGATCAAGTGCTAACAGGAAACCCTGTTGTTTTTGACCTCCGTCCCAGTTGGACTGCAAAAGGGAGATAATATCAATCGCTCTTCTCACTTGATCTGGGCCTTGTCTTCCTGGCATAAATCCTACCTGATCCTTGTGAATATATTTAGTAATAAAAGAGGAGAGGCGATTCGCTAAAATTTTAGTGAGAATTTTCAAATCATTATTTATCAAAGAAATAGGGCGATAATTGGAAACTTCTTCTGGGTTTTTATCCGGTTTGGGTATAACAGTAATGTAGGCTGTATTAAGTTGTGTACCTAATTGGGAACCCCTTGTAGTAAAATTAAAAAATTTTGTTAAATATGGGGTAAGGGTGTCCTTGAAGGCTTTGTAGTAGGGAGCTGATAATCCATCAGGTCCCGGGGCTGATCCCGCCCTGAGATCTTGAATTACTGCTGTAACCTCTTCAACAGAGAAGGGAGCTTCTAGGATATCTCTATGTTCCATATTCAAGGATGGAATAGGGAGGCCATCTAGGTATGAGGATACCGAGTTCATGGGTATATTTGAAGGGTCGCTATAGAGTTCGGAATAAAATGTCTGAAAAGCCTTTAGTATCTTTTCAGGGTTAGCCGTGGGGTCCTGTCCAGCAATGCGGATCTTAGGTATGGAATAAACTCTCGTTTTAGGAGACAATTTGGATGCCAACATTCTACCTATTTTACCTGTTTGAGTATAAAATGTATTACTTGTCCAACGGAGAGATTTCTCCGCTTTTGTAGTGAGTGCTAAATTGAGTTCTAGTCTACTCCTTTCAATCTTAGACAATAAGGATGGAGAAGGTTTCCTTTTATGCTGTGTTCTCAGGGTCCTGTATGATCTCTCCAATCTATCAATGCCCGCTTCCCTTTCCTTTTTGATTCTTGTCGAAATTTGGATAAGCTTGCCCCTAATAAAGGCCTTATGAGCAGCCCAAAGGACTTCAGCGGAAACATTTTCTATATCATTAAAGCTGAAGTATTCTTGAAGAGCTTTATCTATTTCCATTTGTATGGCTGGATCGGAAAGTAAAGACTCATTTAGTCTCCAATTACCCCCCTTTGATCTACCAGTTTTTATGCGTAGGAACATGACAACCATGGAGTGATCAGAAAGGACCGTGTCTTTGATAATTGACTTAATAACATCCGGGAGAATATAGGAAGGAACCAGGATATGGTCAATCCTAGAGTAGGTGTTGTGTGGGTGAGAGTAATGAGTATAATCTCTTATAGAAGGATTAGATTCTCGCCATACATCAGCTAGGCCTTTATCATGCAAAAGTCTAGCTATTTTCAGGCTTATCTTAGTGGGTCTGGTTAATTGGGTCGAGGGGGGTTTGGATTTGTCCAACCCCTGATCAAATGCTGCATTGGAATCTCCCCCCCAAATGATTGTGCCCTCTAATTGAGGAGATAGGGTGTCCAGGATGAATCGAAAAAATGTATCTTGCCCTGAATTGGGGGAATAATATGAAATCAGAGAATATATTCGTCCCTCTATTGTGCCCTTAACCAGTATAAACCTGCCCTCAGGATCTTTGAAATCAGATATGAAACTAAACTGGCATGATTTTGAAATACAAATAGCCACACCCTTGGTTTTCTTTTCGGCATTAGCTAAAAAAAATTGTGGGAATCGGGAGTGTATAAAGCTGGGATTGAATTGCCTAGGGAAATGGGTTTCCTGAATCATGAGTATGTCAATACCCAGGGATTTATAAGAGTCAAAGAGTTTGCGTCTCTTAACAGGGGAATTCATGCCTTGAACATTATGTGTAGCTATTTTGAGTGAACCTAGTACGGAATCAGCCATGGGACTCAGGGAGGGAGCTGCCATCGTCATCCACTATATCTACTTTACCGCAATACACCATCCTCAGGATCTGTAAGTGTTCTAGACGGGTAATCAAAAGCCAAAGGATCATGTTGCGGGTACCTTCAATTGAATCTGCAAAAACCAGAACTGCCAGGCATGTGATAATAGGATTAGAGATAGGAAAGGAGAAAAAAGGAATGAAAAAGTGGAAAAAATAAGAAGAGTAAAAAATTGTCATAGAAAAACAGTAATAAAAAAATTTAATTAAAATTTTTAAAAACCGAAAAAAGGATGAAAACGATCTCGAGGAGGATAAAGTCCTCCCCAAAACTTCTACCAAGGTAGAAAATGAAAAGCCCGTTCCCTAAGGAAAAGGCTATTCCTTCCACAAAGTCTCTAGGAGACTCAGGGGAAAGGTGGAAGCACATGGGACCCACCCCAGCCAGGGCGCCCCTTAAAAAAAAATTAAAGACTTACTAGATCTACCATATTCAGGTCTGTCCGGAGGGACCCCCACCTCTCCCCCCTGAAGTGGATAGAGGAGCGAGAGTCTCACCCCCCCAAATTGGACAAAGAACTCTACAAGTAGTAGATCGAACTCAGAAAAATTGAGACGTGGATAAAAACCCCTTGCAAAACATTTTGGAAAAATTTAAACAATCAGAACAAAAAAAAAAACATTCGTTCCAGGTTCTTAGAATAAATCTTTCCTGGAACTCATGGGAATCGAGGAGTACAAAGTATAAATTGTGAGCTTGGGTCTCTTCAAGCGGGACCATTGTCTTTGGCTTTCTTGGTTCTTGCCCTGGTCCACAAGGGAGATTGAGGGCTGGTAGGGTTCGGTCTCTTTGAAGATTGTGGGCCACTTCGAGAAGTGTCCATGTCATTTTCTTGAGTGATGATCTTGAGATTCAATAACAGTTTTTCGCCGTCAGGAAAAGTAGAAAAGGAATGATTCTTCCCTTTGTAAGAGAATTTTGCCACTATATTTTAACCACTTGAGACCCACGCTATAACCGAAAGACGGCTGCAGTGCGGCTCTAAAGTGCCGGGTGGACGTCCCCAGGACGTCCTTCTCTGTTTACATCCCGCCGCTTGCCGCCGAGGGCGCGCGGCGGGGAACAGCTGTGCGCTCCGCATCACGTGATGCCGATGCGCGTGCCTGGCGGCCGCGATGTCCGCCAGGTACATGCGATCGGCTTTTACAGAGGCAGGACGTGGATCTCTGTGTGTAAACACAGAGATCCACGTCCTGTCAGGGAGAGAGGAGACCGATGCTGTGTCCGCTGTACATAGGGACACAGATCGGTCACCTCCCCCAGTCAGTCCCCTCCCCCACACAGTAAGAATCACAAATAGGGAACATATTTAACCCCTTGATCGCCCCCTAGTGTTAACCCCTTCCCTGCCAGTCACATTTATACAGTAATCAATGCATTTTTATAGCACTGTTCGCTGTATAAATGTGAATGGTCCCAAAATAGTGTCAAAAGTGTCCGATATGTCTGCCGCAATATCGCAGGCCTGACAAAAATCGCAGATCGCTGCCATTACTAGTAAAAAAAAAAAAAATATAATAAAAATGTCATAATTCTATCCCCTATTTTGTAGGCGCTATAACTTTTGCGCAAACCAATCACTATACGCTTATTGCAATTTTTTTTACCAAAAATAAATAGAAAAATACGTATCGGCCTAAACTGAGAAAATTTTTTTTTTTTAAATAAAATTGGGATATTATTATAACAAAAAGTTAAAAAATATTGTGTTTTTTTTCAAAATTTTCTGTCTTTTTTTGTTTATAGCGCAAAAAATAAAAACCGCAGAGGTGATCAAATACCACCAAAATAAAGCTCTATTTGTGGGAAAAAAAATTATAAAAATATAATTTGGGTACAGCGTTGTATGACTGTGCAAATGTCATTCAAAGTGCGTCAGCGCTGAAAGCTGAAAGTTGGTCTGGGTACGAAGGGGGTTTAAGCGCCCAGTAAGGAAGAGGTTAAGCACTTCAGGTCTGGAAACTTTTCACCCCCCTTCCATTCCAGGCCACTTTCAGCGCTGTCACACTTTTGCCGCGTACACACGATCGGAAATTCAGAGAAAACCGTGGATTTTTTTCCGACGGAATATCGCTCAAACTTGTGTTGCATACACACGGTCACCCAAATCTTGGCGGAAATTCTGACCGTCAAGAACGCGGTGACGTACAAGACGTACGACGTGCCGAGATCAATGAAGTTCAATAGGCAGTTCAGCTCTTCTGCTTGATTCTGAGCATGCGTGGTTTTTTGCGCGTCGGAATTGCATACAGACGATCAGAACTTTTGACAGAAAATTTGAGAACCAGCTTTCAAACTTTGGTGGGCGGAATTTCCGACCAAAAGCTCACATCGAACTTTTCTTGTCGGAATTTCCGATCGTGTGTACACGGCATTTGAGTGACAATTACTCAGTCTTGTAACACTATACTCATATGAAATTTTTAGCATTTTTTTGAGACAGATAGAGTTTCCTTCTGGTGGTATTTAATCACCACTGGGTTAATTTTCCTTCTATATAAATGAAAAAAATACAGACAAATTTAAAAAATATATATTTTTTGCTTATAGTTTGTTATAAAATGTTGCAAATAAATAATCTTTCTTCATAAATTTAGACCAAAATGTATTCTGCTACTTTTTTTGGGTAAAAATAACCCAAAATAGTTTATATTTTTTAGTCGGTGTGAAAGCTATAGAGCAGGGGTATCAATCACGATTTCATTATGGGCAGCATCAGCATTATGGTCGCCCTCAAAGGGCCAGTTGTATCTGTAAGACGAGATGTGCAGAGCACTACCCCCCTTACATCAGATGCCAAGAGCCCCCCCACATCAGAAGTCAGCGGTCCCCCACACTTCCTTACATCAAAGTGGGAGCAGAGCTGGGAAGCAGGAAGTGCAGAATCTGGAGGAGGACTGGAGGAGAGCTGGAGTCTTCTGAATTCTGAGACCAGGGGAGGTGAAGACAAGGAGGGGGGGGGGCTGCAGTTGCACAGAGAGGGACAGTACCTAAAGGAGTTCTGTCCTCCACTCTGTGGCCAACTGCTGAGACAGGGGGTGGTGGAGATGAGGGGAGTGCCGCAGCTGCAGGAGAGGTGTGAGGGCCACATGAAATGACACGGAGGGCCAGATTCGGGCCCCCAGGCCTTGTGTTTGACACATGCTATAGAGTCTACAAACAATGAGATATACTGTACACTATATTGCCAAAAGTATTGGGACGCCTGTCTTTAAACGCACATGAACTTTAATGGCATCCCAGTCTTAGTCCGTAGGGTTCAATATTGAGTTGGCCCACCCTTTGCAGCTATAACAGCTTCAACTCTTCTGGAAATGCTGTCCACAAGGTTTAGGAGTGTGTCTATGGGAATGTTTGACCATGCTATGGGTGGACGGGAAGCTGTTAATACATAGTGTATTTTTCAGGTTGGGGGATTGCAGTCAAGTATAAATTTATCATACCCTTATACCATTTCTGTTCTTTAGTATCATATTGTAGTATTTTTGGGATTCTGATACGGAACTGCATATACACCGATCATCCATAACATAATGACCACCCACCATAACCTGTCGAGGCATGGACTCCACTAGACCTCTAAAGACATGCTGGGGTATCTGGCACCAGGCCATTATTGGCAGATCCTTTAAGTCAGGGGTCTCAAACTGTCGGCCCTCCAGCTGTTGCGAAACTACAAGTCCCATGAGGCATTGCAAGGCTGACAGTTACAAGCATGACTCCCACAGGCATGATGGGACTTGTAGTTTCGCAACAGCTGGAGGGCTGCCAGTTTGATGCCCCTGCTTTAAGTACTGCAAGTTGTTAGGTGGGGCCTCCATGGATCAGACTTGTTTTTCCAGCACAGCCCACAGATACTTGATTGGTTTGAATTCTGGAGAATTTAGAGGCCAAGTCATCACATGAAACTCGTTTTTGTCTACCTCAAACCACTCTTGAATTAATCAGACCTGGACACCTTTTTCCATTGCTCTCTGATCTAGTTCTGATGCTCATGTGCCCATTGGAGGCACTTGACTGTGAACACAGGTCAGCATGGGCAACCTCCCTGTTCTATGGCTACACAGCCCCTTACACAACAAACTGCAATGCACTGTGTGTTCTGACACCTTTCTATTGGAACCAGAATCTAATTTCTTAGATATTGGAGCTACAGTAGTTCTTCAAGAAAAGAAATGGCTGCACATCCAAAGGTACCAATTGTCTTTTATTGATCACCATAGTGACACCGAAGATATCCGCATGTAGACACGTTTCACACATACATCTTGTGCTTAATCATTGATTAAGCACAAGATGTATGTGTGAAACACGTCTACGTGACTACATGCTGGTGTCTTCGGTGCCACTACCGTGATCAATAAAAGGCAATTGGTACCTCTAGATTTGCAGACATTTCTTCTTTTCTTCAAGTTTACCACGGAGGTGGGCTGGGACTGGCACCCCTGAGAGAGGTTCCATTTAGGTTTAATTCATGCACCTGGAGCAGCTAGTTCTTTTCTTCAGGTACAGTGGTTCTTCAATTGGATCAGACTACACAGGCTAGCCTTCGCTCCCCATGTCCATCAATGAGCCTTGGCCAGCCATGACCCAGATGCCAGTTCACCAGTTTCCCCATCCTTGGACCACTTTTGGGAGGTCCCGACCACCGCAGAACAGGAACATCCCATAAGAACTACAGCTTTGGAGTGGCTCTGACCCAGTAATCAAGCTGTTACAATTTGGTCCTTTTCAAAGTTGCTCAAATTGCTTACGCTTTCCCATTTTGTCTAATTTTCAACACATCAACTTCAGGGACAACATGTTCACTTGCTGCCTTATATATCTCAATCACTTTCAGATGAGATAATCAATGTTATTCACGTTACCTGTCAGTTCTCCTACAGTTATGGCTGATCTGTATATATTATCCATTTTCACTGGAGTGCCGTGCGGGAGTTTCTATTTTGTGTTTGCTACGATTGAGCGTTAAGCATTGAAATCAGTAAATACCATGTATGGCCTCTTTATATCAGTCATCTTTTAATTTTGGATTACTGCCTTTTAAAAGAAAATCTGCCTCACGTATTCGATTCTAAAGACCATATAATGGCAGATATATATTTTTAGAAAATACACGCTTGCTTTCAGAGAAAATGCTTAGAGCACTAATGGCATCAGCCCCAGATAATTTGGTTTCTCATTATCTCTGCAATTGGGGCACTAAGTCAGGAAAATGTCAGTTTATGGTTTTATTTCTCACATTTCGATGGTTTAAGTGAGAGACCCTTTCCTCCCTAATGACCCTTGTTGGATGACCCTTATTTCTGTATTCATTTCATTGATCTCTTCTCTTGTGGAATCATCCCATGGCCATCAAGAGGGCTTCACAGTTCGAGAATGAATAGCCTTTGCAATGAATAAAAAAATAATAATTAGGCAACTTCAGCAAGTGGCTTGGGTTAGGACTACGCCAACGAGACATTGCATTTCATATATTTCTTTGTGCAGATGCCTTAAAAGCCCCTTTTGGTAGAAATTAATGCCCCATACACACGATCATTTTTAATGTCATTTTTAAAACTGACGTTTTTCTCGTCATTTTTTTTCTTGTTTCCTCTCAAGCCTGTCTTGCGTACACACTAGGGATGAGCTCGGTGTTCGAGTCGAACATACGTTCGACTCGAACATCGGCTGTTCGATGAAGATCGAACGATTTGGGCCGTTCGCGCCTAATTCGAGTGACGCGAACGGCCCACAATGCACTACGCCATCGCAGTGTCATCCAGGCACTGTGATTGGCCAAGCATGCACTGTGACCCCGCATGCTTGGCCAATCACAGCGCCGGCAGCGAGGAGAGCAATGATTGGCCACAGGCAGGATGCCTGTGGCCAATTATTGCTGAGGGTGTTTAGTACACGCCCCACACTATAAAAGGCCACCAGCCCGGCGGCCTAGTGTAGTGTGTTCCGGAGCAGGGAAAGAGAAGCATAGGCAGGGACAGTGACATTTTTTTTTCTTGCTTAACCTGGATTCCTTTAGTTTAGGGAAAGAGAAGGATAGGTAGGGAGAGTGTCAGTGTGTTTTACTGTGCGAATCCTTGTTTCTAGGGACAGGGAAGGACAGTGAGGGAAATTCTCCTTGTGCTATAGTGTGCTAAAGCATTGATCATCAACCATCTTTAAAAAATCATTTTTTCTAGGGACAGAAAACTATAGGTAGGGAGAGTGTCAGTGTGTTTTACTGTGATAATCCTTGTTTCTAGGGACAGGGAAGGACAGTGAGGGAAATTCTCCTTGTGCTATAGTGTGCTAAAGCATTGATCATCAACCATCTTTAAAAAAACATTTTTTCTAGGGACAGAAAACTATAGGTAGGAAGAGTGTCAGTTTCTTTCACTGTGATAATCCTTGTTTCTAGGGACAGGGAAGGACAGTGAGGGAAATTCTCCTTGTGCTATAGTGTGCTAAAGCATTGATCATCATCAACCATCTTTAAAAAAACATTTTTTCTAGGGACAGAAAACTATAGGTAGGAAGAGTGTCAGTTTCTTTCACTGTGATAATCCTTGTTTCTAGGGACAGGGAAGGACAGTGAGGGAAATTCTCCTTGTGCTATAGTGTGCTAAAGCATTGATCATCAACCATCTTTAAAAAAACATTTTTTCTAGGGACAGAAAACTATAGGTAGGGAGAGTGTCAGTTTCTTTCACTGTGATAATCCTTGTTTCTAGGGACAGGGAAGGACAGTGAGGGAAATTCTCCTTGTGCTATACTGTGCTAAAGCATTGATCATCAACCATCTTTAAAAAAACATTTTTTCTAGGGACAGAAAACTATAGGTAGGAAGAGTGTCAGTTTCTTTCACTGTGATAATCCTTGTTTCTAGGGACAGGGAAGGACAGTGAGGGAAATTCTCCTTGTGCTATAGTGTGCTAAAGCATTGATCATCAACCATCTTTAAAAAAACATTTTTTCTAGGGACAGAAAACTATAGGTAGGGAGAGTGTCAGTTTCTTTCACTGTGATAATCCTTGTTTCTAGGGACAGGGAAGGACAGTGAGGGAAATTCTCCTTGTGCTATACTGTGCTAAAGCATTCCTCATCAACCATCTTTGAAATCCTTGTTTTTTGGACAGTCAGGGAAATTGTCGTTGTGCTATTCTGTGCGAAAGCAATCATCCTCAACCATATTTAGAAATCCTTAAGTAAAGGGACAGAGAAGGACACCTGAAGGTAGCCCTTATTGCTTTTTTCCCATCTCCCTGCAGGCCATCTATTAGAATGTCTGGAAGGCAAACAAGGAGAGGCAGACAGTCAGGAGGCAATAAAAGAGGGCAAGCAGGCTCTGTGTCTGGGGGCAACAGTGCTGGTCGTGGACGCGGTGCATTGTCATCAGCACATGGCCATGGGACACGCTTGTCCTTCTTTTCGGCAGCTGGACATGTTGAGCCACATCATGCCGAAGACTTGGTAGAGTGGATGACCAAGCCCTCCTCCTCCTCCTCATCCTCTCTCACCCAGGCTCAGGGTACTGGCAAAGCAGCTGCCAAAGCGTCCTCTTTCCTGGTATCAATGTCAGACTCATCATCAGTCACTCCTTCCCTAGACCCACCATGTCCTCCTCCTGAGGAGTCCCCCGAACTGTTTGAGCACAGTGTTGGGTACATGCTCCAGGAGGATGCCCAGCGTTTCGAAGGGTCTGATGATGAAACCCAGCTACAGGAAGGCAGTAGCGTGAGAGCAGACAGAGGGGATGCTCAAGAAGGACACCAATCTGGCAGTCATGTTCCAGCAGCTGCAGCATACTGCCAGATTGGCTCCAGTGATGAGGAGGGAGGGGATGATGAGGTCACTGACTCCACGTGGGTGCCTAATAGGAGAGAGGAGGAGGAGGAGGATGAGGAGGAGGCACATCTCCAACGAGGCAGGATGCCCTTTGGTGGCCAGCGTAAGGGCAGTACACCGACGGAATCACACCGCAGAGCTCCGCCTGTGCAGGGCGCTGCCTCTGCCCGTCATTCAAAAAGTTCTTTGGTGTGGGCCTTTTTTGAGGCTAGTGCATCAGATCGCACAGCTGCTGTTTGCAACATATGTCTCAAGCGTATATCGCGTGGCCAAAACATCAGCCGCTTGGGTACCACATGCCTGACCAGACATATGTTGACCTGCCATGCAGCTCGTTGGCAAGCCTACCTCAAAGACCCACACCAAAGAACAAAGCGGACCTCTCCTTGCACCGCATCAGCTGGGATCTCCAACCCCACTATAACTTCAGTCCTCTCTGAAACATGCACTGAGAGGAATGAAGGTGTAGAATTAGGTGTGTCACAGCCAAGTACTTGCGGCCACTCTGCTAGCAGTACACCGACGTCTGATTCTAGCAGGCAAATTTCCCTGCCCCAGCTGCTGGACCGTCGAAAGAAGTTCACTCCCAGCCATCCACATGCCCAGCGGTTGAATGCTAGCTTGGCTAAATTGCTAGCGCTTCAACTGCTGCCTTTTCAGTTGGTAGACTCGGCCCCCTTCCGTGAGTTTGTGCAATGTGCGGTTCCTCAGTGGCAGGTTCCCAAACGCCTCTTTTTCTCACGGAAGGCTATTCCGGCTCTCTACCGGCATGTGGAAGGCAATGTCTTGGCCTCGCTGGACAGGGCGGTCAGCGGTAAGGTGCATATTACCGCTGACTCATGGTCCAGCAGGCATGGACAGGGACGTTACCTTTCTTTCACGGCCCATTGGGTCACTCTTTTGGCAGCTGGGAAGGATGCAGGACAAGGTGCAGTAGTGTTGGAGGTTGTTCCACCGCCACGCCTCCAAAATGCTACTACTGGTTGTGACACACCTCTCTCCTCCACCCCCTCCTCTTCTTCTTCCTCCATGGCCTCTTCCTGTGCTTTGTCCTCTGAACCAGCGGTGCTCCGTAGCCGTTCAAGGGGCTACGCAAGTACGCAGGCAAAAAGATGCCATGCCGTGCTTGCGCTGGTGTGTTTGGGGGACAGAAGCCACACTGGGGCAGAGGTCCTGTCTGCTCTGCAGGGCCAGGCCGAGAGGTGGTTGACGCCACGCCAGCTTAAGCCAGGAATGGTGGTTTGCGACAATGGCACCAACCTCCTCTCCGCCCTCCGACAGGGACAACTGACCCATGTGCCCTGTGTGGCTCACGTCCTTAACCTGGTGGTGCAGCGGTTCTTGGGCAGGTACCCGGGCTTACAGGATGTCCTGAGGCAGGCCAGGAAAGTCTGTGTGCATTTCCGCAGATCTTATAATGCCAGTGCTCGCCTGGCTGAGCTGCAAAAGGAGTTGAACCTGCCCAAGAACCGCCTTATATGTGACATGCCCACCAGGTGGAACTCAACGTTGGCCATGCTGCAGCGGCTGCACACGCAGCAGAGGGCCATCAATGAGTACCTGTGCGACTACGGCACCAGGACAGGGTCAGGGGAGCTTGGTTTTTTTTCTCCACGCCAGTGGGGCATGATCAGGGATGCATGCACTGTCCTGGCACCATTTGAGGAGGCCATGAGGATGGTGAGCAGTGACAGTGCATGCATCAGTGACACTGTACCTCTTGTCCACCTGTTGGAGCACACGCTGCGTGGAATAATGGACAGGGCACTTGAGGCAGAACAGAGGCAGGAAGAGGAGGACTTCCTTGCCTCTCAAGGCCCCCTTTACCCAGACAGTGTTCCTTCTGTCCCACCCATCGCACAGGAAGAGGAGGAGGAGGAGGAGGAGGATTGTGTCAGCATGGAGGTGGAGGCTGGCACTCAGCATCATCAGCAGCAGTCTTTTAGGGATGATTTACAGTCCCAAGAAACCAGTGGACTTGTACGTGGCTGGGAGGAGGTGGCTGCGGATCATGTCGTCCTTAGTGACCCAGAGGACTCCGGACCGAATGCCTCAGCAAACCTACGCTGCATGGCCTCCCTGATCCTGCAATGTCTGCGGAAGGATCCTCGTATTCTTCGGATCAAGGAGAGGGACCATTACTGGCTGGCCACTCTCCTTGATCCACGGTACAAGGGTAAGGTTGCGGACCTTATGTTACCGTCGCAGAGGGAGCAGAGGATGAGACAACTCCGGGAGGCCTTGCAGAAAGGTCTGTGCAACGCGTTCCCAGAGACTGGGAGGTTACAAACTCCTGGTCCTGGACAACGAGTTGCTGAGGCTTCGGCCAGTCAAAGAAGGAGCGGTGGGGAAGGTGGCCGTCTGACCGATGCGTTCAGACAATTCTTTAGTCCGCAGCCCCAAAGTATGATCGGTTCCAGCAACCATCGCCAGCGTCTGATAAACATGGTGCAGGAATATCTAGGGGCAAGGTCAGACTTGGACACCTTCCCCACCGAAAATCCTCTGGCTTACTGGGTCTTGAGGATGGATCACTGGCCAGAGCTTGCACAGTATGCAATTGAGCTACTGGCCTGTCCTGCATCCAGCGTTCTTTCGGAACGCACATTCAGTGCTGCTGGAGGATTTGTCACGGATCACAGGGTGCGCCTGTCCACCGACTCGGTTGATCGACTGACTTTCATCAAGATGAACCAGTCTTGGATCACCACCAGCTACCACACACCTGATGCTGATATAACAGACTAATTGATTTTAACATGTCACATCCCTTCAAGACTGATGCTGATGCTGAGTGCCTGTGCTGTTATGTTGACTGGCTATCCTCCTCCTCCGAGTCCTCAATGATACGATTGATGATGATAGCTTGGAAGATCATTTTTGTTTATGGGTGCCGCCACCAGTGGCTAAGGCCCAATTTTTCAGCCCCTGTTTAACAGGGGCGTGTAATTACAATTTTTGAAGCAATACTTTGCAACAGGGCTCATTGCTGTGCTCCAAGTACAGTATCTGTGAGGGGTTGGAGTGTTGTGCCACCAGTGCCTAAGGCCCAATTTTTCAGCCCCTGTTTAACAGGGGCGTGTCATTACAATTTTTGAAGCAATACTTTGCAACAGGGCTCATTGCTGTGCTCCAAGTACAGTATCTGTGAGGGGTTGCAGTGTTGTGCCACCAGTGCCTAAGGCCCAATTTTTCAGCCCCTGTTCAACAGGGGCATGTAATTACAATTCTTGATCTAATAATTCACAGCAGGGCCCATTGCTGCACCCACCAAGAGTAACTCTGAGGGCTTACAGTGTTGTGGCAACGCCACCACCACCACCACCACGAAAGGCCCAATTTTTCAGCCCCTGTTCAAAAGGGGCATGTAATTACAATTCTTGATCTAATAATTCACAGCAGGGCCCATTCCTGCACCCACCAAGAGTAACTCTGAGGGCTTACAGTGTTGTGGCAACCCCACCACCACCACCACCACCACCACCACGAAAGGCCCAATTTTTCAGCCCCTGTTCAACAGGGGCATGCAATTACAATTCTTGATCTAATAATTCACAGCAGGGCCCATTGCTGCACCCACCAAGAGTAACTGTCAGGGCTTACAGTGTTGTGGCACCAGCACCACCATCAAAGGCCCAATTTTTACTACCACTGTTCAACAATTATATGTAATTACAATTCCTGATATAATAGTTGACAGCAGGGCGTTCCAGCACCAACCAAGAGTAACTGTGAGTGCTTACAGTGTTGTGCCAACACCAACAACTAAGGGGCCTATTTCTGCAGAGTATATACGGCAGGTCCCTACTTTCAAACATCCAACTTACAAACGACTCCTACTTGCAAACGCAAGAAGACAACAGGAAGTGAGAGGAAATCTACCCCTAGGAAGGAAAATTCTCTCCTGTAAGAATTAATATGGGAGAAAGGTGTCTCCTCTGTACTGATGCTTTATCAGCAATCCTTGTTTCAAGAAAAACACCACATTTCAAAAACAGTTGTCATTGGGACGGAAAGTGAGGTGAAATGTTCTGAACAGGGGCACAGACAGCAAAACAAATGTTACAGGGGTGATAACCCTTACCTATGTTTTCCAAAAAGTTTAAAAATAGATTTTTGGGCTGGAGCTACACTTAAACAATGTACCTGTTCAAAATTACAAACACATTCTACATAAGAACAAACCTACAGTCCCTGTCTTGTATGCACCGCCTGTATACGGCTGTTCAGAGTATATAGGGCCTTTTTTATTTTGTGTGCGGTGTTCTCCTTAATATCCATACAAGACCTAAAGGGGCTGGTAATGGGCTGGGGTAGGGGGGGGGGGGGGGGTCATGGGGTAGCTATGCCATTTTTCTTAAAGATTTTCATCCATATTACCGGGACCAGACATTACATTAAAGCCGCAAGCAGTTTTAAATGGCTTTTTTTTCCTTTAGAAGTGTCATTTTGTGCAGGGACAGTTCTAAACACGGGAAACACGTGGCACTTCACAGGCATACTTTAGACACCCCCCAGGTACGATATTTAAAGGAATATTTGACTTTTTTTTTTTTCACTTTATGCATCATTAAAATGACTGCTCCCGAAAAACGACCGTTTTTAAAACTTCTTTTTGCATTGATACATGTCCCCTGGTGCAGAACCCGGGTTCCCAAACCCTTTTTAGGACAATAACATGCATAATAGTCGTTATAATTAGCACTTTAGAATTCGAACGTTCGCATCCATTGTATTTAATAGGGTTCTAATGTTCGTACGAACTTTCGGTCCGTTCGCGGGTTCTGGTGCGAACCGAACCCGGGGGTGTTCGGCTCATCACTAGTACACACCATCATTTTAAAAAATGTTCAAGAAAAGCGCGGTGACGTACACCACGTACGACGGCACTATAAAGGGGAAGTTCCGTTCGAATGGCGCCACCCTTCATGTTAGTAAAGTTTGTTGAGAGACGATTCGCTCTTTTCAGTCTAGTGCTTTTCAGTCCGTTACAGCATGACGAATGTGCTATCTCCATTACGAACGCTAGTTTTACCAGAACGAGCGCTCCCGTCTCATACTTGATTCTGAGCATGCGCATTTTTTTTCACGTCGTTAAAGCATACACACTATCGTTTTTCACGTCGTTAAAAAAAACGACATGAAAAACGACGTGAAAAAAGAGAGCATGTTCGAAATTTTTAATGCCCGTTTTTCACGTCGTTAAAAATGCTCTGGAGCATACACACGATCATTTTTAATGGCCATTTTTTTTAATGGCATTTTTAACGGCATGAAAAATGATCGTGTGTATGGGGCATAACAGTTTTTTCCTATGAAAATACACTAACATGTTACCGTCCCTTCCAGCAGGTTGTTAAAGTGGAACTAAACCCTCCTATCCTTTACAGACAAGGGAGCTGCCATGATGCTGCACATGTAGTCAGTTATGACACCAGCTATTTGATAGCACAAGCAACTGCAACTGGGTTTAATTCAACTTTAAGCCAGTTGCTTTGGAGGGCTATCTTGGGGCAGTATTCCTTCCAGTTATATGAGGCACTATTCCTTCCACTGACACCACAGACGAAGGACCGTTTTTTTCCACTGACAACACCAATGGGAAGCAATTCCTCCTATTAAAACCAATGATGGGGCACTATTCCTCCCACCGACACCAATGATGGGGCACTATTCCTCCCACCGACACCAATGATGGGGCACTATTCCTCCCACCGACACCAATGATGGGGCACTATTCCTCAGACCGACACCAATGATGGAGCACTATTCCTCCCACCGACACCAATCATGGGGCACTATTCCTCCCACCGACACCAATGATGGGGCACTATTCCTTCCACCGACACCAATGATGGGGCACTATTCCTCCCACCGACACCAATGATAGGGCACTATTCCTCCCACCGACACCAATGATGGGGCACTATTGCTCCCACTGACACCAATGATGGAGCACTATTCCTTCCACCGACACCAATGATGGGGCACTATTCCTCCCACCGACACCAATGATGGGGCACTATTCCTCCCACCGACACCAATGATGGGGCACTATTGCTCCCACTGACACCAATGATGGGGCACTATTGCTCCCACTGATATTAATGATGGGGCACTATTGCTCCTGCTGACAACAATTTATTCCAACGAACCACCACTGATGCTGGGGCATTTTCACTCCCACTGACCATATTCCAGCCCCCCTGAAGACTGAAAGTGATATTAAAAAGGCACATACTGTATATATTTTTTTTAATAGCAAACATGTCATACTTACCTGCTCTGTGAAGTGGTTTTGCATAGAGCAGCCCCGATCCTCCTCTTCCTGGGTCCCCCCCACTGATGCTCTTGGCCCCTCCCTACTGCTGAGTGCCTCCATAGCAAGCAGCTTGCTATGGGGGCACCTGAGCAGGCTCGCTCCCGAGCTGCTGTTCCATGTGTCCATTCGCTCTGTCCTGATCTCCGCTCTCTCCTCATTGGCTCACTGGCTGCGATTGGCAGTAGTGGGTGCCAATGGCTCCCCCTGCAGTCTCAGCCAATGAGGAGGAGGAGGAGACCTGCTGCTCTTGTGCACATCGCTGGAGCGAAACTATGTAAAGTGTATTAAAAGCTGGAGTTCGGCTTTGTTCACACTGATGCGATCTGCCAAACATCTGCACTGGATCCGCACCAAAAACGATTCTAGCTGATACCACAGTTCGCACTGCATTCTGCAAACCGATTTGGGGGTGTCATTAACTTTATATTGACACCCGCAGCGGTTCGCAGAGCACAGTGTGAACTGCCTGCGATTCAGATGCGATGCAGGAACCACACCGGAATCGCTGCGGTTCCCGCACAGCATCAGTGTGAAGCAGGCCTAAGTCTGCTATACTTTGGGGTTCTCCCCTCTAAGAGGAAGCTACTGCAATGAAGTTGGCTGGTGTCACATAAGTCCTGGCTCTGATCCTCTTATCCCTGAAGGGCTCCACTTTGTTGAGAATCAGTCATGGCTGCACCAAGACGGCCTCCAAATCTCACAAGAATCCTGTGTCTATAAGACACAGTTTTTTCTAAGGTGAGCCCACTAAAGAGGACACGTCAGTCCTCTGCAGGGTTCCCTTAGTCCTCAACAAACCATGTTTTGGGAATTTCCCTTAGATAAAATAGCAGTCATGAATTCCAAGTGATTGATGTTGGTTTAAAGCACATGGGCAAGGTGATGGAAACCCTGAAAACCTGACCTGCTGGGGTACTTGAGGACAGAAATTGGGAACCACGGTTCTAGTGCACAGAGCACTACAGTGAATATGTGATCGCTCAGTTATCTGTGCTCCAAGCGATCAGACACAATCCTGTGCAGCGTCACTCAGAGAACTTTGGAGAAGTGGGGTGCAACACTCCGTACTAACACCCTTTTACACGTTTGAAGTAATTGCTGAGATCAATGCATGCTCTTTGTTTTTTAAACTTTGTTTCCATGTAAAGTTTGCAATGATATACGTACGTGGGGACAGCCATATTAGATAGGGTCACCACGTGTCCCGGGGTCACCACGTGTCACGCATTTTGCAAGTCTGTCCCGGGCACGTTCATGCCAGGACAATACAGTGTCCTGGAATGAAACTGACACAGCCACCCCCAATCTGATGCCCCCCAAAAGAGGCCGCCACATCACCACTTTACTCACTGACAGTACTTTTCCTGGCCGGGAATGCCTGGAGGAGCACAATCCCGCCCCCTGCTTGTGATTGGAGAAATCATAAATCCCGCCTCTTGTGTCCAATCACTGTGCTGTGATTCTTTACAGCACAAGCTGATTTTTGGGGTGTGTCCCTGAATGGTAGTTTGGAAATGTGGTCACCCTAATATTAGACAGTCCCTACTTCCTGTTTTTCAGTGCAACACAACGGTTCCACTTTGCCACTCCTCAAAATTCAAGTCTAAGGGGGGTGTTTATACAAAATTAGCATAGCAATTCGCCCAGTGAAAGGGTTTGTACATTCATGTTGTGCAAATGAGGCAGAAAACGAATGCTATTAGGTTATTTCCTGTGCTGGATGAATGTTTTTCATAGATTTCATTTCCTATAATACTTAGTGCCATCTATTGGCCAAATGAGGTATTTATTAAAAACCAATTAAAAACCATTTGCTCACAAGAAATAGTGTGATAACATAAATGTACATGTACTTTCACTGGGCAAACGGCTATGCAATTTTTTTTTTATAGAAACATCTCTACCAGTTGACTGACTAGCTGCAAACATTGCATTCCTTGTGTGGCCAATATTTAATATTTATTAATTAAATGTAATTATTATTTTATTTCAAAAATTGTTCAGCATTGGGGATTGGGGGGGGGGGGGGGTCAAATGCAACATGTAGTGGGAAATATACAAATCTCTATATTTAATGCAACAATTGAAAATAATAAAAAGCAAGCAGACAAAAATATGAATCCCACATCTCGTAACATTATGCCGCCAGGCTATAAATAATGCTGTATACAGATGCGTACAAAAACTATAAGCTATACACATCTATATGGGGCATTTTTCAATTCTCCTGTGAACAACACCAAATGTAGAAAGGGTTTAAATTAAATCTAAAGGCAATGGAGAGCTATCGGAATTGAAGATGAACTCCCAGCAAACAGCTAAACACAGTTTCAAAAACATACAAGGGAGCGTTTTCACCCGCTAAAATAATTTATACTTCTGTCTACCCAATCCTGAGATCAACACAGCTCATTCACACAAGACAGTCCTGGCTGTACTGGGGACTCAAGCTTTCTTTGCTACAGTTTCACTTTCCGATCCCCTCCACATCCCCACCCTGTGGTTAGGTAAGGGAAGAAGAAGCAGCAGCTTGATTGTCCAGAATACCCCAGAAGAAGTCCTATCTTGACGAAACACGTAGGGCGGAGTTACTCGTCTATGTCATCACGTTACCCAGAAGTGGAGGCGGATGCAATGTTACCTGCCTGGACATACTCGTTTATATGTGCATATTTTATTCAATTAAAACATTTGTTTTTAAGGTTTTACACTATATAGTGTTTTGTTTATCAACATTATTCATTGGGAATCCATAGCTGCTGTTGTGGATGGTATTGGGAGATGACATCTCTGCCTTCCCTGCGGTCCCTGCTGGAGCCTGCACAATAGGGAAATACCCCATAGTGTGTTTGACCCTCCTAATAGGAGGTCCTGGCTATCTGGTAAAAGCATATCTTACAGTATCTGTTTGGTGGTGGTGGAGGGAGTTTGATTCACCTCTTCTCTGATCCTTGATTGCAAGACCCTCTACTTATTTCCATCACCATTTATGGTATATATTTTTTATTTGTTTTGGACTTTTATTGGATTGAGTACTTTGCACAATTTATCACTTATTTTGGTTTAGTATATATAGGATACTAATGCCGATGGAAGGAGAGAGTTTTTTAAACACATCCCAATCGGCAAATCATATTCAGAAAGGGGAGGGGCCAAGACTGCCCATTGCATGGCAGACCTGGTTGTTAAACTAGTGCAGCGCCTGTCCAGCTCACATTGCCCCTCTGTTTTGGGCTACCAATTGCTGGCCACAGGGAAAGAGTTCCTATGGCCTAAATCAACTCATTTGGGCTTTTTTTCTCTTTCATACGAGTGCAATACTGAAATTGACAGGCATGCCATCTATGCGAGTAGACCTCACAGGTCCTTCTTCCTCTTTCTGGTGGTAGATGGTCCTTACTGCTGCACTGAAGAGTATACGGATAATAAAATTGGAGTGCAATGCATCAATAGTATGAGCCCAGGCTGCGTGATGATGCCGCCCTAGGAGGTGGGTCTATTACAGTCTGGGCACAGAGGAAGTGGGTTAAGCGACGCTAGCTGTCATCCCACCTGGAAAACTATAGGCATCTAGTGACAGAAATGAATTGCTACAAGGGGCAGCCCCTGACTAAATGTAAGTATTGCAGCTAAAGTGACAGTTCTTGTTTAAATTTTAGCTATAAATTAAATATTTGAACTCCAAAGTAAAAATAAATGAACACCAATAAAGTGTATGCTACATTATATGATACTCTTCTTTCATTTCTCCTCTACAGTATAGTCTGTGCCAAATGTCTAGCACTGAAACTTACACTTGCTGCTGAAGTATACAGATCACAGCGGGTCGCTAGCTCTGCAGCTGATCCATTCTAAAAATGTTGTGCATTCTTTTCAATGAATGCAAGGCATTCTGTGATTGGAGGAGGTGCGGGTGAACCTTGCTATCCCCCTCCTATAATCACAGAACACCTTGCATTCACTGAAAATAATGTTTTTGTGGAATGGACGAGTTGCAGTCAACGATCAGCAGGAATCTGTGTACTCCAGTAAGTGTAAGTTTTAGCATTGGATGTTTAGAGCTGACTGTACTGTGCTGAATGAGTAGTAAGGGTTTGTTTACACCAGGAGGCATCATTTTGCTGTCCTTCAGACTTTAGAGGGGCCGGACTGTGCCCAGTGGGAGTAAATAATGCCTGATCTTTGGTATTAGGGGGAGAAATAGTTGGTGATAATAGGGAGGATAAGTGCCCCATTTTTGTTGTCAGTGGAAGGAATTACAGTATGAGCCATCGGCGGGGTCCATGGAAGAAATAGTGCACCGTCCTTGGAAGAAATAGTGCCCCGTCCTTGGAAAAAATAGTGCCCCATTGCTGGGGGTCCATGGAGGGAATAGTGCCCCGTCCTTGGAAGAAATAGTGCCCCATTGCTGGGGGTCCATGGAGGGAATAGTGCACCGTCCTTGGGCGTCCGTGGAAGGAATAGTGCACCGTCGTTGGGGGTCCGTGGAAGGAATAGTGCCCCATCGCTGGGGGTCCGTGGAGGGAATAATGCACCATTCTTGGGTGTCCGTGGAAGGAATAAAGCCCCCCGCCATTGGGGGTCCGTGGAAGGAATAGTGCACCGTTCTTGGGGGTCCGTGGAAGGAATAGTGCCCCGTCCTTGGAATAAATAGTGCACCGTCCTTGGAAGAAATAGTGCACAGTCCTTGGAAGAAATAGTGCACAGTCCTTGGAAGAAATAGTACCCCTTCGTTGGGGGTCCGTGGAAGGAATAGCTCCCCGTCGTTGGGGGTCCGTGGAAGGAATAGCGCCCTGTCGTTGGGGGTCCGTGGAAGGAATAGCGCTCCGTCGTTGGGGGTCCGTGGAAGGAATAGAGCCCCGTCGTTGGGGGTCCGTGGAAGGAATAGCGCCCCGTCGTTGGGGGTCCGTGGAAGGAATAGCGCCCCGTCGTTGGGGGTCCGTGGAAGGAATAGCGCCCCATCGTTGGGGGTCCGTGGAAGGAATAGCGCCCCGTCGTTGGGGGTCCGTGGAAGGAATAGCACCCCGTCGTTGGGGGTCCGTGGAAGGAATAGCACCCCGTCGTTGGGGGTCCGTGGAAGGAATAGCGCCCCGTCGTTGGGGGTCCGTGGAAGGAATAGCGCCCCGTCCTTGGGGGTCCGTGGAAGGAATAGTGCCCCATCATTGGTGTCAGTGGAAGGAATAGTGCCCCATCATTGGTGTCAGTGGAAGGAATAGTGCTCCGTCGTTGGCGTCCGTGGCAGGAATAATGCCTCAAGGACCGGATATAGGCAAGCAAATGCCACATCGGGCCCCAGGGCCGCAGTTTGGAGGCCACTGGTTTACACTCTAGGAGCTCATTTACACTGGTGTCATTTACACTGGTGTCGCCCTCTGAATGGCAATCCACTGTGGATTGTTTTGCAGAGGTCGTTTGACAGGTGGTGAGGGGTGTTAAAAGGGATTGTAAAGGTTCGTTTTTTATTTTCTAAATAGGTTCCTTTAAGCTAGTGCATTGTTGGTTCACTTACCTTTTCCTTAGATGTTTTTTTTCTTTGTCTGAATTTCTCACTTCCTGTTTCTCCTCAGTAAACTTCACACCATCATCCGAGCGGTGTTTAGTCAGCCAGAACAGCTTACTGAGGAGGAACAGGAAGTGAGAAATTCAGACAAAGTAAAAAAACATTTAGAAGGGAAATCGAAGGAAAAAGGTAAGTGAACCAACAATGCACTAGCTTAAAGGAACCTATTTAGAAAATAAAAAACAAACCTTTACAACCCCTTTAAGTATGGCTTATTTTAACCCATAAAATCCCTGTAACACCGCGTCGCAACTCTGTGCATTGCATGCAGTTGCAGGGAAGTTGTGGCACATCCCCATTCAACTGAACAGATCACGTTCGGCAGGTGGCAATGGCCACCAAATGCTATAGGGAAGGGATATGGTTTGCCACGCCACATTGCAAAGCACAGTATGTACACCACCGTCCACAGCTTAAGAGGGAGGAGTTGAGGGGTGGTAAAAATGAGTCTCAAAGTTTTTTATTTTATTTCTTTAACCGCCTCTAACTGCAAGTGCAAACAAGGCCTAAGGCCTCGTACACACGGCCGAAAAAAACGTTGTTATTCCTGACGAGAATCTTGTCACGGCCGAGTGTAAACACGTACGATTCAAAAGAACCGCCGTTCTTTTGAATGGCACAAACGCGGTGACGTCATCGACTACAACGAGCGTGCGCTCGTCACATTCTATGCCGTCGCCGCCATCTTGCTACACCCTATGCCTAGGAAGCTACCGCGTATGCGTCAAAGTCATTTCGAGCATGCGCGGGTTTCCACGGCGACAGAGAAGTGTACACACGCTCGGGTTTCTCGTCGAGAAACAGGCCGACGAGATTCTCGACGAGAAAAAAGACTGCAGGCCGTCTTTTTTCTCGTCTGGGAATCTGGGCAGTTTTGACGAGAAAACTGAAACCCGCGTACACACAACCGGTCGTGTGTACGCGGCCTAAGAGTATTACATAACACAGCAGCGGTCGCACATCAGTCTTCATTTATTTTTACAGTGAAAATGGCCAAAACATTTTGGCCCGGAATCCGGCTTCAAAGTTTTAGTTCCCCCGGAGTTCATCTTTAAGTTGTGATCTACATTCTGTACGAACTCCCAGACTCCATCGATTGTTCCTGTAGACTAAAGCCAAGCAATCGACTTCCAGCAGATCCTTCTTGGCACCTTGACAGCAGCATGAAAAAAAAAAGGCTTCTTAATAAAACAGGCCCTGAAATTCAGAGCACACGTCAACAAGATAATTATGAATCAATTTACAAACGTTGATTTGATCCGGGGCTCTGGTGTCTGCCAGACCAGGAAGATTTCATGGCGGAAAGCCATTTAGCGAATGTGGGCCACGGGAAAATTTAAATACTTGACTGGCACCTGGGAAGGGATGCAAAGACACCGCGAGGAATTAAGGAACCTTCTCATTCCGAGCAAATAGAATCCGGCTCTGAAGTGAAAGGCAGCTGCTGTATGAAAAATGACACGCCGCTCATTGTCTGAAGACTCTATTTTTATAAGTGGTGTGATTATTCCCATGAATGACGGAATTATTTATGAGACAATTTAGCAAAACATATGGAACAGAAAGACCTAAAAAACCGACAAAACCCAACGAACAGTCTGAATGAATCCCACATCATATATTCATAGAATCTCCTATATCCCCCCCAACACGGGGCAGGGGGCTACAAATTATTCACTATGAGGGGCACATCAGAGTCCTCCTATACATCCAGGAGAGCCCATCAGAGTCCTCCTATACATCCATCTCCCATCAGAGTCCTCCTATCTATCCAGGAGATTCCATCAGAGTCCTCCTATACATCCAGGAGAGCCCATCAGAGTCCTCCTATCTATCCAGGAGATTCCATCAGAGTCCTCCTATACATCCAGGAGAGCCCATCAGAGTCCTCCTATACATCCAGGAGAGCCCATCAGAGTCCTCCTATCTATCCAGGAGAGCCCATCAGAGTCCTCCTATACATCCAGGAGATTCCATCAGAGTCCTCCTATACATCCAGGAGAGCCCATCAGAGTCCTCCTATACATCCAGGAGAGCCCATCAGAGTCCTCCTATCTATCCAGGAGAGCCCATCAGAGTCCTCCTATACATCCAGGAGAGCCCATCAGAGTCCTCCTATACATCCAGGAGAGCCCATCAGAGTCCTCCTATCTATCCAGGAGATTCCATCAGAGTCCTCCTATACATCCAGGAGAGCCCATCAGAGTCCTCCTATACATCCAGGAGAGCCCATCAGAGTCCTCCTATCTATCCAGGAGATTCCATCAGAGTCCTCCTATACATCCAGGAGAGCCCATCAGAGTCCTCCTATACATCCAGGAGAGCCCATCAGAGTCCTCCTATCTATCCAGGAGATTCCATCAGAGTCCTCCTATACATCCAGGAGAGCCCATCAGAGTCCTCCTATACATCCAGGAGAGCCCATCAGAGTCCTCCTATCTATCCAGGAGATTCCATCAGAGTCCTCCTATACATCCAGGAGATTCCATCAGAGTCCTCCTATACATCCAGGAGAGCCCATCAGAGTCCTCCTATACATCCAGGAGAGCCCATCAGAGTCCTCCTATACATCCAGGAGAGCCCATCAGAGTCCTCCTATACATCCAGGAGAGCCCATCAGAGTCCTCCTATACATCCAGGAGAGCCCATCAGAGTCCTCCTATACATCCAGGAGAGCCCATCAGAGTCCTCCTATACATCCAGGAGAGCCCATCAGAGTCCTCCTATACATCCAGGAGAGCCCATCAGAGTCCTCCTATACATCCAGGAGAGCCCATCAGAGTCCTCCTATACATCCAGGAGATTCCATCAGAGTCCTCCTATACATCCAGGAGAGCCCATCAGAGTCCTCCTATACATCCAGGAGAGCCCATCAGAGTCCTCCTATACATCCAGGAGAGCCCATCAGAGTCCTCCTATACATCCAGGTGAGCCCATCAGAGTCATCCTATACATCCAGGAGAGCCCATCAGAGTCCTCCTATATATCCAGGAGATTCCATCAGAGTCCTCCTATACATCCAGGAGAGCCCATCAGAGACCTCCTATACATCCAGGAGAGCCCATCAGAGTCATCCTATACATCCAGGAGAGCCCATCAGAGTCCTCCTATATATCCAGGAGATTCCATCAGAGTCCTCCTATACATCCAGGAGAGCCCATCAGAGTCCTCCTATCTATCCAGGAGAGCCCATCAGAGTCCTCCTATACATCCAGGAGATGCCATCAGAGTCCTCCTATCTATCCAGGAGAGCCCATCAGAGTCCTCCTATACATCCAGGAAATTCCATCAGAGTCCTCCTATACATCCAGGAGAGCCCATCAGAGTCCTCCTATACATCCAGGAGATTCCATCAGAGTCCTCCTATACATCCAGGAGAGCCCATCAGAGTCCTCCTATACATCCAGGAGAGCCCATCAGAGTCCTCCTATACATCCAGGAGATTCCATCAGAGTCCTCCTATACATCCAGGAGAGCTCATCAGAGTCCTCCTATACATACAGGAGTATCCATCAGAGACCTCCTATACATCCAGGAGAGCCCATCAGAGTCCTCCTATACATCCAGGAGAGCCCATCAGAGTCCTCCTATACATCCAGGAGAGCCCATCAGAGTCCTCCTATACATCCAGGAGATTCCATCAGAGTCCTCCTATACATCCAGGAGAGCTCATCAGAGTCCTCCTATACATACAGGAGTATCCATCAGAGTCCTCCTATACATCCAGGAGAGCCCATCAGAGTTCTCCTATACATCCAGGAGAGCCCATCAGAGTCCTCCTATACATCCAGGAGAGCCCATCAGAGTCCTCCTATACATCCAGGAGAGCCCATCAGAGTCCTCCTATACATCCAGGAGATTCCATCAGAGTCCTCCTATACATCCAGGAGATTCCATCAGAGTCCTCCTATACATCCAGGAGAGCCCATCAGAGTCCTCCTATACATCCAGGAGAGCCCATCAGAGTCCTCCTATACATCCAGGAGAGCCCATCAGAGTCCTCCTATACATCCAGGAGAGCCCATCAGAGTCCCCCTATACATCCAGGTGAGCCCATCAGAGTCCTCCCTTACATCCATCTCCCATCAGAGCCCTCCCTTACATCCATGAGAGCCCACATTACATTCAGGAGTGCCCATCAGAGTCCTCATATACATCCAGGAGAGCCCATCAGAGTCCTCCCTTACATCCAGGAGAGCCCATCAGAGTCCTCCCTTACATCCAGGAGAGCCCATCAGAGCCCTCATTACATTAAGGAGTGTCCAACAGAGTCCTCGCTTACATCCAGAAGAGCCCATCTGAGCCCCCCCCCCCCCTTACATCCAGGAGAGAAAATCAGAGTCCTCCCTTACATCCATGAGAGTACATCAGAGACCTCCCCTACATCCAGAAATGCCCAGAGTCCTCCCTTACATCCAGGAGAGCCCATCAGAGCCCCCTCTTACATCCCAGAGTGGTCATCAATGTTCCTCCAGGAGCGCTGATCAGGGGGACTGGGGGAGGGTAACAGTTATACCAGACCATTGCCTGCCAACTGGCGTATTTTAATGGACAGTTGCTGGGAGCCAAATAAGATCTTGTCGTGGGTCGGATGTGGCCCACAGACCATAGTTTGGAGAACCTTGATGTGGCTCATCAGATCTTGACACTGGTCTATCAGTGCTGTTACTTAAGGCTCATTCACAATATGCATGTTGAGCTCTATACAGGCTCAATGCACGGGCACATAGATAACAATTGTTTTCCATGTGCCCTGTTCACACTACATTGCTGTGCCGAGGTGGTACATTGTCTTAAGATGGGGTGTTTTGTAGTCCTTTCCTAGGGTGACAACGCTGCTCCTCCATTTGTAGCGGGGTGTTCCATTTGGGGGGAGTGTCTGAGTGGTAATTAGGCTCAGACGCACTGATTGTTAGGGTTAATGGACCATTTCTGTTCATGGGAGATAGTATTGGTGTACAGTTCCCTGTGGCCTACAGGTGGCGCTGTCGCCATGGGCCAGGGTTGAGCCACCAGTGCAGGGCTGTGCCTTTTGTGTCCCCTCTCGGCAGTAGTATGGCGGGGCGGGGAACCTAGTGATAAAGAAAAAGGAAGGGGATTTTGGGCTAAAGACAATATATATCACACATGAAACACCACTGTGTCACATATTATCACTTATAAATAAAAATGAAAATCCAATATATGAATGGTGATAAAATAGTGCAGAATAATAATACGTGCTAATACTTCAACCCACCAAAAACATAAATAAAGTGCAAGTGCATATATGGACTATCCAAAATGTGCCAAAAAAGTTCAATATTGCAATGAATGCGGTTCAATAAATGTCCAAAACGGTTTTAAATCAATAGGATAATATTCCGAAATTCTGGATGGAGTCAAATTGCATGAATGATGAACAGGTTTGGAGTATTGAACCTGTAGTGAATCCTACACCTGTCTCCCAATGCTCTCACCTCATTATTATAGGTCACTGGCATAGAGTATGTTCACTGACATAGACTGTGGTCTTATCTCTCCTTTATATCTTCTCCACTCCTTTGTAATCATATGGTTGTATCCTCCACCAATCACGTTCTCTATGGATAGATATAGTAAAGGAAGGAGGAGGGGGGAACCAAGCTCCGACCAATACCATAGGAGAGGGATAGGGAAAGAAGCCTCTGATAGTGTAGTATTTTAAAAGTATATACGGCTTTATTAAATAAAAAAATGGACTCTTACATCACAAATAAAACAATCAGCATATATGGAGTAACCGGCGTGTGAAGCGCCGTCTTACTGTTCCTCTGCTGTATTCCGATCTGTCTGTATGATGCACAATCCTCCCACAGGGGCGGGGAACCTGCTGTGCCTGTCGGGAGAGGGTATAAAAGGGGCGGACATCTTCCGTTCGAGGTCCACGCCCAGGCACCTTCAGCCTGTGTGTGTGTGTGGTTCGTCCGCGCCCAGGCACCTTCGGCCTGGGCGTGAGGAGGGTCGTCTCCGGGTGCCTTAGGCCCGCAGGTGGAGTTCCTGTTCCATCCCAGACACCTTCAGTCTGAAATGAGGTACTATTTTGAAGGCCCGGGGCCCAGCAACCTTCGTCTGCGGCCTGCTAGGGATCGAGGACTCCCAGGGTGCCGCCTCGCGAGGGGAGCCGTATCTGGGGTGAGGAGGCCGGGGAGGTAACCCTTTCTGAAGACCCAGCGCAGAGTCGTGGTGACGGTGAGGGCCTCTGGTAACTCTCCGGAGGGATGTTTTCTCCTTGACATGGGCCAAATATTTTAAGAAGGAATTTCACGAGGTCAGTGGCAGTGAGCCTATTCACCAGGTCAGTGGCAGTGACCCTACTCTTCAAGTCAGTGGCAGTGACTTCATAGGGCAAGGCCCTATTCACCAGGTCAGTGGCAGTGACCCTACGCTCCAAGTCAGTGGCAGTGACTTTATTCACCCGGTCTGTGGCAGAGACCAACCTCACGGTCTGTGGCAGAGATCGTGCGCCAAAGCTGTTTGAGAAACCTAAACAGTCTAAAAAGAGTTAAGCTACTGTAGCGGCCCCCTCTCTCTCCTCTCAATTCTTCTGGCTCTGGCTCTTGTCTAGGGGTACCTCTGAGGAGAGTGTGCGAGGTCACCACGCCAAGTTCCCACTGCAGGTGTGCGTGTGTGTAGTGGGAGACGATTCTCTTTTACCTTCGGGTCGGTGTTCTGCATCTGGAGCCTCCTCCTGGTTTCTCGAACAGTGTCTGCCAGTAAATGAGCCCCACACCAATAAAGTCCAACACTCCTTTATTCTTCTCATGGAAAAGTGAACACAATCAGTTGGACTCCCTCAACGAACAGAACAGACAGGGGGGTGTGGATGCGAGTAGGCCCAGGCACAATGAACTCTCCTACTTCCTTGCCAGAAGTAGGTTTCTGCTCCCAATCGAGGAAGACATCCCTCCCGGCGGTCTCTGGAGGCTCACCCGTCACTGGCAATTTGCTGCACCAGGTCTTCAAGTAAGTACCCACTCTGGTCCCTTACGCCACTGGATTCGGGTACCCCCTCCCGGGGTCCCCTAGGAAGTTCCTCCCTCGCGGAGCCTTAATCCGGGACCCTCAGTCCCGGACCGCCATCCAAGTACCTCACCCTAGGCTAAAGGTGCCTGTGATGGAACACGACCTCCGAACGTCCTCCAGGCCTAGGCCGCCTAGAGGAACGACACAAACCACCGCCCTCAGGCTGAAGGTGCCCGGGACTCGACTCCCGCCACCAAAAATGGCCGCCCCCTTTATACCCCCACCCAGCAAGCATGGCGGGTTCCCCCGCCCCACCATACAACCTGAGAGAGGCCAAAAAGACGTACGACACTGCAATGATGGCTCAACCCCGGGCCCAAAGTGACAGCGCCACCCGGTGGGCCCCAGGGAGCCATACATCACAGTTTCCCCACCAGATTCAAACAGAAAAGCACATACCCGCTACACTACGTTTGTGCCTGGACCTCCTCCACACCTAAGCTGTCCTGTATCTTTGCTCCAACCTGTCTGCTCTCAAAGAGGCTGTTTATTATCCGGTGTGAAATAAATGTTGAGTTGGACTCTCAGCTAGTGTGGACATTCACATTCCTGGGAAAACGAGGACTTGCATCTATCTAAGGTAGAGGTGAGATCATTCTTGGGAGGACTTTGACTCTGGCCGCAGACAAGGCCCAAAACTAACACCGCTCAACCTCTTTACTCAGGAGGGTACGGGCTTGTGGTGCGGTGTGCCTCTCTCTGCCTGGGAGGAGCCAAATTAAATGCAGGTTGGGGAGAGGTGGGTGCGCTACACATAGATATAGTAGTATGTATGAGTGAGCGTTGTCACCTTAGGAGAGGAAGTGTACTGCTGGTAGGATCACCAGGTGAAAATAAGGCAAAAAAAAAAAAATGAACAAATTACTGCAGAAGCCACATATACCTGTATGGACTGGTGAGCTGCAACATATAAAATATTGTTCCTGGATTTATGGTATATACTGTATGCTTTACATTCTGAAGTGTTCTGGCTGGTCACATGACTATATATATATATATAAAAATAAATATATATATATATATATATATATATATATATATATATAGCGGACCCCCAAATTTGGGGTCGCTATGCCTGAAATTTAGAGGGTGGCCTGTGTTATAGTTTGGCTCAGGCCTTCTGATTCTTTAAAGCGGAGGTTCACTGAAAATATAAACTATCTTCCTAATCAATCAATGCACTATGTACATCATTAAAAGGCAGGTCACTGTTTTTATAAATACATACATACCGTAGTATTTAGATTCAAATGCAGACTCCTGGGATTCATCTCCCGCGGGAGTAGGCGTGTCTAAGCCTTTCCCCTGAGCCGCAATGATACTTGGGAGTTCGCAGCAATGTATTCTGGGAGCACAGTGTCGTGCTTCCCAATATACATTGTGTATCGCTGAGCAGCGAAATCTCGAGAGATTTCACATACTAAGTGACGCGTGACGCCGGTCACGTGACCGAGTGTGTCTCCGCTTCCAGGAAATACTTGCTTGTGAGCTTCACAATGCCCACAAGCAAAATGGAAATTCGCAGTACAGGATTTTATAACTCAGTTTTTCTTATGAAAATAGACACAGGATAATTGAGGAGACAGAAGAATTGCGTGAACATTTTAATTGTTAAATCACATAAAATCATCCAAAAAAAAAAAAAAAAACGATCTGCCGCGGAACCCCCGCTTTAAATTGGACTCTGCTTTGCTGTGGTGTTGCCTGGATGTATGGTTCCCCTTTGACCTGTAGGTGGCATTGTTGCCCAGGTCTCGGGTTAAACCGCAGGTGACATTGTGGCGCGATTGGGTGTCCTCTCCTGGAGGTCGTGCGGTGGGCGTGGTCTGCCTGCTGTGCATGCCGGGAGAGGGTACTTAAGGGGCAGACGCCATTGGTTCTGGTTCTTCGTCCTCAGCACGTACCCCACCTTTGGTGGCCCTCATGGCCAGGGGTGCGTGTGAATGTGCTGGGTCCCGGGCACCTTTATATCGTTCCAGGTAGGCCCAGTACCTTTAACTGGGTCTACAATCAGACCATCGGAATCCCAGGGTACCCGTGGGAGGGTGGCCCGCTCTGAAAGAGAGGAAACCAGGGGAGGACTCGTCCAGAGGACAGGTGAAGGAAGTCACTGTTCCGGGGGAGGCCTGGTTGCCTATCAGAGGGAAGGATTCTGTAAGTCACAAGATAGCACCTGTAATGTGCCCCATTGGCACTTATGGTCTCCAAAAGTTACAGGTGCTAAAAAAAGTTCTGGATTCAGGAACTAAAGGATTCTGTGGCAGAGGATCTCCTGAACCTGTCCTTGGAGAGGACGAATCTAAAGTAATTGTTCGTGTTTCATTCCGGCTGCTAAAACCGTGAGAGGGGACTATCCGGGTGAGCAAAACCCACTCAGGCTTGAGTGGCGACGAGGGTAAATAAGTGCCGTGTGCCTGAACCAACCTCCCTACTCAACTTTATTTCTATCTTTAACTTTCCTTACCAAGTTATGAGCAGAGAAAAAATAAACTTGTCTGTTGGAGTTTAACACTGTCTGGACATTGGCCCTCTTATTACAGAAAATAGACGTTTCCCTACATTCTGGGGACGAGAACCAAAGGAAGGAGGTAACTCGCTGCAGGACCCAAAACTGTTAACACCGCTCACCCTCTATACAACATGCAGGACATTGGGCATGTGGCATAGTGTGTCCCGTCCCGCAAGTGGAGGTAAGCAGGATAGGGATGGTGTGTGCTACATATATACACATACATACATATATATATATATATATATATATATATATATATACATACTATGCCAAATATTATATTTATTTTTTACATACAGTATGCCATATACATAGCAGGAATACATATATAGGAGTGGTCTTACCTGCCAAACGATTTGTAAATCTGTTCAGCCAGCCTTGTGATCCAGGCACCCCTGCCAGAGAGCAAAGCCGGGTCGGTGACCTCACTGATCTCCACTGCAGTTGAAGAAAACCTATAATGTAAGAGAAATGAAGGCTGTCATTTCTGACAGTCATAAAATGCAGGTTGGTTGTGTTGCCTGTCCTTTGGTTTCAATTCATTACCTGTGACAGGTATACTGGTCAGGAAAGTCAGATGTCCTCAGTTTACTTGTTATAGGTTAATGACTCCAATAGTATTGAAGCCAAAGAATCAGCATGATGAACAGACTTTATTTCACTTCCCTGCCAACCTCTGCATGCCTTCCAACATTCTTAAATGGGAAATATGGATACTTTAAGGCACAAACTATGTTGGCAAACCTGGAGTTGGGCTTAAGGCCGGGTTCACACTATTGAGAATTGGATGCGGAATTCCTTGCATCCAATTCGCAATAGTAGGAGATTGTGACCGACTCTCTATGGAGCCGACTCACATATTTCGACTGCAGCTCTGGTGCAAATTTGCACCGGGTCCTGTGCATTTTTTGGTCCATTTCAGGTCCAAATTCAGCCCAAAATTCGGACCTGAAACGGTGAACCAGGACGGACCGGACCCCTGCTGGGACCCGCATCGGCATGCAGTGTGAACCCAGCCTAAAGGTCCATTCTTGCTCGAGTTAAATATAAAAACAAAGAATCCCCCATCAGCTCTATAAAATTAGGACCTCTGTGCTCATTTGAATAGAGCCTCCGGCTGACCCTGGACACAGCCAGTGCGTACCCATGGTTGCCATTTTTGCAGACTTTTGGCCGCAGCTAATCAGCAAGTTTGGGTTAGGTGTTGCTGCATCCAGAGGCCTTGTTTAGTCACCTCTAAACACTGCAAACTATCTGAAGCTAAACTGCTGTGTAAATGTAGCCTTATTCCTCATTTCAGGACAGTGGGCGGAGCTATGCAATCCATTTCTTTACGCTTCATTGGCCAGGTGCAAAACCAGACCCGTTGGTGCAAATATAGCCTAATATTAGAGACATTTATTCCAAAATGCATACAGCTATTTCACACTATTTGTCACCATCAATGCAGTGTATGGAAACCATGGAGAAGAGCCTGGGACCCAATGAGACTGTCTTGTTATTCTCTCTCCCTCTCTCTATAATATATCTCCTCCTCTCTAAAATAAATAATTGGAAGCTCCATGAGGGCAGGCACTGATATATGAATATATGTTGGTGCTGAATAAATACCTGTAAATATTTATTGATAATATTATTAATATATGAATAACTGTTATAGAATTTTAATATACTGTATGTATTTATTAATAATAATCATAAATATAAATACCTGCAACAAATAATATATTATCGAATTTTAATATATAATATATTATTAAAAAGAATCATAAATACCTGTAACAAATAATATATTAATATTATCAAATTTTTATATATAATATATTATTAATAATAATCATAAATACCTGTAACAAATAATATATTATCGAATTTTAATATATAATATATTATTAATAATAATCATAAATAAAAATACCTTTAGTAAATAATATATTATTATCAAATGTTAATATATTATTAATAATCATCATAAATATAAATACCTGTAACAAATAATATATTTATATTATCAAATTTTATATATAATTTAATATTAATAATTATCATAAATACCTGTAACAAATAATATATTAATATTATCGAATTTTAATATATAATAATAGATTAATCATAATAATAATCATAAATAAAAATACCTAAAACTAATAATATATTAATAATGATGATAAAATGAATATTATAGACTTTTTATTTATTAATAAAACTTAATAATCATCATCATAAATACATTTAACAAAAATAAATAAATTAATAATAATAATAATAATATTATATATATATATACACACAGTGGGTACGGAAAGTATTCAGACCCCGTTAAATTTTTCACTCTGTTATATTGCAGCCATTTGCTAAAATCATTTAAGTTCATTTTTTTCCCCTCATTAATGTACACACAGCACCCCATATTGACAGAAAAACACAGAATTGTTGACATTTTTGCAGATTTATTAAAAAAGAAAAACTGAAATATCACATGGTCATAAGTATTCAGACCCTTTTCTGTGACACTCATATATTAACTCAGGTGCTGTCCATTTCTTCTGATCATCCTTGAGATGGTTCTACACCTTCATTTGAGTCCAGCTGTGTTTGATTATACTGATTGGACTTGATTAGGAAAGTCACACACCTGTCTATATGAGACCTTACAGCTCACAGTGCATGTCAGAGCAAATGAGAATCATGAGGTCAAAGGAACTGCCTGAAGAGCTCAGAGACAGAATTGTGGCAAGGCACAGATCTGGCCATGGTTACAAAAAAAAATTCTGCTGCACTGAAGGTTCCTAAGAGCACAGTGGCCTCCATAATCCTTAAATGGAAGACGTTTGGGGCGACCAGAACCATTCCTAGAGCTGGCCGTCCGGCCAAACTGAGCTATCGGGGGAGAAGAGCCTTGGTGAGAGAGGTAAAGAAGAACCCAAAGATCACTGTGGCTGAGCTCCAGAGATGCAGTCGGGAGAAAGTTGTAGAAAGTCAACCATCACTGCAGCCCTCCACCAGTCGGGGCTTTATGGCAGAGTGGCCCGACGGAAGCCTCTCCTCAGTGCAAGACACATGAAAGCCCACATGGAGTTTGCTAAAAAACACCTGAAGGACTCCAAGATGGTGAGGAATAAGATTCTCTGGTCTGATGAGACCAAGATAGAACTTTTTGGCCTTAATTCTAAGCGGTATGTGTGGAGAAAACTAGGCACTGCTCATCACCTGTCCAATACAGTCCCAACAGTGAAGCATGGTGGTGGCAGCATCATGCTGTGGGGGTGTTTTTCAGCTGCAGGGACAGGACGACTGGTTGCAATCGAGGGAAAGATGAATGCGGCCAAGTACAGGGATATCCTGGAGGAAAACCTTCTCCAGAGTGCTCAGGACCTCAGACTGGGCCGAAGGTTTACCTTCCAACAAGACAATGACCCTAAGCACACAGCTGAAATAATGAAGGAGTGTCTTCACAACAACTCCGTGACTGTTCTTAAATGGCCCAGCCAGAGCCCTGACTTAAACCCAATTGAGCATCTCTGGAGAGACCTAACAATGGCCGTCCACCAACGTTTACCATCCAACCTGACAGAACTGGAGAGGATCTGCAAGGAGGAATGGCAGAGGATCCCCAAATCCAGGTGTGAAAAACTTGTTGCATCTTTCCCAAAAAGACTCATGGCTGTATTAGATCAAAAGGGTGCTTCTACTAAATACTGAGCAAAGGGTCTGAATACTTAGGACCATGTGATATTTCAGTTTTTCTTTTTTAATAAATCTGCAAACATGTCAACAATTCTGTGTTTTTCTGTCAATATGGGGTGCTGTGTGTACATTAATGAGGGGAAAAATGAACTTAAATGATTTTAGCAAATGGCTGCAATATAACAGAGTGAAAAATTTAAGGGGGTCTGAATACTTTCCGTACCCACTGTGTGTGTGTGTGTATGTATGTATATATATATATATATATATATATATATATACATATACACACACATAATATATTAATATTATCAGATTTTAATATATAATAATATATTAATAATAATCATAAATATAAATACCTGAAACTAATAATATAATAATAAAAATGATTATTATAGACTTTTAATATATTAATAAAACATATTAATAATCATCATCATCATAAGTACCCTTAACAAATTATATATATATATATATATATATATATATATATATATATATATATATATATATATACACACACACACACACAGCAAATATTACATTAAAAAATATTATATATAATAAAAAAATATATAAAAATAATGATTACAAGAATAATACTAGTAGTAATAATGATGATGATAATAATAGTAATGATAACATATGAATTTATTATAAAAACACATAAAAAATAAAATCTGTCACCATGAAGTGGTGACAGCGGTCCTTTGAATAGAACATACTGAGATGCTTATAGACGGATAATAGGGGGGCTGTCAGTAGATGAAGAAAGAGGGACTGTCTCCTCCCTACAGATATGAAGAAAAAAAAAAAGAAGGAAGCAGCCTTTTTTTATTATTTCTTTTTACTTCTGCAAATGCTGCTCTCCCTCTTCCTATGTACAATCTCTCCTCCTCCTTTCTCTAGGACCAGGTCTCTTCCCCATCCTCTTGCTGTCTCCTCTCCCACCCCCATCCATCCTCCTCTCTCTCTCTCTCCTGCTCTCACATCCTACCCACTCTCATCATCAGAAGCCCCCTCGTGCGGCTCCGCGCATGCGCGTCGACCGCTTCCCCCTTTCATTCAGTCTGGCAGTGAGGCAAGGAGCTGCAGCACAGCGGGAGGAGGGAGTACAATCCAGCGCTGATATCCACACACCCGCATAGTCATTCACAGAGCACACTGACACCACACAGCACACTGACACCGCTCAGCCTCAACTGCTGGACACTTCCATAGAGCTCAACAAGGAGGAGGAAGAAGAAGCAGAACTGCACAAACTGGAAGTCCAGTGACTGAGAGCCCAGCACCCCCAGCATTATATCACACAGCACCATGCCTGAGCTCATCAGTGTAGGAGAGTTTATAAAGGAGACTCTGGAGGACCACAGCTCACCTACCACCTCCTCCTTCACCACCAGGATGGGCAGCTGCAGGAACACAGTGAACACCATAGAGGAGGTAAGAGAGGGAAGGAAGGGGTGCAATATGGGGCACCTGGGATCATGGCAATGATTGGATGAGGAGGGATGATCTGTATGATTGGATGAGCAGGGATGAACTGTATGATTGGACAAGGAGGGATGATTGGATGAGGAGGGATGATCTGTATGATTGGACGAGGAGGGATGATCTGTATGATTGGACGAGGAGGGATGATCTGTATGATTGGACGAGGAGGGATGATTGGATGAGGAGGGATGATCTGTATGATTGGATGAGGAGGGATGATCTGTATGATTGGATGAGGAGGGATGATCTGTATGATTGGATGAGGAGGGATGATCTGTATGATTGGACGAGGAGGGATGATTGGATGAGGAGGGATGATCTGTATGATTGGACGAGGAGGGATGATCCGTGTGATTGGACGAGGAGGGATGATCCGTGTGATTGGACGAGGAGGGATGATCCGTGTGATTGGACGAGGAGGGATGATCCGTGTGATTGGACGAGGAGGGATGATCCGTGTGATTGGATGAGGAGGGATGATCCGTGTGATTGGATGAGGAGGGATGATCCGTGTGATTGGATGAGGAGGGATGAGCCGTGTGATTGGACGAGGAGGGATGATCCGTGTGATTGGACGAGGAGGGATGATCCGTGTGATTGGACGAGGAGGGATGATCCGTGTGATTGGACGAGGAGGGATGATCCGTGTGATTTGGACGAGGAGGGATGATCCGTGTGATTTGGACGAGGAGGGATGATCCGTGTGATTGGACGAGGAGGGATGATCCGTGTGATTGGACGAGGAGGGATGATCCGTGTGATTGGACGAGGAGGGATGATCCGTGTGATTGGACGAGGAGGGATGATCTGTGTGATTGGATGAGGAGGGATGATCTGCAGCTGCTGCCACAAGTTCTGGCCCGGCAGGTGATCGGCATTTGGTATAAGGTGGATGGGATTCTGCTTGAAGCCGTATAAACATCTGATTATATTGCAGCTTACCAATTCTTAGATGTGATGGCTGCATTTGTTTTCTCTTTTAGGCTTTATTTTATTTTCTCCTGGTGATCCTGCCAGTAAGTCTGTTGTTTTTCCACCAGAACAAGCTGTCCTGCACATGAACAAGTTAGAGGGTTGAGACAAACCACTTAGACCCCTTTCACACTGATGCAGTTTTCAGCCGTTTTAGCGCTAGAAATAGTGCCTGAAAACTGCCTCCCATGACACCCGAATGTGAAAGCCCGAGTGCTTCCACACTGGGGCGGTGCGCTAGCGGGACACTAGAAAAAGTCCTGAAAGCAGCATATTTGGGGTGGTACTGGTAGGGGTGCTTACAATGATCAGCTTTTATTCATGTAAAACTTTTATCCCAAAAAGGATAAAAAATGTAAATGCTTATAAAGTATTATCTGGATTTTGACTTCAATTTGTTAGTGTATCAAAATCTGCTAGTACTGAGGCTTGATTCACACATGGCCATTTTAACCAGTTTAAGACCGGGCCTTTTCAGAAACTTTTTTTTTTTTAAGTTTAAATGTGATATTTTGTGCTAGAAAATTACTTGGAACCCCACACATTATTATATAGATAAATTGTGTGTGTGAATTTGTATTTTTATATATATGTGTGTGTGTGTGTGTGTGTGTGTGTGTGTGTATATATATATATATATATATATATATATATATATAAAATCATTTTTTTTATTTTTTAGCAGAGGCCCTAGAAAATAAAATGGTGATCTTGCAATATATTTTTTTAATATACGTTTTTTTTTTAATAAAAAAACCCCCAAAACAGTAAAGTTAGCCCAATTTTTTTGTATAATGTGAAAGATTATGTTACGCCGAGTAAATAGATACCTAACATGTCACGCTTTAAAATTGCGCCCGCTCGTGGAATGGCGACAAACTACTTTAAAAATCTCCATAGGCAACGCTTAAATTTTTAATTTTTTTTACAGGTTACCTGTTTAGAGTTACAGAGGAGGTCTTCAGCTAGAATTATTGCTCTCGCTCTAACGATCGTGGCGATACCTCACATGTTTGGTTTGAATACAGTTTACATATGTGGGCGCAGAGGGACGGGCACTTTTTCTTATTTACTTTTGCTTTTTATTTTTTATATATACATTTTTTTTTCACATTTATTTTACTTTTTATATATACACTGTCACTTTAAAAAAAAAAAAAGATTGATCACTTTTATTCCTATTACAAGGAATGTAAACATCCATTGTAATAGGAATAGGACATGACAGGTCCTCTTTATTGAGGGATCTTCGGTCAAAAAGACCTCAGATCTCACATTTTACCTGTAAAAGCAAACGTTTTTAATTTTTTTCCCTTTTTAAAAGAGAAAAAAAAAAATCAACCCTTTAAGGCCTTGAGGCGGAAGTGTCGTTGGGCGTCACTCCGGTCCTCCAAGGGCATAGAGTCCAGTCGGTGCCACCGTGCCCTTCCTCGACTTCCTGCCCATCCCTCCAGCAGATCGGATCGTTTCCGCCTTTACTGATCTCTCCGGTAAGCAGGGAAGCGTCAGGAAGCATTGGAGGGGGGGGGGGCACACCTCTCCCGCCACCTCTTAAAGTGGAGTTCCACCCTGATTTAATTATTTTTCCTAAAAATCATAAAAAACAAATAGAAAAAAATAAATTGGAAAAAAATTTTTTTATACTCACCAGAAAGGGCGGTTGCTATGCGGAAGTAGCTCTTCTGCCTCTTCATCCACAGCGGTGGTCTTCTTCCTCATCCTCCGTCGCGCTGCCTTCTGGGAACTGTGTGTATCCAGGAGGCAGCTGCCCATTTACAAAGCGATGTGCGAGTCGCGCATGCGCAGTAGGAAACGGGCAGTGAAGCCGGAAGGCTTCACTGCCTGTTTCCCTTAGTCAGGATGGAGGCGCCAGGACCGAGCAATCACCGTCGGGGGGCCCATCATCGTAGGTGCCTAGGACAGGTAAGTGTCCTTATTAAAAGTCAGCAGCTACAGTGTTAGTAGCTGCTGACTTTTAAAAAAAAATAAAAAATTGCGGTTGGAACTGCGCTTTAAAGTAATCTTGTGGCGAATCCGCTGCTGAGACCACTTTTATTTTGTAGACAATCGCCCACAGAACAAGAGGATACCGGGGGTTACGGCAACTAACAATGGTATTTAGCGTCAAAGTAATGCCATAAATGTAGTGTGGGCGGTCGTCAAGTGGTTAAATTGCGGTGCGGCGAATCTGCCCGCGATTGCAAAATGCCCAGTTATGAATGACAAATCGCACGTTTCTGATGCCATTCATTTGAATAGAACCTAAAAACGCAGTTTGGCAAACCGCATCGCGTGAAGCTTGTCGTCCCAAAAAGAGTTCAGAAGCTCCTTTTGGGGCGACATGCCTCACACAATGCGGTTTGCCGCAATTGCAGCGTGATTTATCGTGGCAGAAGCGCACCACATTTTTAGTTGCCATTCGAATGAATGGCACCTGAAACGGGCATTGTACGATTTGTCAAACGCCCAGGTGTGAATGCAGCCTAAGAGTTTCCTCGCCCCAAAGTGACAATGCTGCTGCTGAGGTACCTGTAATATAAAAATAAGCGCATCAAAGATACAGCATGCAGGGCTCTGATGTGCGATTATGAAAATGCATGGTCTAATAGAAGTCAGGGGAGCACGTGTAAACCCAAACCAAAGCACACCGGTGTGAACCCCCCTCCTAGGGGTGCTTGAAGTTGGGAAGCTTTGCCTTTAAAGCGGGATTCAGGGCATAAACGTTTTTTCATTTTTTTTTGCAATATCAAATACATTACTATAAATATTCATTAAAACATATTAATAATACACGATCGGTACATGAATAGTTGCAAACACTTACCTGATATCTTGTCAGGGATCTTGTGGCTGTTTCCATGATAGATGTGGGCATTATGAAGCCCAGTTTGTGTGTCTTCCTGTATTTTCCAAAAGAGGTGCATGCTGGGTAACCAGCATGCACCTCTCGCGCATGCGCAGTACAACGGCGCTCGTATCGCTGTTAGTTTGGATTGTTGTCATGACAACGTAGATAACAACGCGATTTTTCGGCACAGTAATGCCCAGAGACTCCTGGGAAATGAGCGTCATCATTTCCCAGGAGGCCATGGGGCGTTGGGAACGGAAGTTCATCCACCGCGGACTAGGAACTAGGCAGATTATGAAATCTGCCTAGTAACAGATATTTACAAGGTAACATATTTTTTATTTTTATTTTTAGATTAAAGGGAAGCTGCTGATGAAAAGTTTTTTTTTTTTTTTTTTTTTTTAGGGTGGAACTCCGCTTTAAGGCCTTGTTCACACCAACCCAAGAACAAGGCGATTTTCCTTCTGTCCTGTGGCTTCAATTCACCCCAGAGAGCTACATCAGCCCCCATTCACACGGATGTATGGAGGTGCAGGCAGGAGTTCAAAATCGCACATAAAAATACAGAGCCGGCCGGCTACTCTTCCTCCTAATGAGACAGCGTGGTGACGTCAGCACGTATCCTCCGCCAGATGCGTTTCGTCATATGTGAAGTTGTCAATGGGGAAGGTGGTATGTACAGCCGCCCATAGAGGTGAATGGCTATACGGACTTATATTATAGAAAACGGGCTTAAATATTGATACCTCATCCAAAATAGATATATTAAAGAACAAACAGCCAGAGCTTATGGATTTTAACGGTACCAGAGAAGGACTGAACCACATTAAGTTCACATAAAAGGTATTTTATTACAAAAAACAATTGCATATGAAAGAGAATATGGAGCTCATGCTCTTAAAAACATCATATGATTGTTGGATAGGCTAGTACATATATACTCCACATATTGTTTCTTTGTAAAACTGGCCAGGAGGTCAACACGTTTCACAAACGGCTTCCTCAGGACCTGAATTCTTTGACCACAAAGAAACTAGACCTATCTATGAAACAAAATTCACAGTTATTAATTATATAATATACAAAATATACATCATGCAACACAGTATATATCAATTATACGGTATCTCCGCTATACAGACTTGTAAATAAATGCCCAAGGCGCATTACCCGCACACACGTAATGATGTGTTCCCCAATTGCAGAAGTTTGTAGACTACATCGTATTGCACATGTGTCGGTAAACGCCAGTGCTAAAAAGCCTTGGTATTTACAACAGTACAAGTTCGTATAGTCATTCACTTTTATGGGAAACTGTATGCGTCTCCTGGGGCTTCCGGGACATTGGAAAACTTTTTTTTGCCTTAACTGCCAAAGGTCAGTGCAAATGAGGCCTTGAAGTGCGTCTCCAGCAGGGTGGATATGATTTTAATCAACTCGATTTAAATCATAATTTTTAAAGAGCAGCTGTCACCTCTTTCCTGCAGCGGCTCCTCTTCTGACCCGCTGTTGACTCACCGACAGTCCCAATACCTTTAATGGGAAGGCTGGTGATGCGGCAGTGACACAACAAGGTGAGGGACATGGCGGCAGCAGGTGATTGGACGCCTGCTAACAGGCACTGCCATGATGGATCTGAAATGACAGGTGCTCTTTAAATGTAATGCCTCGTACACACGTTTCCGTCAGAATAAACTCAGACGGATTTTTCCGACGGAATTCCGCTCAAGCTGTCTTGCCTACACACGGTCACACTAAATTCCGACCGTCAAGAACGCGGTGGCGTAAAACACTGCGACGAGCCGAGAAAATGCTTCCGAGCATGCGTCGAATTGTTTCCGAGGATGCGTGTTTTTTTTTTCTCCGTCGGAGCTCCATGCAGACGAACTGAGTTCCCGATAGAAATTTTTTTCATCGGGGGAAAAAAGGGAGCATGTTCTCTTTCTAATTCCGTTGGAATTTCCAACGGAAAAAGTCCGATGGGGCATACGGAAATTCCGACTGTGTGTATGCGGCATAAGGACTCATTCTTGCTGGTAGTTGGAAATTTTTATATTTGCACACAAAATGAAGGTTTCCTATTTAGAATAATAAGCTGTCAGGTTAGTAAAACCGCGATATCAGAACCGATTCAATCATACAGTTTGGAGTGTACATAGATTTGAAAAACAATGTGATAAAGGAATATTCCTGAACTTTGTTTTATTTAATGGTTACTGTGAAATTGTGTGAATGCAGTGCATGTTCTCTCCACTTGCAGAGCTTGGACTCGTTGAATGAGTTTACTAAAAATGTAAATATTGCAGAACATACAGCCTCATGCTACATAACTAAGCTCTATTTCATGCTGAATAAACTAAATTATTAATGTATCTTAAAGTGGAAGTAAACTCTCCTATTGTTTTAAGCCCAGGAAGCTGCCATCTTGGCTTCTGTTTCATCCTCAACTGCCATGATGCTGCACATGTGATTAGCGATGACACCAGCCATTGAATGGTTTGACAAGTTTAGTGGAGAGCACAACCATTATGACAGTTACATTCCCGGCATGCCAGGAATGTAACTGTTTTTTTTAAACTATTAAATCAATGGTTTTACTTCCGCTTTAAATAGAAAACTATCTTTAGATTGATTTTTACTCCAAAAGCATTTTATTAAAATAATAAAAATCAATAAAATCGATTTAATAAAAAAAAATCAGAGATTTTAAATAAAAAAAATCATCAGATTTTAATTTTTTTCAATCATTGATTTATATCCACCCTGGTCTCCAGAAGCGGTTCAACACCAGATTTCTATGGTATTCTTGTTGTGCCCATTCATTATACTGTTTTGTGCTGCCGCTCGATAATCAGAAAAGGTACAGGAGCTTCTGTTTGGGGCATAAGCGCTCATTTTTGGCCCCAATAGACTTCATTTGGAGCGTTTGAAAAACGTGTGATTTATTGCTTCTAACAGCGGCCTCCTCCTCTTAGTAACTAGCTTTCCACTGACCATCACAAAAATACCAGAAAAATGCATAAAAAAACACAACTCCTAAATCACCAAAAATTCTGACACTCAAGTTTGAAAACAGACTTAGGCCAGGCTCAGCCGTTGCCGGCATCCAAAAAGTGATATGTGGTGGTAAGTTACCTTCTCAGCACCTGTTTTAGCACTGGAACGGTATTGTCTGCTGAGCGCAACAGGGGGATCTAATTTTTTGTCATGGCCTCGTCATGTACAGCTCCGAATGACTGCAAATTTTGCTTAGGATTTTTGGTCCTGAATGGTGGGGGGGGTGTAAAACTGCGGCTCAACTGCATGTTTTTTTATCTCCCTGTCCAAGTGAATGAGCCCATAGTTTGCGCTGAAAAAAAAAGGAGATGTTTTATTATTTTTTGCATTCTATTGCATCTGATTACCATTTTCAAGTATTGAGAGAAACTTGTTTAATCCTAGTATAGCTCATGGACAGCAAAGTGACCCTGGAAATGAGATGAAAACGGTGGCAGTCATGGCAGTGGCAGTTGCCTGTACCCTTTTACTTTTAGGAGCCAATCTCGGGGGGGAAGGCATGCATACAGGCTTGAGATGCACCAAAAATTTCAGCCGATCGAAAATGGTGTTATCGGCATTTTGCTGGTAAGAGAAAAAGGTGCCGATAATGGTGCCGAAAACGCACACAATTTTTCCGTGATTTAGCTGCGTTTTTTTTTTTTTTTTCTAACCACCATTTTACTGTGCTTATGTGTTTTTTCGTAGGTCATGTGACTCGAAAACTGCATCAAAAACGTAATATGGGTGCATTATTTATGCATTCTTGCTGACCTTGCAATGCATTTCAACAGGGAGGTGTGTTTTTTTTTATTTTTTAACTGACCAAAAATGAAGCAAGTAAGATTTTTTTTTATTTTTTTTTATACAATCTTTATTTTTAACACCAAAATGGAAGCGCAACAGACCAGTGTGAAGACAATCAAAGAATTTGAAGGGATACATTTTTCTTGAGCTTTTCTTGAACTAAAGGTGCCAATATTCATTTAAATTAATGATAATAATTAAAAAATAGAATTTAATCCAAATGTATATATAAAAATATAGATAAAAAAAAAATACAAATTTTCGGTTTTGGTTTTCAGCCAAGTTCATCCTGCATTTTCAGTTTCAGTACTAAAATCTCCATTGGCTGCACCTCTAATATAGACCCATCATTGGTAGTTCATCTATAATACAGTATTTTGTTGTCTTATATAAAATAATAATATTCACAGAAATATCCATTGCGTCTGCTCACCTTGTGATTGTTTTTATGCCGTTTGCATATACGGGGTATCTGATTGCATACTTTTCTTATTTATTTTTTTGTTTACAAACTTTTTTATTGGGTAAAAAAATGTGGTAGAAGCAATATGATATCATATATATAGAGAAATGCAAAATATAAGATTTCCTAGCGGAGGAAAAAAAAAAGTGAATTTTCAATGTATATTGTCACCCAATTATAGCTGAGAGGATCAGCGTTTTCCATTGACAGGTAGTCTGCTGTGTGCAGAAAAGCATTGCTATTTATTTCTGAGAAGTCTCAGAATAGTTGGATAAGCTGTTATAGACAAATATTGTTTAAATACAAGTGGCATTTTCCAAATCTGTGCAATAATTCGGGCCAAAACTTTACCTCTGTGCAGGATCTTCCTATAATAAAGACCGGTCACTGCTGCGCTCTCTCCTTTGTGCAGGGTGACTGGTCTTGTCTCCGCCCCCTTCTGTCGTTTTCTGCAGGCAGCCTGTAGTGGGAGGACCCTGCTGGGCCCCTCCCACAACTTGGCTGTCTGCCCAGGCTATGTACAGCACAGTGATGATGTCATGGTTACTTTTAAAGGATTGGCTGTAAAGGCATTTGGTGGATTTATATCCTTGAAGAATATATTTAAATTAAAGTTTTTTTTTTTGTGCCTGGAGTCCAGCTAAAGAAAAATAATATTCTATATAATCTTTTTTTTCAGTACTATTTGTACATTTTTTATTTTTTTCCGAAACTATTCTCTTTTTTTCCCCTCAATACTAAGTGTGTGTGTGTGTGTGTGTGTGTGTAATATATATATAAAATGTATTATTATAATACAGGATTTATATAGCGCCAACAGTTTACGCAGCGCTTTACATTATAAAAGGGAGACAATACAGTTATAATACAATTAAAATACAAGAGGATTAAGAGGGCCCTGCTCAGAAGAGCTTACAATCTAATAGAATAAATATATATATATATATAAAATCTATGCATGTGCAATTTTTTAAATATATTTACACATCCTGTAAAATGAAAGCACATACTTCTGCTATAATATTTACTGGTTAAAGCTTCAGTTATATTGCAACACCATAAAATTATGTAACATGAAAAGGCGTTAAACAGGAAATACACAGCAGTTAGCTGGACCGTCACAGTCCTGTCAATTGTTTCATGTGCCTGTGTATACAGGGTTATAGATCATATATTTATTAAACTGGACGTGCACTCATACAGCATACCGTTTCAGTTTGCTTCTGCCATGGTTAAATTGCACAATTTTTGCACCAGTTACCATGTTAATGTAAATTCAAAAGTCATAGTTGTCTTTTATTTTAATCTGTAGCTTTTATTGTAATAATACATGGTGATCCTGCCAATGAAAGTTTTTGTTCAGGCACTTCCTGTAATAGGGTGACAATGCTCTGCCTCTGTATTACAATTGTGTTCCTATGTTGTCACCCACTCAAATTTTAAGTCATATTATGCAAGTGTGGTCCTCTTGTCACCATTACCCATCCTATAAAAATGACATGCAGCTATCAGCAGCACTTGGATGCAATGAAAGGTGAGAAAAGGTGCAGGAAAGTATTTTATATAAAGTGACACTGTCACCACTGAGTCAGGTAAAAAAAGAAAAAGAAGGGCAGTCATGTAAAGCAGACCATCTATACTTCACTCTTCAGCAGCCCATGTCTTGAAGTGCTGCGGCTGAATACCTGCTCCCCCCCCCCCCCCCCACTGTACGCAGTAGTTCCTCCCGCCAGCTTGTGCATTCTGTAATGACAGATCAGCTGGTGGGAGGAAATACAGAATGCAGCAGGGGTCAGATATTCCTATACCTGGAGGTGTGGAATACCTGCAGCAGCTGGCAATCAATGAAGCAGTGGCATTTCAAGACACAGGCCGCTGGAAAAGCAAATACTGTATATACTCGAGTATAAGCCAAGTTTTTCAGCCCTTTTTTTTGGGCTGAAAATGACCCCCTCGGCTTATACTCGAGTCAGTGTACCTGAGTCCGTGACATGCGTATTTAGACGGGGGCCGTGCAGTATTAAAAAGTCGCGCTCCTCCTTGTCCTGTTCCGTGATAGGCGGAACACTCCGTTTCCCAGCAGACACTGTGTTCAGTGGTCCGCCTATCACGGAACAGGACAAGGAGGAGCGCGACTTTTTAACACTGCACGGCCCCCGTCTGAATATGCATGTCACAGACTCAGGTACACAGATCAGCAAAGTGATTCTGCAATGGGCACAGTGAGGTCAGGCTGCAAATGGGCACAGTGAAGCTGAAAATGGGCATTGTTGACCCTCTTTTCCACTTATAGTAGCTGCTGCATTCTCACCCTAGGCTTATACTCGAGTCAGTATGTTTTCCCAGTTTTTAGTGGTAAAAGTATGTACCTCGGCTTATATTCGGGTCAGCTTATACTCGAGTATATACAGTATACAGTAAATGATATTTCTTTACAGGGCTGCTGTGTTATAGATATAGTGTGTGTGTGTGTGTGTGTGTGTGTGTGTGTGTGTATACACACACACACACACACAAACACTATAATACCAAAAGTATTGGGAGGCCTGCCTTTACACGCACATGAACTTTAATGGCATCCCTGTCCTGTAGGGTTCAATATTATTATTATTATTATTATTATTATTATTATTATTATACACGATTTATATAGCGCCAACAATTTACGCAGCGCTTCACAATGTAGAGGGGGGACAGCACAATTACAGTACAGTTCAATACAGAAGGGACAGGAGGGCCCTGCTCGTAGAGCTTACATTCTAAAGGAAGGGGGTGGTGGTGGTACAAAAGGTAATAGATGCAGGGAATGATTTGATGGGGGTGACTCGGGGACAGTTGTTAGGTGGGTGTGGGATAGGCTTCCCTGAATAAATGAGTTTTAAAGGGTTCTCCTAAAGGTGGACAGGTTAGGGGGTGATCGGACATACCGGGGCAGGGAGTTCCAGGGAATGGGAAAGGCTCTGGAGAAGTCCTGGAGGCGAGCATGGGAGGAGGTAACAAGGGAGCTAGAGAGCAGGAGGTGCTGGGAAGAGCAGAGAGGACAATTTGGGCGATATCTGCAGCTGAGGTTGAGTTGGCCCATCCTTTGCAGCTATAACGGCTTCAACTCTTCTAGGAAGGCTGTCCACAAGGTTTAGGAGTGTGTCTATGGGAATGTTTGACCATTCTTCCAGAAACGCATTTGTGAGGTCAGGTACTGATCACTGATGTGGACGAGAAGGCCTGGCTTGCAGTCTCCGCTCTAATTCATCTTAAAGGTGTTGTATCGGGTTGAGGTCAGGACTCTGCGCAGGCCAGTCAAGTCCCCCCCCCCCCCAAATCGCTCATCCATGTCTTTTATGGACTTGCACTGGTCCAAATTAATTGATGGAGGGGGGGATTATGGTGTGGGGTTGTTTTTCAGGTGGCCTTCTGTAACTAAAAGGCAGGCTTCATCCACCTCCTGGCTTGTATACAATTTTTGGGCAATTTTTAGGCATTTTGCCAAGGCACCCCTGAAGAAACCTGAAGGCACCCTGGTTGAAAAAGGCTGGTATATAGAGATGTCCAGTGGGCAGTATTAACATGCCAGTGGGTGGTCGGTAGCGTAGTAAAAAAAAGCTGATCAATTGCCTGATTTGCTGCCCCATGTGAAAGAGGTCTAATAGCAGCAGTGGAATACTTAACCTGTCTCAGAGAACATACTGCTCAAATGACCAAAGCATTGGCTTTTGGTCACATGATCACTCCCTAAAGGAGGAGAATTGGCCAAAAATGTATTTTTTCTTTTAGTATGGATATCATACTTCATACCTAGGCTTTGGTTATATAAGTAGTACTGGAGGAAAAATGGAGCAGCAGCTTCTCCAGGAAAGGCTAATGCTTCAGTCCTGCTATCACTAGTCAAGTACCATCTGATTGTGACTGTTGGCATAGCTTTATGTGAACACACAAAGAAAGAGCAATGGTATGCTGTTTACTATACCATTGCGGTTAACCATTACAGTTTGCATTGAACTAGTTTAGTATTTAATGTGAAGTCAGATCTCAATCCTGTTTAAAAATCTCCCTGTGTAAGGCCAACCTATTGAAAACCACCCTTGACTGTGGAGTCCAGCCCTTGACTGTGGAGTCCAGCCCTTGACTGTGGAGTCCAGCCCTTGACTGTGGAGTCCAGCCCTTGCCTGTGGAGTCCAGCCCTTGCCTGTGGAGTCCAGCCCTTGCCTGTGGAGTCCAGCCCTTGCCTGTGGAGTCCAGCCCTTGCCTGTGGAGTCCAGCCCTTGCCTGTGGAGTCCAGCCCTTGCCTGTGGAGTCCAGCCCTTGACTGTGGAGTCCAGCCCTTGTCTGTGGAGTCCAGCCCTTGTCTGTGGAGTCCAGCCCTTGTCTGTGGAGTCCAGCCCTTGTCTGTGGAGTCCAGCCCTTGTCTGTGGAGTCCAGCCCTTGTCTGTGGAGTCCAGCCCTTGTCTGTGGAGTCCAGCCCTTGCCTGTGGAGTCCAGCCCTTGCCTGTGGAGTCCAGCCCTTGCCTGTGGAGTCCAGCCCTTGCCTGTGGAGTCCAGCCCTTGCCTGTGGAGTCCAGCCCTTGCCTGTGGAGTCCAGCCCTTGCCTGTGGAGTCCAGCCCTTGCCTGTGGAGTCCAGCCCTTGCCTGTGGAGTCCAGCCCTTGCCTGTGGAGTCCAGCCCCTGTGTTTACTCCCGCTGGTCACAGTCCGGCCCTCCTAAAGTTTGAGGGACCGTAAACTGGACCCTTGTGCAGAAAGTTTGGCGACCCCGTTCTATACTTTATATGAATTTCAACTGTGAATTTAGCTTGTTGGATGGCTCATTAGCCATAGTAGCCTCTTCAATCATGGGCGCTGACTGCACAGTCAAACATTGCTCTGATGTTTCCATCCCTCCCCACTATCGCTATGTTATTTCCATCACACCACTTCCTATTGTCCATTAATAAGGACCATTGTGTACATTTAATTAACCAATATGATTACTGGCTAGACCTGTATTTAATATATTCATAGCTTTCCCTCATTGATTTGTCACTTTTCACTGTTGTGCATCCTATCAAGTAACTATGAAATGTCTGTAAAGCTGCCCCCCCCCCTACAAAGAACAGTCACGCTTTATAAGGCCAGGGAGCGCTCAGCGAGACGGCTGCCCGATCTGGGCACGTGTTGACCCCATAGGGTTCATGCATGCAGGTGAACTGATGTGACTTGACAGACACATCTTGAGGCTCAGTAATCGGACTCGTTAATGCGTGCATAACAGCCCCTGTTCACCTTTATGGTGAACTTTATTTCAGTGGAGCGTAGGCGCAGGTTGTACTATTTTTCAGCTGCGCTCTTTACAATTTGTTTTAATGCTGCCCCGAATGGTCTCGGGAATGGAGTTTATTGCCTGCATAGAGCTAAATGTCTCTGTGTCTGAAATACCTTTTTTTTATGTGTTGTGCCGAATCAATGCCTGGAACAAGATTTTGCTTAAAGTGGAAGCTCATCCTAGAATTACTCTATGAACAATAAATAGCCGTTTAATGCACGTTCCATGATAAAGCCATGTTTGACACCATGTAGATGGCACGAGGGGGCTGAGAAACTCACTGGTAAGAGGCCAGCAGCTTCCAGTGCTGATTTCTGGGCAACCAAAGAACAGACAGAAGTCACCCTTTATCAAGATACATATAACTGTTTAATGTTTTAGAGTTCTAAAGTGAACTTTCACTATAAAGGCCAGCTCCACTCAACAAGCTAAATTCACAGTTGAAATTTATAAAATGTTTAGAACGGGGTCTCCAAACATTTTGAACAAGGGTCCAGTTTATGGTCCTTCAAACTTTAGGAGGGCCGGACTGTGCCCATTGGGAGTAAAAATTGTCCTTGCGTCAGCGGGAGTAAACAATGTGTCTTTTGGTTTTGGGGGAAGTAATAATTTCCCATCTTTGCCAGCAGGAGGAATAGTGCCCCATCGTTGGTGTCAGTTTGAGGAATAGTGGTCTATCGTTGGGGTCAATAAGAGATATAGTGCCCCATTGTTGATGTCAGTAGCAGGAATTATGCCTATTGTTTGTGTCCGTGGGAGGAAATGTGTCCCAAGGGCCAGATAAAGTCAAGCAAAGGGCCATAGTTTAGAGACCACTGGTATAGAAGATAAGCTCAGGCATGTTCAATCACAAGTCCGAACCAGCCTGAGATATCCCACCAGAAAAGCTGGTAGCCAATCAAAGGTAGCCGCTTGCATGTACGCAATGAGCATGCATATGTGGGTGGGTGGGCAATGCCTTGGCTGTCAGCTTAGACCGCTTCTTAGTGCTACAATATGTGACCAAAATTTTGCGGACACTTGAACATCATGCCTTTATGAGCTTGTTGGAAATGCCGTTTTCGAAAACAGTGGGCATTAATATGGCACAAGTTTTGGAGTGTGATTATGGGAATTTTGTACTTATTTAGTCAAAAGAGCTTTTGTGTGTTCAAGTACTGATGTTGGAATGCAATCAACGTTTCAGGTTTTTCCAATGGTCTTTGGAGTTGAGGTCAGGACTCTAAAAAGGCCATTCAAGTTCCTCCATACCAAAACCCATTGAACTGTGCCTTTTATTGAGCTGTTTGTGCACAGGGGTACAGTTGTGCTGGAATAGAAAAAGGTCTTCCTCAAACTGTCAAACCATAAGATTTGAAGCGGGCAGTTGTCTAAAATGTCTTTTTATGTCCTCCAAACCTTTGACCTTTCCTCCTCTGTGTACTGCCACTCTGTGTCATCTCATCTGAACCTTACATTTCAGCTTGCAATTAATACAGTACATAGTAGCTCATTATGGGGATTGATTTAGGTAGCTACACTAGTTGAAATCGAAAAATTAGTTTACGAGTTTGTGCCTTTTAAAGAAACCATTAAATTAGGGTGACCAGAAATCCCCGGTTTCAGGGGACAGTCCCCGGATTGAGGACACTGTCCCCGAACCAAGTCTGTCCCCGGATTGGATTTGAACATGGGCTGGGGCAATTTCAAAGACAGTCAGTGCAGAATTAAAAAAATTCTGAATTACACACCCCTGCCGCTCCTACTAGCTGGTCGGAGCGGAGGGAATATTTCTTCAGTTTCGGGCGCATGCCCATTTAGCTCCGCTTGCATGTTCCTCTGCCTAGGCTCAAGTCCCGGCCAGCCGCATGCCTGCTTATCTCCTTGCCTTCCCTGGTGGAGTGATCTTCCTCCGCTTCCCACCCAGTAGTAGCCAGGGCCCGGAGAGTAAGACTTGACAGGCTGTGAGGCAGGCGGCGACGGGCAGAGAGTCGCTGATTGCCGGCTTTACTAGATGAAAAAAAAATATGTCCCCGGATTTCATTTAAAAAAATCTGGTCACCTTACATTAAATGCGCTTTTTGTCTTCAAATTTCATGTTTTTGATTTTATTTTTATTTATTGTTGCAATATTTGCCGGGAGTTATGCTTCAATCCTGCAGTGGTAGGGGCTGTGATGGAGTGTATGCAAGGCTGCATCTCTGCGCCGGATGGGCTGCATGCTTGATAAATGAAACTGGACAGATCCATTCTTTCAGTAGGCCTTCCGAAATAATGAGAAGGACCTTGTGTTACCTGTCAAACGATGATCATACACACAGGGACAGATGCAGATAACAAGATTTTCATTCTTGAACCATCAATCATGTTTTATTACAGTCACTTTATTGCCCAAATGCTGGTGAATTTCAGGAATTCTTACTTGCATCTTCAGTCTGGAATGCTCTTTGCCCAGGAGACTGACTCAAATTGTCCCTTAATCATGGATGGTTTATACACTTCCTGGAGCCACATCTCTTCGAGGAAGCCTGTTATTTTCCCTGGTCATATATTACCTTAGCCACTCCAGATTCTCATTCACAGCACACACTCTTCTATCCTTTCCTCAGTTCTGTGCCTATAGGCAATATCTGTCATACCGTCCTCCTTGTTTATCACCTCTGTATCCGTGTTTCATTTATGTATGGTTAAGTAATACCTTTAAACCAGCCTTCTTCAAACTTTTTATCTCAGACGAACCCCTGAAATTATTTTCTGGTCTCCGGGAACCTCTGCTAAAACCAATTTAATTGGAGGTCAGTGGGGTAAATGCCAGAAGAATGCCCCCTTATAGTGGAGGTCAACATGCCACCCTGTGAAAAGGACATCAATTTTGGTACAGCGTTGCATGACTGCGCAATTGTCACTTAAAATAACGCTGTGTGTCCTATCGCAAAAAATGGTCTGGTCAGGAAGGGGGGGGGGGGTAAATCTTCCAGAGCTGAAGAGGTTAAAAGACCCTGCATTTCTCCTCTGGGCTCCACTGAATGTGTTGTAATGCAGATCGCATTTCAATTCATCTTTTCCTGGCTAAGCTAGCTGGGGACACCGAGAGGCTGACCTGGAAGTGACATCATAGATGTCGCTTCCTGGGTCACAGCATAAAAGGGGAGGAGCACGGACATGTGTCCAGTCTCCCCTCTACCTGGCGGCACCCCCTGGCACATGGCAGGGGTGCTCGTGCGGAGAGGGTGCCAGTACCGGGGACGCGTGGAGGCAATCGGGCAGCAGTGCATCCACCTGACAGGCAAGAGGTCCGCCTGTCTGTTTTGCACACAATGCCAGTGGCTGCAGCCACCGGATTGTGTATGGAAACCCCCCGATGTCTGGTCTGTACGACGTACGGACCTGACAGCGAAAGGCTTAAATGGGAGGTCAAACAGCCACAGCTCAAGGAACCCCTAGAAAACTCTGGAGCAAACCTAGGATTTCACAGAACCTTGGTGTTTTTTTGTTAACCACTTGCCTACTGCACGCTTTTACCTTCTTCCTTCCCAGGCCAATTTTCAGCTTTCAGCGCTGTCGTACTTTGAATGACAATTGCGCCGGCATTGCATTGCATGCTGAATGGCCGGGCAATCTTCTGGGACCTGTGACGTGTCCCAGAAGATTGCAGGGAGGAAGGGGGGAGAGGTGAACTTCCGCTCGGTGCCAGGAGAGGAAGTGCTGGGTACCTGTCAAAATCGGGTACCCCCCCTAACAAAAATTACATGCCAAATGTGGCATGTCAGGGGTCACGAGTACTTGAAGCGGAAGTTCCATTTTTGGGTGGAACTCCGCTGTAAGCCCACTCTGTAGCTGTTATTCGGCTATAGCGTGGACGGAAAGGGGTTAATCTGCCCAACAACAAATTGGTCCAAAAAAAAGTATAAATGCAAAACGCAAATCACAGTAAAATTACGTGTGCAAAAATGCACTGCAGAAATGGATCAAAAGCAAATTGCATAGATGTGAACTGAGCCTAAGGCCCGGTTCACACTGGTGCGACAAACACATTGGGAGCTCATGTCTCATGACGTGCAAAAATCAATGTTTCCCTACGGGAGACGTCTTAACTGGTCTGACACATGTCGGTCCGACTTTGAAAATGCTCCCTGTACTACTTTGGTCCGACTTTGATCCTACTTCAGCCCATTGAATATCATTGAAGTCGGATCAAAGTCGGAACGCCGTCTTACATGACCTGACTTTGGCATGCGACTTGTGCTCTGCTGATCTTGAGGGGGAACTTCACACCAAATTTTAAATAACCGGCATGGGTTCCCCCTCCAAGAGCATACCAGGCCCTTGGGTCTGGTATGGATTTTAAGGGGAACCCCTACGCCGAAAAAACAATGTGGGGGTCCCCCCAAAATCCATACCAGAGCCTTATCCGAGCACGCAGCCCAGCCGGTCAGGAAAGGGGGTGGGGACGAGCGAGCGCCCCCCCCTCCTGAACCGTACCAAGCCGCATGCCCTCAACATGGGTGGGTGCTTTGGGGCAGGGGGGGGCGCACTGCGGCCTCCCACCCCAAAGCACCTTGTCCCCATGTTGATGAGGACAAGGGCCTCTTCCCGACAACCCTGGCTGTTGGTTGTCGGGGTCTGCAGGCGGGGGGCTTATCAAAATCCGGGAGCCCCCTTTAATAAGGGGGGAAAAAAAAGAAAAAGCCCAACATTCACCAGTCTGTAACTGTAGTCACCACATCCCTGATAAACATGAAAAAACAATAAACCCCTAAGGGTGGGACTTTGAAAGCGACTACAAACAGAGGTACAGTAAGTATGTATAAAAATGTATAATGTTTATTAATGGCATGCAAAAATATAAAGGTCATGGATAAAAAAAGACACAGGGGAATTATATAAATCCAGACAATTCTTGCTTTAGATGAACAAAAGAACACTTAAAGTCATACCCAACAGCTGTTTCGGTATGAAGCCCTTCTTCAGGGGGTTTATAGACGTTTAAGGTCAAAAGTGTCTAATGAAAAAACACATTTTATTAGTTTAACAGTTCTTGTGCAGCATATGTTTCATTCTCAATCAATTTTTACACATACACAATAACATAGTGCTTACATTGTTGTAAGATTCGTTTGATAATCCATGTGTCAAAGATAATGTGCATGGCTCAAGATGTTGAATAGAGGAAAATGTCTCCCAGCTCAGGGATCAAGGCCAAAATAGCCTCCAACAAGGGTCCCCTCCACTGATGGGCGGGGGGCTTATTGGAATCCGGGAGCCCCCTTTAATAAGGGGGGCCCCCAGATCCCGGCCCCCTACCCTATGTGAATGAGTATGGGGTACATCGTACCCCTACCCATTCACCTGGGGGAAAAAAGTGACAATTAAAAAAAACACACTTGACAGGTTTTTAAAGTAATTTATTAGGCAGCTTCCGACTTCTCCGCTCTCTCCGGCCTTTTCTCCACGCTCTCCGGCCTCTTCTCCCACTCTTCAGTTCCTCTGCCGGGCTCCTCCGCTATATTCTGCTCTCTTTCCGCTCTTTTGCTAGCGTTGGCCTGGTCTTCTCCGCTGTCTCCTTCCCTCTTCTCTTCTGATGTTGACACGACGCTCTCTCCAGCTGTAATGACGACTTATATAGGCATGGGGCGTGGTCACTGGGTGATGTCATCCGGTGACCCCGCCCCTTATGACGTCACATTCCCATCATGCTCCGGGCTGTGACGTCATAAGGGGCGGGGACACCGGATGACATCACCCGGTGACCATGCCCCATGCCTATATAAGTCGTTGCGTACCGCTCACATGGCATTACAGCGGGAGAGAGCGTTGTGACAACATCGGAAGAAGAGAAGAGGGAAGAAGACGATGAAGAAGACCGGGCCAATGCTAGAAAAAGAGCAGAAGATAGCGGAGGAGAGCGGGAGAAGAAGCCGGAGAGAGCGGAGAAGTCGGAAGAGACCCCCGGAGCTGCCTAATAAATGACTTTAAAAACCTGTCTAGTGTGTTTTCTTTTTTTTTTTATTGCCACTTTTTTCCCCCAGGTGAATGGGTAGGGGTACGATGTGCCCCATACTCATTCACATAGGGTGGGGGGCCGGGATCTGGGGCCCCCTTATTAAAGGGGGCTCCCGGATTCCGATAAGCCCCCGTCCACAGACCCCAACAACCAACGGCCAGGGTTGACGGGAAGAGGCCCTTGTCCTCCACAACATGGGGACAAGGTGCTTTGGGGTGGGGGGGGGGCCGCAGTGCGCCTCCCCTGCCCCAAAGCACCCACCCCCCATGTTGAGGGCATGTAGCCTGGTATGGTTCAGGAGTGAGGGGGGCGCTCGCTCGTCCCCACACCCTTTCCTGACCAGCCGGGCTGCGTGCTCGGATAAGGGTCTGGTATGGATTTTGGGGGGACGCCGTTTTTTCGACAGTTTTTTATTTGAAATTTGGCGTGGAGTTGCCCCTCAAGATTCATACCAAACACTGTGCCTGGTATTGGCAGGGATCCAAGTCGGATCCCCGTTCATTGAAGTCGGACGCGTCTCTGACTTCAAGTCGCAGGGCAATGTCGGATCCAAAGTGGGGCGAGTGTCGTGTCGTACCAGTGGGAACCCTGCCTAATGCTTAACCCCATATGTTGCGTTAATATAGCCAATGCATGTTTCAGCCAATGCACGACACACGCATAAAAAAATTAGACCTGCACGATTTTTGTTTTCAACGTTCAATGGTTTCAATCTGTGCGCTGCATTGTGCTGAAACATACGTGCGTTTAGGTGCACTGATGGGAGCCCCAGAACTGCCGCGTTGCGTTCCATCTTATTAACCTTACAGTATGACGAAAGGTGACAGATTTGCATGTAAATAAATTTAAACATAGTGTCAGATTGTCATGAATAAGGCTTCCATCTGCCTCTGTTCATTTGAGATTTCGCCTTTCCTCCTACCACCAACTGTTCTTGTAGGCTTTAAAGATGGCTAGATTTAGTAGAGAAAAAAGAAAAAATGTTAAAGTGCAGTTTCAGTGTTCAATGTACTAGTGAGAATACTGCAAGGCATGGTGTGTGCTTTAATATGGGGAGATTTATCAAATGCAGCACAGCAAGGACCGTGCAAAGCAGGAACAGATTATGACAAATGTACATGAGATCGCAGCTGGGTTCCTAAATCCACTATTGCTGCTGAAGGGGTAGCGCTATAGCAATATAAAATATACCCTGACCATTTCTTAAAGGGGTATTAACCTTACAAGTCTAGGCAATTACATTCCTGACTTTTCACAATATACAACAATAGTATAATTAAAGTAAAACTGTACATTTTATCATGGAATAGCAATCCTGCTGTGTTACAGTCAGTGACTTTGGCTTGGCTTAGATCAGGTGTCGCCAAAGTTTCTAAACAGGGGGCCAGTTTTCCTGTCCCTTGGACTTTAGGGGGGCCGGACTGTGGCCACTGGAAGTAGAAAAGGTTCCGACATCAGTGGGAATAAACAATGTCCCATCTTTAGTGTCAGTGGGAGGAATTGTGCCCCATCATTAATGTCATTGGCCCTAATGTTGGTGTCATTAGAAGGAAGCGTGCCCCATCGTTGGTGTCATTGGGAGGAATTGTACCCCATCATTTGTGTCATTGGGCCCAATTGTTGGTGTTATTAGGAGGAATTGTGCAACTTTGTTGGTGTCGGTGGGAGGAATTGTACTCCATCATTGGTGTCATTTTGCCCAATTGTTGGTGTCGTTGGGAGGTATTGTGCCCCATTGTTGGTGTAATTGGGAGGAATTGTGCCCCATTGTTGGTGTAATTGGGAGGAATTGTGCCCCATCGTTGGTGTAATTGGGAGGAATTGTGCCCCATCGTTGGTGTAATTGGGAGGAATTGTGCCCCATCGTTGGTGTAATTGGGAGAAATTGTGCCCCCTCACTGGTCTCAGTGGTGGGGTGGGATTATGCCCCATTGTCAACAGTGGATGAAATGGGTGCCCCGAGGGTCTGCTAAAAGCAAGCAAAGGGCCGCATTTGGAGACCACTGGCTTAGATAATGCCATTTGGTCTGCTGCAGCCAGAAGAAGAACATTTCCTCAGTCTCCTCTCCTCCTGTGATCAGACTGCAGCTTTGTAGCAGACTTCTGCAGTGGACGATCTGTGTCAGATGTTTGTGATTAGAACCAATGCCTGCACAGGCATCAGGACATACATGATTGTGTCCCCTCTATAGGTGGCTATAGATGGATCCAAATTTGGCTGGTTCAGCAGGGGCTGGCTGAATTTCGATCCATTTGTGGCCGTTCCCCTTTCGAGAGGAGTTGATCTAATGATTGACTTCTCTCGAACAACACACACATGTGCCGGAAATGTAACTGTTTTTTTAAACTGTTAAATTGATGGGTTTAAAACCAAGCTCTCCAGCGTCACGCTGTCACCGCTGAGAGGGCTTCTATCTTCACCTGGTCTTCCTTCAGGGTTCGTGGCCTCCGGCTACATGAGTGGCCCGGGGCGCAGTGACGTCACCGACTGCATGCACTCTGAATATCTCCTAAACGGTGCAAGTTTAGGAGATATTCACAGTACCTACAGGTAAGCCTTATTACAGGTTTACCTGTAGGTAAAAGATGAAAAAGTGGGTTTACCAACACATTAAAGTGATTGTAAATTCTCTTTTTTTAATAAAATAATAAAAATAACAAACATGTTATACTTGCCTGGATTTGCACAGAGCAGCCCAGATCCTCCTTTTCTCAGGTCCCTCTTCGGTGCTCTTGGCCCCTCCCTCCTGTTGAATGCCCCATCACAGCAAGCAGCTTGCTATGGGGGCACCGGAGCCGAGTCACAGCTCCCTGTGTCCATTTAGACATGGAGCCCCAACTCTCTCTCACTCTCTCTCACTCTCTCACTCACTCTCACTCACTCACTCTCACTCACTCTCACTCACTCACTCTCACTCACTCTCACTCACTCTCACTCACTCTCACTCACTCACTCTCACTCACTCACTCTCACTCACTCACTCACTCACTCTCACTCACTCACTCACTCACTCTCACTCACTCACTCACTCACTCACTCACTCACTCACTCACTCACTCTCTCTCGATTGGCTGACTGACTTTGATTGACAGCAGCGGGAGCCAATGCCGCTGCTGCTGTGTCTCAGCCAATCAGGAGGGAGAGTATCGGATGGCCGAGATACTCATGGATAAAGATGGGGCTCCGGTTAGTATTAGGGGGGCTGCTGCACACAGAAAGCTTTTTATCTTAATGCGTAGAATGCATTAAGATAAAAAAAACCTTCTGGCTTTACAACCCCTTTAACCACTTCCCGCTCAAGGCCGTCATATGAAATCTTTGATTTTCAGAGGGAATATCTGAATGACGGGTGCAGCTACAGGCATCATTCAGATATCCTCGTTTTCAGCCGGCGATTCTGTGCACCATAAGAACGATCATAGCGGCAGTTCCGCCACTTGATCGTTCTTACAGGCGACGGGAGGGGACATCCCCCCCCCTCCCTCCCGCCACTCTCCGGTGCTTCTCCAGGCTCTCCCGTGCCATCAGGGACCCGGAGAAAGAATCGGCCGCCGCCGGATGATGACCATAGAGATTTCCAGTCATCTCTATGACTGTGGGAGGAACGGGCATGGCGTTATAACGTAACGTCTGGGCCGTGATCGTGGCTGGTAAGCATGAGATCGTGAATTTTTTTATTTAATTTTTTGATCTCGTGCTTTCCAGTCTTATTGACCCCGAATCTCTCCATAAAGAGGACCTGTCACGCACCATTCCTATTACAAGGTTTGTTTACATTCCTTGTAATAGGAATAAAAGTGATCCAAAAAAAAAAGTGAGCGCACATGTAAGTCCCGCCCACATATGTAAACACCGTTCAAACCACACATGTGAGGTATCGCCACGTGCATTAGAGCGCGAGCAACAATTCTGGCACTGGACCTCCTCTGTAACTCTAAACTGGTAGCCTGTAAAAAAAATTCAAGCGTCGCCCATGGAGATTTTTAAGTACCGAAGTTTGGCGCAATTCCATAAGTGTGCGCACCAACAGGTCATGTTTTCAGGATTTCCCTCAGATAAAACAGCTGTGGTAATTACTAAGGCAGTGAAACTGATTAAATCACCTGTGCAAAATAATGGAAATCCTGAAAACATGACCTGTTGGTGCGCCTTGAGGACTGGAGTTGAGAAACACTGGGGTATCTATTTACTCGCCGTAATATCACCTTGCACATTATACAAAAAAATTGGGCTAACTTTACTGTTTTTTGTTTTTTTTTAATTCATGAAACTATTTTTTTTCCCCCAAAAAATGCGTTTAAAAAATTGTTGCGCAAATACCGTGCAAGATAAAAAGTTGCAAGGACTGCCATTTTATTCCCTAGGGTGTCTGCTAAAAAAAAACATATATAATGTTTGGGGGTTCTGAGTAATTTTCTAGCAAAAAAAATGATGATTTTTACATGTAGGAGAGGAGTGCCAGAATAGGCTTGGTGCCAGGTCTTGTCCTTCCCCCAGCCTGTGACTATGAAAGGAGAAGCGGCAGACTAATAAGCTCAACTTTCTGTCACTGTGCCTTCTCCTATCAACATGTTCCTTGTTAACACTTGGCACTGCAGGAGCATGATTAGTGTCTTGTGCTGCTTCTGCTCCTCCCAGTCTAAACTTTGCTGTAAAGGGGATTGTAGGAGGCTGAAACCTAATCAAAGACGCTTTAAAGCGTAACTTCACTTTTGTTGAGAAAAAAAAAAACATTCCCCCCTAGGTGATTCATGTATATTACAAGGATTATAACAAACTTTGTTGCAGATTCCTACCTTTTTGTTATTCTGAAGAAATCCCTTGTGTGTTTGTCTGTGTCCATGTGGAAAGTGAATCTAATGGGAGTGGTTTCATAATTAACAATCAGCTGCTGCACCTGCAGGGCTCTAATGAGGAAAGCTGCTGGGTCAGCATCCCTTTAGCCGTGATTTCCTATTAATAGTATCTCGACAAAAATAAAAAATTTTGTTGCAGGGGATTCCTGAAATCTGACTTGTATCTTAGTGCAGAACTCTGCACCAGAACTCTGGGAAAATCAGTGAGCCAATCACACAAGCAGGAAATGATGTTTCTGGGGAGTGGTCAGTACACATTCTGTATACAGAACACCACCAGGTAGCCATATTGCAATGCATTTTCAGAAAATTACAGCGGCTGCAGATTGAAAAGGAAAGGTAATTTTTAATAACATTCAATTACAATATGTCTTTATATTACTTTATATTACTTGCAATAGTATACGCTATATTATTTTTTCCTTATTTGCTATTTTTTCCCCACAAAAGTGGAGTTACCCTTTAACAAAAAATAAATAAAAATGTAATGAGGTTTTCATGAAATACAGAATCACTTTAATTTATCTTTCATATGTTGTTCAAGGTTCAGTTTAGGGCGTATTTCTGTGACGGGTAGCGCCAGGTGTTTCCGATTAGCGTATCAATGACAGGCTGACACTATGCGCCACTCAAGGACCGATTACATACAGCTAGGGACAGATTTGTGGCCCTATACACAGTCTGTCTGTGTTCAGGTTTGCTCGTATGTCCCTAATCAGAGGTAATCCATATGCAATTAAATGCGGATTGCTGTTGAGCCTCTCAACCTGTTATTGATTTGTAGAGGCTGAGTGGCTGCAGCTAATCAAAAACGCCTGGCCGTACCCGCTGCAGAAATACGCAGATTTAGGTCGTAGTAATAGTATAATTAAAATAAAACCGTACATTTTATTATGGAATAGCAATCACACTGGGGCCGCGGCCACGTCAGTGCTGAAGTGCCGCTCATTTTAACAGCGCTTTAGCGCTGTTTAACCACTTCAGCCCTGAAAGATTTTACCCCCCGACCAGAGCACTTTTTACAATTTGGCACTGCGCCGCTTTAACTGACAATTGCGTGGTTGTTCGCTGTACCCAAACAAAAATTTTAGAAAATAGAGCTTTCTTTTTGTGGTATTTGATCACCTCTGCGTTTTTTATTTTTTGCGCTATAAACAAAAAAAGAGCAACAATTTTGGAAAAAAAACCAATATTTTTTACTTTTTGCTATAATATCCCCCATAAAAACCCACATTTCTTCATTAGTTTATGCCAATATATATTCTTATACATATTTTTGGTAAAAAAAATCGCAATAATCTTATATTGATTGGTTTGCGCAAAAGTTATAGCGTCTGCAAACTATGGGAAAGTTTTTTATGGCATTTTTTTTTTTTTTACTAGTAATGGCGGTGATCTGCGATTTTTAGCGGTATTGCGACGGACAGATCGGAGTCTTTTGACACTTTTTGGTACATAAAGAAAGAGGGTTGGGACTTTAAATGAGGTGTGTATGTTGTGGCTACTAATCGAAGGAGTCCAGTCCATATGAAACATGAACAAGTATTTATTTGTTTGCCATGATTGAGTAGGTACAGGGCAGACAGTACATGCAATAACGGCACATAATATAACAAATCATGTATCCTAATCATTTACATGTTAAAAACATACCGTATTATCGGCGTATAACACGCACCCTAAAGAGGGAAGTTTAAGGAAAAAAAACTTTCAACAGCCCCTTTTTACATTCCAAAGCCCCCCTGCACATTACACAGACCAAAGCCCCCCCTGCACATTACACAGACCAAAGCCCCCCCCTGCACATTACACAGACCAAAGCCCCCCCTGCACATTACACAGACCAAAGCCCCCCCTGCACATTACACAGACCAAAGCCCCCCCTGCACATTACACAGACCAAAGCCCCCCCTGCACATTACACAGACCAAAGCCCCCCCCTGCACATTACACAGACCAAAGCCCCCCCCCCCCTGCACATTACACAGACCAAAGCCCCCCCCTGCACATTACACAGACCAAAGCCCCCCCCTGCACATTACACAGACCAAAGCCCCCCCCTGCACATTACACAGACCCTGCACATTACACAGACCAAAGACCCCCCCTGCACATTACACAGGCCAAAGACCCCCCTGCACATTACACAGACCAAAGACCCCCCTGCACATTACACAGACCAAAACCCCCCCTGCACATTACACAGACCAAAGCCTCCCCCCTGCACATTACACAGACCAAAGCCTCCCCCCTGCACATTACACAGACCAAAGCCCCCCCCTGCACATTACACAGACCAAAGCCCCCCCTGCACATTACACAGACCAAAGCCCCCCCCTGCACATTACACAGACCAAAGCCCCCCCCTGCACATTACACAGGCCAAAGCCCCCCCTGCACATTACACAGACCAAAGACCCCCCTGCACATTACACAGACCAAAGACCCCCCTGCACATTACACAGACCAAAACCCCCCCTGCACATTACACAGACCAAAGCCTCCCCCCTGCACATTACACAGACCAAAGCCTCCCCCCTGCACATTACACAGACCAAAGCCCCCCCCTGCACATTACACAGACCAAAGCCCCCCCTGCACATTACACAGACCAAAGCCCCCCCCTGCACATTACACAGACCAAAGCCCCCCCCCTGCACATTACACAGGCCAAAGCCCCCCCTGCACATTACACAGACCAGAGCCCCCCCTGCACATTAAACAGACCAGAGCCCCCCCTGCACATTACACAGACCAGAGCCCCCCCTGCACATTACACAGACCAGAGCCCCCCCCTGCACATTACACAGACCAAAGCCCCCCCTGCACATTACACAGACCAGAGCCCCCCCCCCACTGCACATTACACAGACCAAACCCCCCACTGCACATTACACAGACCAGAGCCCCCCCCTGCACATTACACAGACCAGAGCCCCCCCTGCACATTACACAGACCAGAGCCCCCCCCCTGCACATTACACAGACCAGAGCCCCCCCCCTGCACATTACACAGACCAGAGCCCCCCCCCTGCACATTACACAGACCAGAGCCCCCCCCTGCACATTACACAGACCAGAGCCCCCCCCTGCACATTACACAGACCAGAGCCCCCCCCTGCACATTACACAGACCAGAGCCCCCCCTGCACATTACACAGACCAGAGCCCCCCCTGCACATTACACAGACCAGAGCCCCCCCCTGCACATTACACAGACCAGAGCCCCCCCCTGCACATTACACAGATCCCCGCACATTATGTAGCCTCCCTATACATTACACAGCATTTTCCCCCTGCACAGTACACGGCTCCTTTACATTGCACAGCCCCCTTGCACTCCCAGGAGACCCCCCAGTCTCCTGGGACAGCACTTCCAGCGTACTCTAAAGTTTAAAAAAAAATCACTGCCGGTCTTTTCTCATACATACTGTGTCACTGTTCTTTCCGGCTGGTCACATGATCGCTCTCCTCTGATGTTTCATGTGACCGCTCTCCTCATCCAATCTAAAGCTACACTCTGAGGGGGAGGAGGAGCGGGAGGAGGAGAGCGGCCAGAGAGAACGGGGTGAATGAGGTATTTGCGGGCTATGACACTTCAAAGGATCTATGTGAAGGAACTCGCAGTGATTTTTTTTAATCCTTTATAGTACACCGGCGGACTGTCCCAGGGCCAGGAGAGGCGGGACGGTCGGCATGACACCCCCGTCCCCCTCCCTGTTGGTAAAAGAAAGCGATATCAGTGTATAACAGGCATGTTTTTTTTAAGGGAAAAAACTGCACGTTGTACACCGATAAATACGGTAAATAGAATATACAGTAGTATTGTCCTCAATAATAAAAGATCATTATAATATAACAGTTATAATCAACGGTATTGCCTGGATCCAAAGACCATGTAAGTATGTATATGTTGCATCTAGGTTAAGTCCGACGCGTTTCATGGGATCTATCCAATCATCAGGGGCGGATGCAAGATGACACTTTTTTGGGACCATCGGCATTTATACAGCAATCAGTGCTATAAAAATGCGCTGATTACTGTGTAAATGTCACTTGCAGGGAAGGGGTTAACACTAGGGGGGGTTCAAGGGGTTAAATGTGTGTTCTAACTGTATAAGGAGGGGTGTGACTAGGAGAGGAGACATATATTGTTTTTCCTACTTGGTAGGAACAAACGATATGGCTCCTCTCCTCTGACGGCACAGGGATTTGTGTGTTTACACACACAAATCCCCGTGCTCGTGCACACGATCGTGCGTGGTCGGCGGCGATCGTGCCCGCCGACCACGTGCATCAGTTTCCCCGCCGTGCAGCAGTCGCGCATGCCTTCTGGTGGCCCGAAAACAGGTAGGACGTACCTGTACGGGATTTTGCCCAGGAGAGCCATTGTGCCGCAATATATCTGCGTGACATGGTCCGGAACCGGTTAAGCGGTGCTTTTCGGCCTCTAGCGGGGCGCTTTTAACCCCAAAGAAGGGGTAAAAAAACTCCTCCTGTGTTGCGGCGCAGTCCCAGGACAAGTCGCACAAGTGTAAAAGGGGCCTAACTCTGTCTTCCTTCCAGGTTCCTTCTCTTCAGCCGCTTGAATAGTAGGGCCACAATGGTGTCACTCCTGCACATGGGAGTTGCATCACCACGGCACAGATCGGGTGCCGTAAAAGTGCACTGAGCGGCACATGCGCAGCTCAGAGTACATGGCAGCTAACCGGCAGGGGTCTGTTCTGTCATAAAAACTCTACCTGTCAGCAACTTTTAAAAATTTGAGTTTAATACTACTTCAAATATACTTTACTGTAATGCATATAGTAACCGGGTAATTATACATTATAGAGCATAAAGTACAGGTACTTACCTTTTTATCTGGAGGAGCTTCTATACTATGCCTTCAGGTTTTCAAAATGAAGATTACCATTTTATATTTTTTTAAAATAACATCTAAAGAATTCTGTAGTACAATATTGTTTTTCTTCTATTTGGATGGTATGAATGCTGCTGGCACTTCATGAAGTAACGGTGTCGTTTTTTTATTGATGGATTTTAGATCTTGAGCGAACACCTACAGTATACACAACGCTCCAGATGTAGTAGGGGGAAGAGAACGAGTTCACACAAGTCAATTAACAATCTGTCTACCCAGCCAAGCTTATGCTGATGGGAAGAAAGAGTTCTGAGTCTACACTTTCTATTCACGCTGCATCTGACTTGTTTGTTCTTTCGTATTGATGGCCCTAAAGATTTTCTTTTTACAAGAGTCATTACAACCGGGGAGAAGGGCTGCATGAAAAAGCACTGCCATTTACGCTCCGTACAAACCGCTTGAACAAGGGAAATCCCCTTTAACCGTTTCAAGCCTCGGGGGGGGGGGGGATTGATCAAAACCTTTGTGGCCAGACCAAATTTTGATGTTTTTGTTTGCATCGGTTTACTCAACACTAAGGCTTCATGTACACTGCTGCTGGTAAACGGACGTTTAGAAGCAGTTGGTCGTTTTTTTTCAGCTGCTCCTGAACTCTCCTCTGTTATCTTATCAGTACATGTACACAGGGTTGTTTCTAGACGTTTCTAGGCAGGTGAGTTCTGAAGGATTTTTCGGAAAGCAAAAAAACGCGTTCAGGACGGATGTTCAGAGCCATTTAAAATGTCAAATGCCTGTAACGGCTTGCAAACGCGGTAACTCGCGTTTAGCCGCGTTTCGTTTACAGGCGTTTTTAATGAAGAAAGATTTTTTTTTTTTAAACGCTCCTAAAAGCAAGCGCGGCGGCTATCTCAGCTTGCAGAGCTTGGGTTAATTAAATGTGTTTACCAAAAATGTAAATATTGCAGAATATGCAGCTTAATGTTACATAACTAAGCTCCATTTCATGCTGAGTAAACTAAATGATTAATGTATCCTAAATAGAAGACATCTTTAGAAAGATTTTTACTCCAAAAGCATTTTATATAAATAAATTTGATTTGAAAAAAATCAGATTTTAAATCAAAAAATCAGATTTTTTTTTATTTTTTTTTATTTTAATCCACCCTGCTTGCATAACCCTCCACCAAAGAACAACCCAAATTAAATTCACCTGATGATTGCAGTGATACCACATATGTGTGTGTTGTTGTATGTACCCGTAGTACAGCCCAAAAACAATATTGCCCATTTTGCGTTTTATTTTTTTTAATCCTACCTAAAACACACTGATACTAAAAAAAAATTAAAAATACAAAATCTTGTCAAAAAATAAATAAACACTGACCTCGACCTTGACCCAAACACTAACCCTGGCATTGACTTAAGTCAAACCTTGGTCTAGGTATTTAAAAAAGATATATATAATATAATTATTTATATATATATATATATATATATATATATATATATATATATATATATATAAATAAATAATTATATTTTACACACTTTTGTTTTTATTTCTCTGCAAGGAGAGAGAGAGAGATACTAAGTATCTTTCTCTTCCATTCACAGAGAAAGAAGACACAGGAGTGGGCTTCACAGTGACTGACCACTCTGATAGCCAATCGGAGGCTATCACAGTGATCAGGTGACCCAGAATCTGGAGTTTTGGGTCCCGATCATTAGTAGGGTACCCAGGGGTCTCTGTGCTGGGAGCGTGCCTTGCGCTCCCAACACAAAGGGACAAATACGCAAATATGTGGCCTTACGGAAAAAAAGCCCGGTCCAATGGGGCCTTATATTTGCGGACGGTCGGTGTGAAGGGGTTAAGCTTTGTCAAATAAACCTAACAGCTGATTGGTAACTATGCACGGTTGCACCAGATTCTGAGTGCACTCGTTTTATTTATTCTCCCCCAAGAGGTCTTTTTTATGGCACCCCTACACTAGAAGAAAAATCGTATGAAAATCTGTCATTTGGACAGTTTGTTTTGTTTTGTCTTCCCGTTAATGGGCACAAATCAGAAATCGGTTGTGACGTTTTTGAGCCAATAAAATCTAAGGAATAGTTTGGAAGACTTCTGTAGAATGGATGATAAATTGGAAGGTAATGTCTCTCGACTGTTTTAAAAATTTAATTGAACTGGTAGTACTACGCATAGGTGTCCCAGAAGCAAGAAAAACCTGAGAAATGGATTCGTCCATTGAACGATTTATCATTTGAAATTCGGTCATTACATCATGGCAATATCGTTTGCGCTCACGACCGCGTGTTTGTTTTTCAAGAACACATTCAAATGATTTTTTGACTGATGTATGGCTAGCCGTCATTTGTTTTTAAAAATGTCCTGAATAAGTCTTGCGTGGCCAAAATTTGTAACATAGTCGTATGTGCTTTTAAGCAGTAGTAAACTGCGGCAGAGTTAATAAAACAAAAAAAAGAACACCTGTAAGATAATGGTATAATGTGCATGGCATACTAACACATTATGAAATACTTACCTTAGAACAAAGCCCTCTCAGCAGTGACAGCGTGGCGCCGTGCTGTCACTGATGAGAAGGCTGACATTTTCCCCTGGTCTTTCTTCCAGGTTATATAAAATATAACAGCTACTCAAGACAGAGAACAAATGTTGCGCTTCACATGAATAAGATTAAGCGCTTTTAGCATGAAACGTGTCAACGTTTGTTCCCTGTCATGAGTGGCTGTGATGATTTTATACCTAAGGATTATAGTACTTAAAGTGGTTGTAAATCCTAAACATTTTTTAACTTAATGCATTCCTTGCATTAAGCTAAAGAATGTTTAGGTGTCAGCATCCCCCCCCCTTTTACTTACCTGAGCCCTCATTTGATCCAGTGCCGTGCACGTCTGCAGATCTTCTCTCCCCTCACTTCCGGGTCTCGCTGGCTTTGCTGGAGCACCGGGAGCCATTATCTCCCAGTGCTGTCAATCAAAGACAGTGACGAGGAAGCAGGGGGCGTGCCGAGGCTCAGATGCGAGCACACGTGAGTGCCCCCATGGGAAGCGGCTTCCTGTGGGGGAACTGGACAGAGGGGAGGGGCCCGGAGCGCCAGCAGGGTACCCAAAAAGAGGAGAATCGTGGCCGCTCTGCGCAATTCTACTCTACAGGGCAGGTAAATAAACGTTTGTTATTTTAGTTATTTTTTTTAATTACCTTTACAATCACTTTAAAATGGTTGTAAACTCTATACAAGTACTTTTCCTACAGGTAAGCCTATATTAAGGCTTACCTGTAGGTGCTCGAAATATCTCCTAAACCTTCATGGCTTAGGAGATATTTACAATGTACGCGTGCGCCAACGTCATTGGCACATGTGCAGTTTAGAAAGGGCACGATCGTGCTGTTTCTAAAGGTATCATGCCGTGACTGGTGGCTCCCGCGCGCATGCGTGGGAGTGATGTCACGCAGCTCTGGCCAGTCACAGAGCCGGAGTTCGGTGGCCCCGAAGGGAAGAGGGGTGAAGATGGACGCTTCCAGCCAGCGGGGACAGCGGTGACATCGCAGGCTTTGTTTTCAGGTAAGTGACACATAATGGGCTAGTATACGATGCATACTAGCCCATTATGCTTTACCTTTGCAGGGAAATAAAGAGGAAGTAAAACCCATCCGGGTTTACTTCCTCTTTAAATAAAAATTTCGAATTTTCCATGCACTAGGGTGTGGTCGTCCATTTTTCTTCTTCAAGTCTTTGTGGCACCTTTTTGTGTGGATTAGGGGGCCAGGGGACAGGTGGACCAACCTGGAAGCAGTGCATCCTTATTGTTGGACTGCTTCTACACCTGGTGGCTGTTCCAGGAGTTATGACAACTCTGAACCTGGAAGTTCTTCAAGTTTTGCACTTCCAGATTTAAACTCAACAGCAGGAGACTGGAGAACAGATGTTTTCTGATCTCCTCCACCCTCAGCAATCCTAAGCATGCTTCCACAGAGATCCTGGTCTCAAAGAAGAGCCAGATGATCCTGGGGATTGGGAGGCATGCAGAGGGGACCCCCACTGTACCACCACTACTGGTAGGTAGAAGTGATCCGATGTAAAGGCAACCAAATCACTTCTATAGTTTACTGATTCTGCTGCAGGATAGAAGAAAACAAAACCATGGCTACTATTGCCCTAAATCCATGGTCTCCAAACTGCGGCCCAGATGTGGCCCTTTACTTGCCTTTATCCGGCCCTTGGGGCACTATTCCTTCCACTGATACAAGGCACTATATCTCCCACTGACACCACCAATGGGGCACTATCCCATCCACTGACACCATTGTTGGGGCACAATTCTTCGCACTGACACCACTGATGGGGATTATTCTTGATGGGGCACTACTACTCCCACTAATACCAATGATGGGGCACTATTCCTCCCAATGATTCCAAGTATGGGGGGTACTATTTCTCCCACTGACACCAACGATGGAAATTATTTTTCCCACTAATACCAATGATGAGGCACGGTTTCTCCTCCTACTGCCTACAGGCGGTTGTATGTAATTTTTTTTATGGATTTTTCTTACCACCTCTGATTACCAAGTCTGAGGCATTTTCTACTCTCAATGGTCACAATCCAGCCCCCCTAAAGTCTGAAGGACAGTAAACTGGCCTTTTGCCTAAATAAACCCCAGAGGGTGCTGCAGTTGTACATGGAGGACTATTACTGCCATCTTGGCACAGGAAACTTGCGGGGAGGAAGTTATTTATAGTGTGTGTACAGTATGTGTGGCGAGGGGGGTTGTAGTAAGGGGTGTTCAGAAACGCTCTGCCAACCCCCCACTACCCTTTAATCTTCACCCCCTTTAAACAAATTGCTGGGAGCTAGCTCAAAAGCGCCTTTTACTTATCTCCGTTCATAGTCGTGTGCCGCGTTGTCGTCTTGCTTTGGAGTCCCCACGTTGCTCAGTAAACAAAAAACAGTCAAAAAATATTTGATATTTCTTATTCCCTGTGCATTTTACCTGGCATGTTCCTTTTAAACCCGATTCAGAGCTCTGTCACAGTCAAATTTATTTTTGGTACGAATCCAGAGACCTATTTTCCAGCGCAGTCTTTATACATATAAAGACAGAAAGGCGTGAGAGAAATTAGCTTGTTCGGAATCACAAGATGTATCCTTTAAAGCTAAATTTCGGGATGTGTGTTGATGCATGCATCTGACTTTCCCCGCTGTGCACCTTGATGCTTTTATCTTAGGTTTTTATGGTCTCAAAATATTTTGATAATTGATATAATATGGGGGTAATGTTAGTGTGTAAGCCCCATCTTCCAGCTACTTGGCATTGGAGGAAGAGAAATGTTGCACAGTAGTGACCTACACCACTGCTCTGGCACTAAATGTCTTTGCTGCTTCCTCAGTCAGAGGTGTCCTCCATTGGTACTGAGTGTTAGTAAGTGAGTTGCATAGACTTGCACAATCCATCTAGTAATGTCTACACATTACAAAGACAATGTGAAGACTACAACCCTCCCAGACCGGGGGTCTGTCCGTGAAAGCCTGAATGCAGAATAAGGGGCTGGGTGATGCTGGTGCATGGGCATAGGGAAATGCAAAAAAAATGTTTGGAGGGCCACAGTGGGGAAGAGAAGGGGAGTGTAACTAAGAACGCTAAGGGCTCGTGCACACTGCAGCTCCTACAGGCTTTTGAGCTTTTTTGCCTGGAAACTCCCCTCTGTGTTACCCAATGTGTCCATGCACACTATATGGCTTTCTCAGACATATGTTCTTACAGGCAGATACACCACCCCCCCCACCAAACTAACGTTTTTGAGAGGCGCTTTTCGAGCAGAAAAGACGCCCTAAGCCCAGGTTCACACTGGGCTGTGAGAGTGAAGCTGTGCGAGTTCAGCTGATTTCACTCCCGCTGGTCAGTCCCGATTTAGGCCGCGATTACAGAGACCTCTGTGCAGGTTTCTGCACAGATGTCAATGTAAATCGCGGCCCGAAATCGCAAAAAGTAGTACAGAAACTACTTTCTGAAATCGGTGCAGCACCGCAGATGTGGCGTCGCACCGATCAGGGCGGTGCCATTGCCGGAAATTTGCGGCAAATACCGCCGTTTTGACATGCGATTTGACATGCCATGGGACTTGTGCTCTGCTGATCTTTAGGGGGAACTCCACGCCAAATTTTAAATAAAAAAGTGGCATGGGTTCCCCTCCAAGAGCATACCAGCCCCTTCGGTCTGGTATGGATTTAAGGGGAACCTCTTACGCCGAAAAAACGGCGTGGGGGTCCCCCCAAAATCCATACCAGAATCTTATCTGATCACGCATTCCGGCCGGTCAGGAAAGGGGGTGGGGACGAGCGAGTGTGCCCCCCCTCATGAACCATACCAAGCCGCATGCCCTCAACATGGGGGATGGGTGCTTTGGGGCAGGGGGGCGCCCTGCGGCCCCCCCACCTCAAAGCACCTTGTCCCCATGTTCATGAGGACAAGGGCCTCTTGACAACCCTGGCCGTTGGTTGTCGGGGTCTGCGGGCGGGGGGATTATCAGAATCCGGGAGCCCCCTTTAATAAGGGGGCCCCCAGATCCCAGCCTCCCACCCTATGTGAATGAGTATGGGGTACATCGTACCCCTACCCACTCACCTGGGTGAAAAAAGTGTCCATAAAAAGAAACACACTAGACAGGTTTTTAAAGTAATTTATTGGGCAGCTCCGGGGGTCTTCTTCCGACTTCGGGGGTCTTCTTCCGACTTCGGGGTCTTCTTCCGAATTCGGGGGTCTTCTTCCGACTTCTCAGCGCTCTCCGGCGTCTACTCCCGGCTCTCCGGTTCTTCTCCCGCTCTCCGGTTCTTCTGCCGGGCTCCTCCGCTATCTTCTGCTCTTTTGCCGCTCTTTTGCTAGTGTTGGCCCGGTCTTCTCCGTCGTCTTCTTCCCTCTTCTCTTCTTCCGATGTTGACACGACGCTCTCTCCTGCTGTAATGATGTCACCCGGTGACCCCACCCCCTTATGACGTCACAGTCCCGGGGCATGATGGGACTGTAACTTCATAAGGGGCGGGGTCACCGGGTGACATCACCCGGTGACCACGCCCCATGCCTATATAAGTCGTTGCGCACCGCGGTTAGCTTCTACGCGTGAGCTTGGAGGGATAGGGATTTTTACATTATTTTTTTTATCAATTCTATTTCTATTACAAGGAATGTAAACATCTCTTGTAATAGAAACAAGCATTACAGGTCCTTTTTTATTGAGAGATCTGGAGTCAAAAAGTCCTTAGATATCGTTAACCTCATTTGTGGAAGTCCAGCTAGCTGCTGCCATAACCCCAGTATTTAATCTCAAAGTAATGACGTATATTTACAGTTGGGTGGTCGGCAAGTGGTTAAGCTCCACCGACAGGTTATTTAAAATAAGCCTTATATCTAAATAAAATGTAATTGTAAATAATCTCTGTTCCATGATTATTTAAATATTCCCCTGTGAAAAGGTGACCTATTACTTTAAAACAGAGCCAGTCCAGTTCTCATTAATCTGTAGGGAACATAAATTCGATTTTGCCAGCTTAATCCTTCCTTTTGTTTCCGGGTGGAGGGCTGTAAAGTCTTGGTTGCATGAATGCAAATGTTTTGCTTCCAGGTGGCTTCTGGATTGTGCAGCTGAATGCACTCAGTTTTAATGATATCAATGCTTTGAAAGCAGATTCTGAAGTTTTCCTTAATAATATATAGAGATTTAACTGCCCCCCTTCCCAGGAAGGTGAAGGGAACATAAAGAAAAAATGACATGGCACACTAAATAATCTGTTCCCTACAGAGCCTTGTTGGTTCTCTAAACAATGCATACTGTATATGCGATAACTCTCTAGTCTTGTAAACAATGTGTATCCTAGAGGTGAGAACCTTCTTATGCCGCGTACACACGATCGGACTTCCAACTGACTTTTCCGTGGATTTTGCTCCGAAGGGCGTTGCCCGTGAACTTGTTCTGCATACACACGGCAGGACTTTTTCAGCCAACTTTCACCAAATCGCGTGTTTTTTCAGCTCTTTACCGGCACCCTGTGGGCAACTTCTGCTATTGTTGGCTGATATTTAGCATTGGTTCTGATCATGTGTGTTTGTACTTTGGACTTTAGTCCGATGGACTTGTGTACACACGATCGGATTTGCTCAATCAGACATTTGTTGCCGGAAAGTTTGTCTGTTCTCACAGCGAACATTTGAAAAAGCGAAAAAGTTTGTCCGATGGAGCGTACACACCGTCGGATTGTCCGATCAAACAGGTCCGTCGGAGGTTTGTTGTCAAAAAGTCTGATCGTGTGTATGAGCCGTAAGTCTTCTAAACCATTGCGTTGCCTACTGTACATGTAAAAACCTTTTTTATCTTTTTAACAATGCAAATCCTACTGGTGACAACCCTCGTGGTCCACATACCCAACATGTGAGAACCACCCTTGTCCTTTAAGCAATGCATAACCTACAGATGAGAATCTTCCTCATCCTGGTCCTCTAAATCAGTGGTCTCCAAGCTGCGGCCTGAGGGCCGGATGCGGCCCTTTGCTTGCCTTTATCCGGCCCTTGGACCAGTATCCCTCCCACTGATACGAGACACTATTCTGACATCTGAAACCAACAGTGGAGCAACATTTCACCCACTGACACCACTAATGGGGCACTATTCCTCCCTATGATACCAACAATGGGGCACTATTTCTCCCCCTAATACCATATGTTTAGTCCCACTGATGCTAGGAAATTTTCCACCCCCCGCTGGCCAAAGTCCGGCCCTCCAAGAGTCTGAAGGACAATAAACCGGCCCTTTGTTTAGAATGTTTGGAGACCCCTGTTCTAAATGATTCCACCCCATTAGGTGAGGACACTCTGATCATCTGAACAATGTGTACCCCACAGGTGAGAACCCTCTTGCTCTTTTAATCAATGTATTTCCTACTGGTACGAACTTTACTGGTCACTTTTGAAAGATGCCTACATACAGGTGAGATCCTCCCTAGTTCTTCAAACAGTGAGAACCCTCCTGGTCCTCAAAACAATGCACACCCTATATGTGAGAACCTTCTTGGTCTTCTGAACAATGCATGTCGTACACATAAGAATCCTATTGTTCCTTCAATCGTGTCATACTCTACATGTGAAACCTTGGTTTTTCATAAGATATGTACCCTACAGGTCACAATCCTCCTTGTCTACTAAACAACACATTTCCTACATTTGAGAACCTTCCTGATTATTTTTACCTCCATGGTAAAAAATACAATACACATGCCATCATCATATGCTTGGGCTTTATAATCAAAGCTAGTGATGGGCTCGGGTGTTTTCGGGATTCTAGTCCCAACTCACCTGCCTGATCCCACCAGAAAGCCGACACTGCACACCGCTAATCACAGGCAGTGAGACATTTCCTCACCCGCAGCTGCACAGATCAGGAAATGCCTCACTGCCTGTGATTAGCGGTGTGCAGTGTCGTCTTCCTGGCGGGATCGGGCAGGTGGGTTGGGACTAGGAACCTGAACATGCCCTAGCCCATTCCTAATCAAAGTATCTAAAGGAGAAACTCTTGCTGCTGCCTATAGCAGACAATCCCATTCTTCCTTAAAGTGTCAAATCATAAAAAAACTCACTCAGTCACTATTAGATTCATATTCTGTATTCTGCAAAAAACCTGGTTTTGCTGCTCTCTATCTCCCCCTTCTGTTTGTGTCCCCAGTTCAGCTAGGGATTTTGCCTCTGCGGTGGCAACTCTGCACGTGCTCAGTTTTCAGTGGGTGCTTATGCTCAGCATTTCCTCTCCATCACATCTGAGCAGCCCATGTGACTATAGAGTCATACTGTACATGTGGGTGTATACACAGTGGCAAATGACAGCCCACTCCCTCCCTCCCTCCCTCCTTCATGTCCACTAACCAGCTAAAAACAATAGGGGTGGGATATTACATGTGGATTGATGGAGGCTTCACCTACCTCCTTTATTCTAAGACACAGCCTGTGACTGGCAGAAATCCACCCACACTATGTTAATGCCAAAAAAATTATAATAAAGATTTGATTTCAAATATATATTTGTATGACAATTTAAAACAGTTTATTAATTTTAATTATTCATTTTTCTCTATATTCCAAAGGCAGTTTTTTATTTATTCTGAACTTGTGACCAGCAGCAGAAGACTGGAAGCTCCTCCTGCTTTTGTTTCCTTGCAGACAGGCTTGGAAAGAGCTAGGTCATGTGACAGCTGTATATCGATCAGGAAAAAGTACTTAACGTTTATTAAACTTACAGTGCCATCATCCATATACAGGAATAGAAGGGACAATGTAATTTAAACAGTGTGTGTTTAGTATCACTTAAATATTTCTAGTAGTTTACCGTATATACTCGCGTATAAGTCGACCCGAAAATAAACCGAGCCACCTAATTTTACCACACAAATCTGGGGAAACTTATTGACGTGAGTATAAGCCTAGGGTGGGAAATGCAGCAGCTACTGTAAGTGGAAAATCGGGTCAACAATGCCCATCTGCAGCCTCACTGTGCCCATCTGCAGCCTCACTGTGCCCATCTGCAGCCTCACTGTGCCCATCTGCAGCCTCACTGTGTCCATCTGCAGCCTCACTGTGTCCATCTGCAGCCTCGCTGTGCCCTCACTCATTTACCTTTGATCTCCCGCTGTGTCATGCTGCAGTGTCCATTGTAACAAAGCCCCGCCTCCTCGTCTGTGATAGACGGGACACTGATCCCAGCATTGTATCAGTGTGCAGTGTTCTGTCTATCACAGAAGAAGAGGCGGCGGGGCTTTGTTACAATGGACGGCCGCCGACTGCAGCATGACAGGGGGATACTCGAGTATAAGCCGAAGGGGCCTTTTCAGCATCAAAAAATTGTGCTGAAAAAGTCGGCTTATACTCGAGTATATATAGTAGGTGTACGAGAATGCTTTCAACCATGTATCCCAACGTAGCATAGTGGAGCTTCTATATGGAAATTCCCTAAGGCTGGTTTCACACTGGGGCGGTGGGTGCGGTGGCGGTATAGCGGCGCTATTTTTAGCGGCGCTATACCGTCGGAATTGCTGAGGTATTCGGCTGCTAGCGGTGCGGTTTTAACCCCCGCGGTTTGCGGGCGGTATTACCGCGGTGTCCCATTCATTTCAATGGGAAGGAGCGGTGGAGGAGCGGTAAACACACCGCTCCTCTCACCGCTCCAAAGATGCGGCTAGCAGGACTTTTTTTTCACGTCCTGTTAGCGCACCGCTCCGGTGTGAAAGCCCTCAGGGCTTTCACATTGGAGAAACAGCAGCCGCTGTTTAGGCTCGGTTTGCAGGCGCTATTTTTAGCAAAATAGCGCCTGCAAGCCGCCCCAGTGTGAAAGGGGCCTAGATTGTCAAAGGTTCCTTCTAGAGGCATGATGGTGATTTTACAGAAGCACACAAAGATCTTCTTTTTTTTTCTTTGCTACGTGTATATTAATATGTGTGCAGCCCATATTCTAGTTTCAAAACTTCCTCATTTAAAGCACCCTGGGTGAGGAAGTATTGGTCAGCATTATGTAATGCTGATTTTAACACATTTGCAGCACTGATGCTCTATTTAAACACTTTACAGATGTGGACAGAGAAATATTTCTATACTGAATGTGCAATTGCCACATGTCAAGGCACTTGGAAAGGTTAAAGGAAGTTTTCATATTGTGATGTACTTTTTCCACTTCTCTGATAAGTGCTGGACTTATTAATAGTATGGATGTTCTAGGAAGAAACCCTTAATGGTTTTCTGTAGAAGATGGTGCCAGCCTCTAAATCTGTTTTCCACTCACTGGCTCCATGTAATGAATTTGTTGCAGTGAAGGGTAATGTCTATGGTGAGTGTCCACAAAATGTATTTAGCGATAAATTCTAACAGTCTTTGCCCCCCCCCCCCCTAAATGTTTTTGCAGGTGTTATATTATCTTTAGATGGCAAAAATGAGGTAACAAGCAGTTAAATGGGTTTTGGAGGTTCGGGAAGTGACTTCCTTAACCAATGGGAGTCTACCTAACAAGCTGCAGTAGGGTCCCTGGGGATTAAGCGTTCTAAGTAGGGGCTTCCAGTACTTCCACACATACACTATATTACCAAAAGTATTGGGACACCTGCCTTTACATGAACTTTAATGGGATCCCAGTCTTAGTCCGTAGTGTTCAATTCTTCTGAGAAGGCTGTCCACAAGGTTTAGGAGTGTGTCTAGGGGATTGTCTCTGCTCCAATTCATCCCAAACGTGTTCTATTGTGTTGAGGTCAGGACTCTGTGCAGGCCAGTCAAGTTCCTCCACCCCAAACTCGCTCATCCATGTCTTTATGAACCTTGCTTTGTGCACCGGTGTGGAGTCATGTTGGAACAGGAAGGGGCCATCACCAAACTGTTCCCACAAAGTTGAGAGCATGAAATTGTCCAATATGTCTTGGTATGCTGACTCCTTAAGAGCTCCCTTGACTGGAACCAAGAGGCCAAGCCCAACCCCTGAAAAACACCCCCACACCATAATCCCCCCCCCCCTTTCCACCAAATGAATTGGACCAGTCCACAGAGCAAAGTCCATAAAGACATGGATGAGCGAGTTTGGGGTGTAGGAATTTGACTGGCCTGCACAGAATCCTGACATCAACCCGATAGAACACCTTTGGGATGAATTAGAGCAGAGACCGTGAGCCAGGCCTTCTCATCCAAATCAGTGTCTGACCTCACAAATGGGCTTCTGAAGAATGGTCAAACATTCACATAGACACTCCTAAACCTTGTGGACAGCCTTTTTAGAAGAGTTGAAGCTGTTATAGCTGCAAAGGGTGGGCCAACTCAATATTGAACCCTACGGACTAAGACTGGGATGCCATTAAAATTCATGTGCGTGTAAAGGCAGGTGTCCCAATACTTTTGATAATATAGTGTATTTATAATAACTCCTCTTTCACTACTTAAAGGAGAAGAACAGCCAAAGCTTGTTTGGCTGTACTTAGCCTGTGGATCACAGGAGTGCAGTTCGATCGGCACTCCTGTGAGGCGTCTTCTGCAGACAGCGGGCAGAAGTTTGTGGTGGTCTGCTGACATCACAGAGCCGGTCCAGGCTCGGGCAAGATCACTACAATGGAGACGGGATCCGCCCACATGCCTGGACCGGCACCTGGCTTAGTTTCTCAGCGAGCTGTTGAGAGCCTGAGCTGACCTCTCCCGCCCCCTCCACAGCCCAGTCCTCCAATGAGCATGGGGGGGGGGGGCAGAGAGCTGTGAGAACTGAGCGATCTGCGGCGTTAGATCGCTCGGTTCTCAGTGTTAGAGGCGCTGGGCGATGGATGGAGCATCAGACTGCTGCTGCATCCACCTTAAAAGAAGCCAAAAAAAAAACCCCATACATCTCTTTTAATATGGTTAAAACTACTTTACAGTGCATGAGTCAGTGTTGATTAAGAGTGTGTCAAAATGTTGAATCTAGACCAGGGGTCTTCAAACCTTCTTAGCAAAGGGCTAGTTTACTGCCCTTCAGGATTTAGAGTGGGCCGACTGTGACCAGTTGGAGTAAACCATGCACCATCATTGGTTTTTAATAGAAGGAATGGTACCCCATCATTGGTGTTAGGGTGAATAGTGCCCCATTGTTGGTGTTAGTTGGAGGAATATTGCCCCATCATTGGTGTCAGCGGGAGGAATAGTGCCTCATTATTGGTGTCAGTGGGAAGAATGAATAGTGCCGCATCTATGGTGTTAGTGGGAGAAATGGCGGCCCATCATTGGTGTCAGTGGGAGAAATGGCGGCCCATCATTGGTGTCAGTGGGAGGAATAGTGCCCCATCTATGGTGTTAGTGGGAGAAATGACGGCCCATCATTGGTGTCAGTGGGAGGAATAGTGCCCCATCTATGGTGTTAGGGGAAGAAATGACGGCCCATCGTTGGTGTCAGTTGGAGGAATAGTGCCCCATCTATGGGGTTAGTGGGAGAAATGATGGCCCAACATTGGTGTCAGTGGGAGGAATAGTGCCCCATCTATGGTGTTAGTGGGAGAAAATGACGGCCCATCATTGGTGTCAGTGGGAGGAATAGTGCCCCATCTATGGTGTTAGTGGGAGAAATGACGGCCCATCATTGGTGTCAGTGGGAGGAATAGTGCCCCATCTATGGTGTTAGTGGGAGAAATGACGGCCCATCATTGGTGTCAGTGGGAGGAATAGTGCCCCATCTATGGTGTTAGTGGGAGAAATGACGGCTCATCATTGGTGTCAGTGGGATGAATAGTGCCCCATCTATGGTGTTAGTGGGAGAAAATGACGGCCCATCATTGGTGTCAGTGGGAGGAATAGTGCCCCATCTATGGTGTTAGTGGGAGAAATGACGGCTCATCATTGGTGTCAGTGGGATGAATAGTGCCCCATCTATGGTGTTAGTGGGACAAAATGACGGCCCATCATTGGTGTCAGTGGGAGGAATAGTGCCCCATCTATGGTGTTAGTGGGAGAAATGACGGCTCATCATTGGTGTCAGTGGGAGGAATAGTGCCCCATCTATGGTGTTAGTGGGAGAAATGGCGGCCCATCATTGGTGTCAGTGGGAGAAATGGCGGCCCATCATTGGTGTCAGTGGGAGGAATAGTGCCCCATCTATGGTGTTAGTGGGAGAAATGACGGCCCATCATTGGTGTCAGTGGGAGGAATAGTGCCCCATCTATGGTGTTAGGGGAAGAAATGACGGCCCATCGTTGGTGTCAGTTGGAGGAATAGTGCCCCATCTATGGGGTTAGTGGGAGAAATGATGGCCCAACATTGGTGTCAGTGGGAGGAATAGTGCCCCATCTATGGTGTTAGTGGGAGAAAATGACGGCCCATCATTGGTGTCAGTGGGAGGAATAGTGCCCCATCTATGGTGTTAGTGGGAGAAATGACGGCCCATCATTGGTGTCAGTGGGAGGAATAGTGCCCCATCTATGGTGTTAGTGGGAGAAATGACGGCCCATCATTGGTGTCAGTGGGAGGAATAGTGCCCCATCTATGGTGTTAGTGGGAGAAATGACGGCTCATCATTGGTGTCAGTGGGATGAATAGTGCCCCATCTATGGTGTTAGTGGGAGAAAATGACGGCCCATCATTGGTGTCAGTGGGAGGAATAGTGCCCCATCTATGGTGTTAGTGGGAGAAATGACGGCTCATCATTGGTGTCAGTGGGATGAATAGTGCCCCATCTATGGTGTTAGTGGGACAAAATGACGGCCCATCATTGGTGTCAGTGGGAGGAATAGTGCCCCATCTATGGTGTTAGTGGGAGAAATGACGGCTCATCATTGGTGTCAGTGGGAGGAATAGTGCCCCATCTATGGTGTTAGTGGGAGAAATGACGGCTCATCATTGGTGTCAGTGGGATGAATAGTGCCCCATCTATGGTGTTAGTGGGAGAAAATGACGGCCCATCATTGGTGTCAGTGGGAGGAATAGTGCCCCATCTATGGTGTTAGTGGGAGAAATGACGGCTCATCATTGGTGTCAGTGGGAGGAATAGTGCCCCATCTATGGTGTTAGTGGGACAAAATGACGGCCCATCATTGGTGTCAGTGGGAGGAATAGTGCCCCATCTATGGTGTTAGTGGGAGAAATGACGGCTCATCATTGGTGTCAGTGGGATGAATAGTGCCCCATCTATGGTGTTAGTGGGAGAAAATGACGGCCCATCATTGGTGTCAGTGGGAGGAATAGTGCCCCATCTATGGTGTTAGTGGGAGAAATGACGGCTCATCATTGGTGTCAGTGGGAGGAATAGTGCCCCATCTATGGTGTCAGTGGGAGAAATGACGGCCCATCATTGGTGTCAGTGGGAGGAATAGTGCCCCATCTATCGTGTTAGTGGGAGAAATGACGGCTCATCATTGGTGTCAGTGGGAGGAATAGTGCCCCATCTATGGTGTTAGTGGGAGAAATGACGGCCCATCATTGGTGTCAGTGGGATGAATAGTGCCCCATCTATGGTGTTAGTGGGAGAAATGACGGCCCATCATTGGTGTCAGTTGGAGGAATAGTGCCCCATCTATGGTGTTAGTGGGAGAAATGACGGCTCATCATTGGTGTCAGTGGGATGAATAGTGCCCCATCTATGGTGTCAGTGGGAGAAATGACGGCTCATCATTGGTGTCAGTGGGATGAATAGTGCCCCATCTATGGTGTTAGTGGGAGAAAATGACGGCCCATCATTGGTGTCAGTTGGAGGAATAGTGCCCCATCTATGGTGTTAGTGGGAGAAATGACGGCTCATCATTGGTGTCAGTGGGATGAATAGTGCCCCATCTATGGTGTTAGTGGGAGAAAATGACAGCCCATCATTGGTGTCAGTTGGAGGAATAGTGCCCCATCTATGGTGTTAGTGGGAGAAAATGACAGCCCATCATTGGTGTCAGTTGGAGGAATAGTGCCCCATCTATGGTGTTAGTGGGAGAAAATGACGGCCCATCATTGGTGTCAGTTGGAGGAATAGTGCCCCATCTATGGTGTTAGTGGGAGAAAATTACGGCCCATCATTGGTGTCAGTTGGAGGAATAGTGCCCCATCTATGGTGTTAGTGGGAGAAAATGACAGCCCATCATTGGTGTCAGTTGGAGGAATAGTGCCCCATCTATGGTGTTAGTGGGAGAAAATGACGGCCCATCATTGGTGTCAGTTGGAGGAATAGTGCCCCATCTATGGTGTTAGTGGGAGAAAATGACGGCCCATCATTGGTGTCAGTTGGAGGAATAGTGCCCCATCTATGGTGTTAGTGGGAGAAAATGACAGCCCATCATTGGTGTCAGTTGGAGGAATAGTGCCCCATCTATGGTGTTAGTGGGAGAAAATGACGGCCCATCATTGGTGTCAGTTGGAGGAATAGTGCCCCATCTATGGTGTTAGTGGGAGAAAATGACGGCCCATCATTGGTGTCAGTTGGAGGAATAGTGCCCCATCTATGGTGTTAGTGGGAGAAAATGACAGCCCATCATTGGTGTCAGTTGGAGGAATAGTGCCCCATCTGTGGTGTTAGTGGGAGAAAATGACGGCCCATCATTGGTGTCAGTTGGAGGAATAGTGCCCCATCTATGGTGTTAGTGGGAGAAAATGACGGCCCATCATTGGTGTCAGTTGGAGGAATAGTGCCCCAAGAGCCAGATACAGGCAAGCAAAGGGCCGCAGTTTGAAGACCACTGATTTGGACCTTTGGAAAAGAAGGTCTAAACCTGTACATTTACTATACAACTAGACTGTATAGTTGATGGCAGGTCTAAACAACATTAGGATTGTGTAGTATTTGGCCAGCTTAAGACATCGTCACACAATGCAGTATAGAGACCTCCAGCCTATGAATGTGGGATGTAATGGGAACCTGCCTTAGTGTTGATTTTGGAAATGCAGCAGTTGTGTACTGTAGGCACCCTGGGTTCGGGAGCCATTGGGATGCCCATGCTACATGCATCTGGAATGTCAGTTGTAATTAAAAAAATGTCAGCACAGCGAGGCAAAGGATTTTCCAATGAATACAACCTAACATATGCCTATGTAGGTACTTTACCAAGAGATGTTTATCTTACTAGGCATGGGGTTGGTGACCGGTTTGCTTTACGGTATAAGCCGATATCCCAAGAAACCTCAATCCTGTCCCTTTTGTTGACGCAGTAATGTTGGCGAGTTTATTCTTACAGTGCAGACCTGATATAAAATGAGATTCATCCTTTCTAGCCTTCTTGTTGGGATCCAGTACCAAGGTGGACTGGCAAGCACTATTTGTTATGCTCTTGCTCTTTCTGTTTGAGTTTTGATGTGGGACCCACCAGCTTCAGTTTCAGTTTTATCCATACAGTGTGGTTGTTTACTTCTTCATGCAGTTCTCCTTTCTGGCTGCAAAAAGAAAAATGATGCTGATGCTCACAACTTTCATTGAATAATATGAAAGGCAAACAATAGTGTGTTCCGTATGGATATATTTATTGGTTCACCCCACTATACAGAAACACGTACTAGATCAAAGATGTAACAAGCATATAACACGATACAGCTCACCACCTCGCCAGGTGAGACTCAGATGCATGTCAATATGCTTCACTCCTTACCTATACGCGTATCGCCAATTGATAGGCTTCCTCAGTAGGCCTTTTTTTTTTTAGTTTCTGTCTTAAAATTTTGTAAATATGTAATTTTTCTCCATCACTGATGTGCGCTGGTAGGCTGCACTGATGAGATTGGCACTGATTGGTGTCACTTCTGGGCACTGCTATGACTGCACTGATAATCAGGGTACTGATGGGTGTCAGTCTGGAAGTATGGGTGCTTCTAGGCAGACTGTATTGCATGTGTAGTGCCCTAGCTAACATCCACATGATGCTGAGCTGAGTATTCATGAATGAAAGTCCTGGAATCCAATAAATGAAATGGGCTGTAAAGCTGGCCATACACCATACAATTTTCTAATTCAATTTTCTTCAGATTTACCTTCAACTATATAGTAAAAAGGCCTGTCTGATTGCATACAAATTGTAAGTGTTTGTTTGACCTCCTATTATATGGTTTTGGTAAATCCTAAAGGAAAGTTGCACAAGAAAATTTGTATAATGTATGGCCAGTCTAAAGCCTCGTACACACGGTCGGACTTCAAACAAACTTTTCCGTGGATTTTGTCCGAAGGGAGTTGGCCGGGAACACCCATAGCATACACACGGCAGGACTTTTCTGCAAACTTTTCCAACATCACATGGTTTTTCTGCTCCTTCCCGCCACCCTTTGGTCAACTTCTGCTATTGTTAGTTGATTTTAACATTGGTTCTGGGCATGCGTGTTTGTACTTTGGACAAAAGTCCAATGGATTTCTGTACACACGAAAAGTTTGTCCGTTTGCAGAGCGAACTTTTGTCCGATGAAAACCGAAAAAGTTTGTCCGATGGAGCGTACACACGGTAGGATTTTTTTGAAAACTTGCTCATTTTGAAGTTTGTTGTCAAAAAGTCCGACCGTGTGTATGGGGCTTAAGGCTGGGGGAGAAAAAAGCTAAAGGATGATGGATGCACTCCAGCCTGGAAATGAGGCAGGCTCTGTCTGACTTGCTGCAGCTTTTCATACACACTGTGAGAAGCTCAGAGTGCAGTGCATTAGGAGTAAGCAATGGAAGTAGAGGAGCCGGTACAACTGTGCAAGACTGAAGGGAAAGTAGGAATTTAGCTTTAAAAAAAAATCTACAGAATATACATTTAAAAACTTTTCATTTCAAACTTTCTAGATTTAAAAATAGAGCACATATGCTCCCCGTATTTACAGTTCTCTTTGAATTGTCATAAGGTCAGGGCATCGTGTAGAAAGAACCTACAGATTAGCGTGCATGCGCTGTTCCAGGGAGATGCACTTTGCGTGACTGGCAATTGCAGTCAGATTAAGGTGATTCCCGGTGCTATTTTGTTCCATACACATTAGGGCTGCATCTCTGGACAGATTTCACATGGCAACCAGCAGAATATAAAAGGACTGGAAAGGTCAGAAGGACACGGCAAAGGAAAGAGCCATAATAAAAGGAAATCTATGTATAATGAAATAAGCAGCAGTTATAGATAAAGTGGAGAATTATGACCTCTGTAATCTTTTTACTGCCTGTTGTGACTCCTTTCAGAGGATTTTTCTTTACTTCCTTTCCTAGTTATATCCGATCACAATTGGACACATGAGGAGCCAGCTGGACAGGAAGTGTGGGCAAACCTTAGAACAGGGGTGCCCAACCTTTTGAAGAGCGGGGGCCACTTAATCGACTTGGTAACCGGTCGCGGGCCACAATGAGCAGAGCGGGTGGATGGCAGCCCACTCTATAGAGCCCACTGAACTTTTTTTTTTTTGTTGCGGATCGGATTGGAGGTAGGCATTTGTAAACAGACACAATTCCATTTACATCTGCCACTCCTTAGAGGTGAATGGAGGGTCTGATTTGATCGAACTGACCATGTGAAAGGGGCCTAATGCTGCGTACACACGACCGTTTTTAATGTAATTGAATAAAACTGCATTTTTCTCGACGTGATTCTTCTCAAGCCTGCCTTGCCTACACACTATCGTTGAAAAAAATGCGCAGTGACGTACAACATGTACGGCGGCACTATAAAGGGGAAGTTCCATTCGGATGGTGCCACCCTTCATGTTAGTAAAGTTTGTTGAGAGACGATTCGCGCTTTTCAGCCTCGTGCTTTTCAGTCCGTTACAGCGTGACGAATGTGCTATCTCCATTACGAACGCTAGTTTTACCAGAACGAGCGCTCCCGTCTCATACTTAATTCTGAGCATGCGCATTTTTTTTTTCACGTCGTTAAAGCCCACACACGGCCGTTTTTCATGACGAGAAAAACGACGAGGTGAAAAACGATGAGAAAAATTAGCGCATGTTCCAATTTTTTCACGTCGTGAAAAATGCTCTGAAGCCCACACACAATCGTTTTTAATGACCATTTAAAAAAATTGAATTTTTCTCGTCATTAAAAACGGTCGTGTGTACGCGGCATAAGGCTGCTTCCACACTGATGCACTGTTGTTTACCCACACCGCGGGTTCGCCTGTGGCTTTCATGCAGGTTAGCTGTACTTTGCCATAGACTTCTATTATATTCTGTAGGTGTGGTGCACTTTCAGAAGGCACACCAAACTTGCAGGTAATAGAAGTCTATGGCTCAGTGCAGGTAACCTGTTGGTGCAATGCTCAGCACCTGCGGATCAGTTGAATACAGCCCAGTAACCACTGCAGAACAGATATGCCCATATATACACTGTGATTTTAGTAATAAACTGACCTTTAATAACAGTATTCTATTGTATTCCATCCCAGAGCAGGAGGTCATGGGCGACATCAGAAGGCTCCGCGGGCCACTGGTTGGGCACCCCTGCCCTAGAAGTTCTAAACCAGGGATATGCAATTAGCGGACCTCCAGCTGTTGCCAAACTACAAGTCCCATGAGGCATAGCGAGACTCTGACAGCAGCAAGCATGACACCCAGAGGGAGAGGCATGATGGGACTTGTAGTTTTGCAACAGCTGGAGGTCCACTAATTGCATATCCCTGTTCTAAACCTTTAACCAGTTCCCAGGAGAAATATAAATAGACTTGAAAAATGGACTTTAGGCGGCACATGGGTAAATGTTGTAAAAAACTAGGGGTATTTATTTTAAAGCAGAGTAGTAAGAAAATACATATAAACATTCAAACAATAACAGTTTGTTTATACTTGGATACAGGGCTTAGGTTCACGCTTTAACAATACTTCAAGGTATGCAACATGCAAGCATTCTATCTTAGTTGGAATGCGAATCCAGCAAACCAAAAGGCTAGTACAGTAGTGGTTGTATGAAGCAAGTTAGCAAGAGCCATAGGTCCAGTGTATCATGTTATAAACAGCAAAAAATATATTTAGCATCTTTTTAATACATAAAACAGAACAAATATAAAACAGCATAAAAAACAACACATATACCAAAAAGTAGAAATTGCTGACCCCACATAGCGCAGACACCCAAGGGCAAACCATGCATAGGACACCAACCCAGCACGTGGACCGATCCCCATGCCAGAGCAGTAGAGGATGGCATTTGCGCTGAGGTGGCACCCAGTGGGAAAAGGGGGTGAAAAAGAAAGGGAGGGGGAGAGAAGTTGGGGGAGGGGGTGTGAAAAAAGAAAAAGAGGGGGAAGGAGGGGGGGGGGGGGTTTGGGGAGGGGGGAAAAGGGACTTGATTAGCGTGAAATGATGGTGCTTTAAAAAAAGAAAACCAAGTGAAGTATCAACCCAATTGGGAGAAGAATTAGTGAAAGGTAGTGAAAACATAATAGAAATTAATGAAGAGACACCCCTCTATAGTGGTCAGTGAGATATATATTAGTTTGGCTAACGGGGGTATACTCACAGGCCGGATAATGTGCTGCCGATGGCAACACACACCTCGATAAGATTTGATTGGCTATTTGTCGATAGCAACTAGCCAGCCATAGTAAAAATCTAAAGAAAAGGGGGGAAAAGGGGGGGGGGGGAAGGGGGGATATATATGTAGACATGAAATCGCCCTCTTAATATCCAGAACCTGGATGATACAGTGAATATACGAGGTATATATATGTGATAGTGAGGAATAGAAACTAAGAAATAAAGTGTATGGCCACAGAATATAAAGGGTGCTCACCACAATTAGCCGTTAGCCAAACTAATATATATCTCACTGACCACTATAGAGGGGTGTCTCTTCATTAATTTCTATTATGTTTTCACTACCTTTCACTAATTCTTCTCCCAATTGGGTTGATACTTCACTTGGTTTTCTTTTTTAAAGCACCATCATTTCACGCTAATCAAGTCCCTTTTCCCTCCTCCCCCCTCTTTTTTTCTTTTTTCACACCCCCTCCCCCAACTTCTCTCCCCCTCCCTTTCTTTTTCACCTTCTTTTCCCACTGGGCACCACCTCAGCGCAAATGCCATCCTCTACTGCTCTGGCATGGGGATCGGTCCACGTGCTGGGTTGGTGTCCTATGCATGGTTTGCCCCTGGGTGTCTGCGCTATGCGGGGTCAGCAATTTCTACTTTTTGGTATATGTGTTGTTTTTTATGCTGTTTTATATTTGTTCTGTTTTATGTATTAAAAAGATGCTAAATATATTTTTTGCTGTTTATATATGTGTTTAAACAGACTACTGTGCTCCTGAAGAAGCGGTAATTCGCGAAACTAGTTGAGCAAATCAAGACCACACATGATACACTGGACCTATGGCTCTTGCTAACTTGCTTCATACAACCACTACTGTACTAGCCTTTTGGTTTGCTGGATTCACATTCCAACTAAGATAGAATGCTTGCATGTTACATACCTTGAAGTATTGTTAAAGCGTGAACCTAAGCCCTGTATCCAAGTATAAACAAACTGTTATTGTTTGAATGTTTATATGTATTTTCTTACTACTCTGCTTTAAAATAAATACCCCTAGTTTTTTACAACATTTACCCATGTGCCGCCTAAAGTCCATTTTTCAAGTCTATTTATATTTCTCCTGTGATATCGGGACGTTGGCACATTTGTATATGTGCATCCACAGTGTCACCCTGTGAGGATGCACGTTTAAGCAATTTTTTCGGAATTTAACCAGTTTCCACCTAGGCCAATTCTGAAAATTCTCACCTACATGTAAAAATCTGTATTTGTATTTGCTTGCTTGAAAACTAGTTGGAACCCCCCAAACACTTTTATATATATATATATATATATATATATATATATATATTATTTTTTGGCAGAGAACCTAGAGAATAAAATGGTGGGTGTTTTTTCTTTTGGAAAAATGTATCATTTATTTTATTGCACACAAACACATTGTAATACCTATTTTTTTTTGTTAAAATATAAAAGATGATGTTATGCTGAGTAGATGGATACCTAACATGTCACGCTTTAAAATTGTGTACTCCCGTGGAACAGCACCGAACTACAGTACCTAAAAAATCTCCATTAGCAATGCTTTAAAGGCCTTTACAGGTTACCTGTTTAGAGTTACACAGGAGGTCTGGAGCTAAAGTGATTACTCTTGCTCTATTGGTCGCAGCGATACATTACGTGTGGTGCGATCACTGTCTACATATGTGTGCAGGACTTGCGTATGTGTTCACATTTACGCATAAGCATGGGGTAAGGGGTGCTTTAAAAAAAAAAAAAAAAATTATTTTAAACTTTTTCTTTTTTTTTTTTTTTTTTTTAACATTGTCTCTCTTTTTTTTCAAGGCAATTTTTGCTTTCACAAGGGATGAACAACATCTCTTGTGAAAGCTTGGGCCATGAAGGGTCCTCTTAATGGAGAGATCTTGGCTCTATTAGACTCCAGATCTCTCCTCTGGGCTCCATTGCAGCCAATCAGACACAGAATGGTCTAATCGGCTGCTTTCCTGATCGCTAACGGCCAGGTAAGCGAAGAGCCGAAAGTGACTAAATCCTTGTCGCTTTCCATTTCCGGGGTCACAGAGAGGGAGGAACAATGTCAGTTCCTCTCTGTGTGTAGTGCCGCTGGACACATCGCTCCTGGGCTCTACCATTCGATCGCGGAGCCCGGGAGCGATGTGGGAAGGGGCCCCTCTCCACCACTCGCAGAAATGATCGAGTGGCTGTTCAATCACTTCTGGTAAAGTGGGAATCGCTGGCTGAAAATTTGCATACCGGGATGATGCCTGCAGGTGTAGGCATCATCCCGGTATAACCACTTCAACCCCGAGGACATCATACGGGCGGGAAGTGGTTATTATATTTGTCCTGGAGTTTGGCTTTAAATTGTATTGCATTCAGCTTTCATTAACCCCTCTAAAGCATTTTTATTTAAATTTTTTGCATACATGTTAACATTTTTTTATTTTTATTTTTAAACCCAGAGAATATATTTTTTTTTTCTGAAAGTAGAGACTGTATATAGAATGAAGAGATGATTGTTGCAGTTTTTTATATTGCAAGATATTTGTGCAACTGTTTATCAGACACATATTTTCAGGAAAAATACACTAAAATAAATTTTAGTTGCAACATACACAATAGATTACCCACTGTTTTGGTAAAACATAAAAGAAGGGGTTGCGTTGAATTAAAAGATACCAAACATTTCAAGGTTTTAAAATTGCTTTCGCCCATGATACTGCAGAAAACAAAGGTACCTACAATTCTCCATAGGCTCCATGGCTTGCAGTCTCTTCTCTATACCATCCGAAAGGTGTTCTATTGAGTTGAGGTCAGGACTCTGTGCAGGCCAGTCAAGTTCCTCCACCCCTCATCCATGTCTTTATGGACCTTGCTTTGTGCACCGGTGCGCAGTCATGTTGGAACAGGAAGGGGCCGTCCCCAAACTGTTCCCACAAAGTTGGGAGCATGAAATTGTCTAAAATGTCTTGGTATGCTGACGCCTTAAGAGTTCCCTTCACTGGAACTAAGGGGCCAAGCCCAACACCTGAAAAACAACCCCACACCATAATCAAATAATTTGGACCAGTGCACAAAGCAAGTTCCATAAAGACATGGATGAGCGAGTCTGGGGTGGAGGAACTTGCCTGGACTGCACAGAGTCCTGACCTCAACCTGATAGAACACATTTGGGATGAATTAGAGCGGAGACTGCGAGCCAGGCCTTCTCTCCAACATCAGTGCCTGACCTCACAAATGCTCTTCTGGAAGAATGGTCAAACATTCCCATAGACACTCCTAAACCTTGTGGATTGTCTTCCCAGAAGAGTTGAAGCTCCTATAGCTGCAAAGGGTGGGCCAACTCAATATTGAACCCTACAGACTAAAGCCTCGTACACACGGTCTGACTTTTTGCCAACAAACTTCAAAATGAGCAAGTTTGACAAAAAATCAGACCGTGTGTACGCTCCATCGGACAAAGTTTTTGGGTTTTCATCGGACAAATGTTCGGTCTGCAAATGGACAAACTTTTCGCCAACAAAAGTCCGATGGAGCAAAGTCCGACCGTGTGTACAGAAAACCATCGGACTTTAGTCCGATGGAGAAATAAGCATGCCCAGAACCAATGTTTAAATCAACCAACAATAGCAGAAGTTGACCAAAGGGTGGCGATAAAGAGCAGAAAAACCACGTGATGTTGGAAAAGTTTTGGGAAAGTTTGCAGAAAAGTCAGAGCGTGTGTATGCTATGGGTGTTCCCGGCCAACTCCCTTTGGACAAAAATCCACAGAAAAGTTTGTTTGAAGTCCGACCGTGTGTACGGGGCTTTAAGGCCCGTACACACGGTTGGACTTTTGGCCAACAAACTTCATTTTGAGCAAGTTGGACCAACAATCCGACCGTGTGTACGCTCCATCTCACCAAACTTTTTTTGCTTTTTTCTTGTTTTCATCGGACAAAAGTTGGGTCTGCAAACGGACAAACTTTTGCCCAACAAAAGTCAGATGGAGCAAAGTCCGACCGTGTGTACAGAAAACCATCGGACTTTAGTCCGATGGACAAAACAACTAATGTTAAAATCAACCAACAATAGCAGAAGTTGACCAAAGGGTGGCGGAAAAGAGCAGAAAAACCACGTGATGTTGCAAAAAATTTTGGGAAAGTTTGCAGAAAAGTCCTGTGGTGTGTATGCTATGGGTGTGCCCGGCCAACTCCGTTCGGACAAAAATCCACGGAAAAGTCAGATGGAAGTCCGACCGTGTTGTGAGGGGGTTAGCTCGGCAGCGGGTGTGTGTGATCCCCTGGATGGGCTCCCCACACAAAAACAGGCCCAGCAGACGGAGGTTGTGGTTTTCAAGATCAAAAAGGTGCGGTTTATTTCTCTATTTACAGTGACAAAAAACACAGCAAAGCAAAAAGAAACATAAACAAAATAAACCCTGGTCAGCTTGACCTCTGACTAAACATGCAGGTTTCCTAACTAACAACTGGGATCAGCCTGGTGCTGTCCTAGTCCCTAAGTCCCTGGTTTAGTAAATGTCCAAACAAATAGCCACACAGGCTTTGTCTCACCGCACAGGGGTTCACTCTCCCTAGACAGTCCACACAGGTCTGGTTCCAGGCATGAGCAAACACCTAATGAAGCTGGGAGTTTTTATAGAGGCCTTAAACGAGCTGACAAGCTTCAGCTGGTCTCATCAACTCCCTGCCTGCACGACGCCCAGCACTCTCCCTAGAGGTATGAATCATCCATGAGCCCACTAGCCTCAGCTGGGCTTCATCAACTCTCTCCCTAGTTGTATAAGTCGGCATAAAGCCTGAATCTGGGAGAAATATACCTACCCCCCTGGATGCAACCAGGTGACTTTACCTTCCTGCTGTCACAGTGTGTATGACTAACCTGCTAAAGTTCATGTGCCTGTAAAGACCAGCTTCCCAATACTTTGGGTAATATAGTGTAGTTGGCTCTTTGCTCAAGGCTTCGCTCCGCTACTGTTGGAGCTTACACACACACACACACAGTGTTTTTAGCATTTTGGTTGTTTTAATACATTTACACAATTTTCACATGGTTGGCTGCTTCGTGGTTTACTTTTCTGCTTGCTCTATGGTCGAATGATTGCAAATGTGTGAAGATTAAAACTCTACTGGAGAGAAGACTATGCCCAGGATGCGGTGGAAGTGTAGAGAGGTGGATGGAGCAAGGAGCCCCCTTCCATTTGGAGTTACACAGTGGCATTTCGAGTGAAGCCTAAAGCTTAGACAAGCACACATTGAGGATCTGCATTATGAGATCTTACTTACCTGAGGATTGTGGAGTTATTTTGGTGAATTTGGTGGAAAAACCTTGAAAGTTGATATAAAATTTATTGCATTTCTGTTTGACCTGTTTGAGTATATAATATTACGAAAGCGAAGGTATTTCTTATTTTTGACTTGAGTTGTTCCTTAACCACTTCCCGTCTGCCCTATAGAAGTTTTAATAGGGCAGCATCTGTGCACCAGATCACGCGTGTGTATATATACATGATTCGGCTCTTCTGGGTAGGGGGTGCTCATGCACGTCGCCACCTGCTTTCTCCCACTATGATTATACACAGCGGGAGCTGAGCTGCGGGTACCGTGGATTTGATGTCCGCCAGCACCCACCAATCGTTGGGCAGATCACGGTTATGGTTCTATGCCTAAGTAACCAAGGCAGATCTCTGTTCTGACAGGAGGGAAGGGATGAAATTTATGTCCCAGCAAAGCAAAGAAATAAAATCCATCAGATCCCTTAGTAAAAGCACCTCACACAGTACACTAAAACACTGGCTAGGCAAACATTTAACCCTTTGATCACCCCTGTTAACCCCTTCCAAGCCAGTGACCGTACAGTGGTAGTGCATATTTTTAGCACTGATCACTGTATTCGCAACAATAGGGGGAGGACTATGCAACAGCATAGGTGGGACTTTGAGTGAGGCACATCTCTGTTCCTCCATCCCTGGTACAATAGTAAAAAAAGGGGGTGTTGGGACTTTGAATGAGATTCAGGACAAGGTGGGGGTATGGTAAAGGAAAATATGTTTATTGACATGAAGAAAGATGTGGTGTACTGTCTAGGTCAGGGATATGCAATTAGCGGACCTCCAGCTGTTGCAGAACTACAAGTCCCATGAGGCATAGCAAGACTCTGACAGCCACAAGCATGACACCCAGAGGCAGGGGCATGATGGGACTTGTAGTTTTGCAACATCTGGAGGTCCGCTAATTGCATATCCCTGGTCTAGGTCAATGGGGCTGTGCATAAAAACATAATTGCAATGGACATTGAGGATACATATTAATATCAACTTGGAAACTCATGGCACATGGCATTACATATGAAACATGGACATCAAGGATATCGATCAACATTACATAACAGTATAGAAGGAATGGGTACAAGATTACACACACATAGATCCTTAAAATGGCACAGTGCAAGTATGGTGATATACGGTAAAAGTTTGTAAATCATGATGCTAGTGAATCGGTGGTTGGATCATTAGACTGATGTGGGGGTGCGTTAGCATCCTGGAAATCCCTCACGCGTTTCGTGTTTGCACACTCATCAGGGGCGGATGCTCCCAGATCTAAAAATCACTGTATTCGTGTCACTGCACTGGTCAGTTGGTGTCCGACTGTCCGCCGCAATATCGCAGTCCCACTAGAAGTCGTTGATCGCCGCCATTACTAGTAAAAGAAAATAAATACAAATATCCCGTAGCTTGTAGACGCTATAACTTTTACACAGACCAATCAATATACACGCAGTTGGATTTTTTTATTTTTTTTACCAAAATATGTAGCGGAATACATATTGGCCTAAATTGATGAAGAAATTTGATTTTTTTATTGGATATGTTTTATAGCAGAAAGTAAAATATATGTATATATATTTTTTTTTGCCCCAAATTGTTGGACTTTTTTTGTTGTGATCAAATACCACCAAAGGAAAGCTCTATTTGTTGGGAAAAAAAGGACATCAATTTTATTTGGGTACAGCATCGCATGACCGCACCATTGTTAAAATAACGCAGTGCCGTATCGCAAAAAATGGCCTGGTCACGAAGAGTGGGTAAATCTTCCGGCGGTCAAGTGGTTTAAGGCTGCATGTACAGCGATGTTGCACGAGAGTCTCGAGTGTCTGGGACTCTCCCTCCTCATTGGTTGAGACGGCAACGGGGCACCATTGGCTCCTGCTGCTGTCAGTCAAAGTCAGTGAGCCAATCAGGTGAGAGGGGACAGGGCTGAACCGCCAGCTCCGTGTCTGAATGAACACACACACAGCAGCAGCTCGGCTTGAGTGCCCCCATAGCAAGATGCTTGCTGCGGGGGCACTCGGCAGGAGGGAGGAGCCAGGAGCACAGAAGAGGGACCCATGAAGAGGAGAATCAGGGCTGCACTTTGCAAAACCACTGTACAGAGCAGGTAAGTATGACACGTTTGTGAGACTTTAGCATCACTTTAATTCCTAAGAATTTACTTTTGTTCTCCATTGAGTGCCGGTTCACACTATGCGGTGCGGGACCCGCATGCGATTTTTGAACACAAATTGCACCGCATTCCTGTTCAAATCACATGGGATTCATCAGCAGTGCAATTAAAGCCATTATTCTGTATGGCTCAAATAAGCACCAAAATCTTTTTTTGGCTGCGCTGGAATTGCATCACGGGGGTTCACACCTATGCGAGCCGAGTCTGCAAATCGTACTGCATTTGGCGAACTGATCTTGGGGGGAGCCATTTACTTAACATACACACCCGCAGCGATTCGCATGAACAGGGTGTGATTTGGATGCAGTGCAGAATTCGCTGTGAATTTGCAGCGCACTGACAGTATATGTGCCCAGTTTATGCATAAGATTGCTAATAATAAAATAAGAATCTCACTTGCTTACATGAATAAATATATTTGAATTTGTTTCTTTTTAGGTTTTGTGTTTTTAATATTCCAGATCTTTAATAGAACTGAGCTTTTACCTGCTTCTCACTTTTTGCTGGTGGGAATTTTTTTCCCAGACCTGATGCAGCTCATGACCGTTTTGTCTAGTTTTGATCTTAGTCATTTGTTATGTTTTTTTGCTGCTGTAAAACACCAAGGTTACTTTAATGAACTCCAGGAAGGTGTAATTTACATTGCCCTCAGAAGTAAGCATAATGTGCAATTCTACTACCTTGGTGGCCTTTGCAGGGTATCCTGCTGTGAAGACCCCCCTACATTACATTACCCTAGACTGGTCCCCGGGGATTACAACTTCTTCAACCTCTTTTATGGCTTAAGCCTCGTACACACGGCCGAGAATCTCGTCAGGAAAAAACTCGTTGTTTTTCTTGACAAGAAACTTGTCCCGGCCGAGTGTACACACGCTCGATTCAAAGAACCCGTGGTTCTTTGAATGGAGCGAACGCGGTGACGTCATCAACTACGACAAGTGTGCGCTCGTCGCATTCGATGCCGTCGCCGCCATCTTGCTACACCCTACCTATGCCTAGGAAGCTACCGCGCATGCGTCAGTCATTTTGAGCATGCGCGGGTTTCCACGGCGACAGGTAAGTGTACTCATGCCGACGAGAATCTCGAAGAGAAAATAGAGAGCAGGTTCTCTATTTTTCTCGTTGAGATTCTGGTCAGTTTTCTCGACGAGAAACCATACACACGAACGATTTTCTCGGCAAGAACGCTCTCTCGGCAGTTTTCTTGTCGTTTCTTGCCGAGAAACTCGTTCGTGTGTACGAGGCTTAAGACAATCAAGGAACTTTGCAAATTTAAAATTTCACCTTTATCTTTCCTGATGATCACTTACAGTGCATCCGGAAAGTATTTACAGCGCTTCAATTTTTCCACATTTTTTTGTAATGTTACAGCCTTATTCCAAAATGGATTAAATTCATTACTTTCCTCAAAATTCTACAAACAATACCCCATAATGAAAGAAGTTTGTTTGAAATCATTGCAAATTAATAAAAAAAAAAGAAAATCCCATGTACATAAGTATTCACAGCCTTTGCTCAATACTTTGTTGAAGCTCCTTTGGCACCAATTACAGCCTCCAGTCTTTGTGAGTATGAGGCTACAAGCTTGGCACACCTATTTTTGGTCAGTTTCCCCCATTCTTCTTTGCAGGACCTCTCAAGCTTCATCAGGTTGGATGGGAAGCGTCGGTGTACAGCCATTTTCAGATCTCTCCAGAAATGTTCATTCGGGTTCAAGTCTGGGCTCTGGATGGGCCAATCAAGGACATTCACAGAGTTGGCCCATAGCCACTCCTTTGTTATCTTGGCTGTTTCTTAGGGTCGTTGTCCTGTTGGAAGATGAAACTTTGCCTCAGTCTGAGGTCCAGAGCGCTCTGAAGCAGGTTTTCATCAAGGGTGTCTCTTTACTTGCTACATTCATCTTTCCCTCAATCCTGACTAGTCTCCCAGTTCCTGCTGCTGAAAAACATCCCCACAGCATGATGCTGCCACCACCATGCTTCACTGTAGGGATGGTATTGGCCAGGTGATGAGCGGTGCCTGGTTTCCTCCAGACATGACACTTGCCATTCAGGCCAAAGAGTTCAATCTTTGTTTCATCAGACCAGAGAATTTTATTTCTCATGGTCTGAGAGTCTTTCGGGTGCCTTACGGCAAGCTCCAGGCAGGCTGTCGTGCCTTTTTAATGAGGAGTGGCTTCCGTCTGGCCACTCTACTCTACAGGCCTGATTGGTGAAGTGCTGCAGAGACGGTCGTTCTTCTGGAAGGTTCTCCTCTCTCCACAGAGAAATGCTGGAGCTCTGTCAGAGTGACCATCACGTTCTTGGTCACCTCCCTGACTAAGGCCCTTCTCCCCCGATCGCTCAGTTTGGCCGGGCGGCCCACTCTAGGAAGAGTCCTGGTGGTTCCAAACTTCTTTCATTTAGGGATGATGGAGGCCACTGTGCTCATTGGGACCTTCAATGCTGCAGAAATTTTTCTGTAACCTTCCCCAGATCTGTGGATTGATGCAATCCTGTCTTGGAGGTCTACAGACAATTCCTTGGACTTCATGGCTTGGTTTGTGCTCTGACATGCACTGTTAACTGTGGGACCTTATATAGACAGGTGTGTGCCTTTCCAAATCATGTCCAATCAACTGAATTTACCACAGGTGGACTCCAATCAAATTGTAGAAAGATCTCAAGGATGATCAGTGGAAACAGGATGCACCTGAGCTCAATTTTGAGTGTCCTGGTAAAGGCTGTAAATACTTATGTTCCTATTATATTTTTCATATTTTTATTTTTAAGAAATTTGCAAAGCTTTCAAACAAACTTCTTTCATGTTGTCATTATGGGGTATTGTGTGTAGAATTTTGAGGAAAATAATGAATTTAAGTCATTTTGGAATAAGGCTGTAACATAACAAAATAAAAGGAAACCATACAGAGCTCTGCTTTGTCTGCGGGGATGTGACGGTTTTTGTCATCCTCTTCGCCGATCAGCCGGTGCTGGTGGTTAATCATTGGCCGGCACTCGCTGAACCGCTTGTGCTGTGACTAAGCACAACACAGGCGGTGCAGAGAAATTGACTCCTTGTGCTAGCAAGTGAATCAGATTGCGCCAATGAGCTCCAAGTGTAGATTTTTAAAATGTTCCAAACGCCAAACTACTGTGGTCCTTTTGTGCAGCCTCAATTGCTCCCATTTGGGCCAGATACATATGGCAGTTACATAAAGACAAGGGAGAAAAGCCTCTCTTTGAGAAATGTTTTACTATTAAAATAATTAAAAGCCAATGCACTTGCGTATATGAAATGTCCGAGATCTCCTATAAACCATAAAGCGCCGCTGTGTACACCCAGCATGCACTCCAGCAAGCAGAAGTGACGTCGCCAGAGGTCCTTCCAGCGCGTTTCGTCATTTAGTATGCAACATCCTCAGAAGCAAGTAACTTGGAGACATAGGAAAATAGATTTACTTGCCTGATCCTCCACTCCTCTGTGCTGCTAGATTGTTCTTCACAGTTTCTTCACCTGCACGCACCAGCAGGCTAAGGTCCCGATGTCATCAAGATTGAATCAGGGTCCATAGCCCTGCATTGGATATGATGATGCTGAGGGCCAGGGCTGGGGGAGCAGAGGAAAGGGTAAGTAAAAGTGCTTTTTACTCTACCCAAGAATAAACGAGAAGTTAAAGAGGAGTTCCGCCCCCCCCCCCAAAAAAATCTTAAAAGCCAGCAGGTTCAAATACTGTAGCTGCTAACTTTTACCATTAGGGCTTTTACCTGTCCAGGGATCCCGCTGTGTCCTCAACCAAGACGATTCTCGAATCATCTCTCGGGTGCTAGCGCTACCATCTTGGCTAAGGGAAGCCGGCAGTGAAGCCTTGCGGCTTCTACTGTGAATGCGCTTTGTGAATGGACTGGCTACGGGGCGGGCGGAGGTGCAAAATGTGGCAGCGGGGGTGGGGGGTGGTAGGAGGCAGACAGCGGAGTTTTCCCTTTTGGGTAGAGCCCTGCTTTAACCTCTTGATGCCGATGTAATGCATATATGCGCCTTTTTGCTTCAAGTGGGTGTACCAGTACCGTTTTTTAGAGCCGACGGTCAGCTTTTTTGTAATAACCGGTGTGGCTATCAGCCGATCGACCAGTCAGCACGTCCGCCGGCTGGCTGGAGACGCAAACAAAGCTGGAATCGGCTTTCATCAGGTCTCGGATCTAGTAACCCGGAAGCGATGTCAGCGGCAGATTTAAAAATAAAAGTCCGTATTCAAAACTGCCAAACTTGGCGTTTTGGATACTTTTAAGTGCAAAGGAGAGATTTGGTGTCTTATAGACCCCAGATCCCTCCAAAAAAATACCTGACATGTTACTATAGTTTAATTTTTATTGTTCACTTTTATTAAGCACGTGAGGGTACTTTATTATTATTGAACATTCACTGTTGAAGGAGTAGTGGTAATATATATTGTAATATAGAGTTGGCGCTCTTGTCACATCAATCACCCCATAATATTTGGTGGGAAACACTGAACTGCAGCAGACTCATTATTTAAAGTATATAAAACATATTGACACACAGAGTTTTTTTGCGCCGGTGACACATACATCACACATGTGACTATTGCTGTCACAAGGGATGTTTACATTCCTTGTGACAGTAATAAAAGTGATCAAAAAAATTTAAAGGGACAATGTAAAAATAAGTAAAAATTCAATAAATAATAAAATATATATATATATATTTTTAAAGCGGCCCATCCATCCTTGCTTGCGCCCAGAAGCGAAGGCATACGTAAGTCACACCATGAGGTATCGCCATAATCGTGAGAGCGAGAGCAATAATTCTAGCACTAGACTCCACTGTAACTCTAAACTGGTAACCGTAAAAAAAAAATTAAAGCGTCGCCTATGGAGATTTTTAAAGTGGAGTTCCACTCTAAGAAAAAAAAATACACCAAAATCCTGCAAACAAAATTGAAAAAAAAAAATGTTTACTTGTCAGAAAAGGCGGTTGCTATGCGGATGTTCCTAATCTGCCTCTTCCTAGTCCGCGGCAGGTCTTCTTCCTGGTCCTCCTCGCATTGTCTTCTGGTGAATGGGGCGCGCTGCCTTCTGGGAACTGTTTGTATCCCAGAGAGCAGCCGCCCATTCACAAAGCGATGCCAGACTCGCACATGCGCAGTAGGAAACGGGCAGTGAAGCCGCGAAGCTACAATGCCTGTTTCCCTTAGTGAGGATGGCGGCACCGGGACCTGCCAGGATCGAGGTGTCAGCCTCGGGGGGCCGACATTGCGGGCGCCTAGGACAGGTAAGTGTCCTTATTAAAAGTCAGCAGCTAGTGTTTGTAGCGGCTGACTTTTAAAAAATAAAAAAATCGTGGGTCTAATCCCACTTTAAGTATCGTAGTTTGTCGCCATTCCACGAGTGTGCGCAATTTTAATTAATGAAAAAAATTTTTTTTTTTAAATGCATTTAAAAGACCGCTGCGTAAAATACAGTGTGACATAAAATATTGCAATGACCGCAATTTTTTTATTCTCTAGGGTCTTTGCTATACATATACATGTATGTGTATATATATATATATATATGTGTGTATGTGTGTGTGTGTGTGTGTGTGTGTGTGTTGTGTATATATATATATATATATATATATTATAATGCTTAGGGGTTCTATGTAATTTTTGAGCAAAAAATACTGAATTTAACTTGTAAGCAACAAGTGTGAGAAAAAGGCTTATGCCGCGTACACAAAGTCGGAATTTCCGACAAAAGTTCAATGTGAGCTTTTCGTCGGAAATTCCGACCGTGTGTATGCTCCATGGGACTTTTGCTGTCGGAATTTCCGCCAACAAAAGATTGAGAGCAGGTTCTCCCATTTTTCCAACGGAAAAAGTTCCTATTGGAAATTCCGTTCGTCTGTATGCAATTCCGACGCGCAAAATACCACGCATGCTCGGAAACAATTTGACGCATGCTCGGAACCATTGAACTTAAAAGATCAGTAAAGGAATAAAAAAAAAAAAATAACAAACATGTCATACTTACCTCCACTGTGCAGCTCGTTTTGCACACAGTGGCCCCGATCCTGGTCTTCTGGGGTCCCTCGGCGGCTGTCCCGGCTCCTCCTCGCAAGGACTCCACACCTTCGAGCGAGCGAGCTTGCATGGTGTGGAGTTATTGCGGGCGCGCTCCCGTGATACAGCGGTATCACTCGGCCCCGCCTCCCGGCGCGTTGCGTCATTGGATGTGATTGACAGCAGCGCCAGCCAAGCCAATGGCTGCACTGCTTTCAATCTATCCAGTGCAGCCAATCGACGGCCAGGCTGAGAACCGAGGAGGATGACGGAGACGAGCACGGGACTTTCGAGGGGTAAGGTAAGTAAAATGGGGGCTCGGGGGGGAGGGCGGTATTGTCGGATGTTTTTTCACCTTAATGCATAGGATGCATTAAGGTGAAAAAACATTTACCTTTACACCCCCTTTTCATTTTCTCGGCTCGTCGTAGTGTTGTACGTCACCGTGTTCTTGACGGTCGAAAGTTCTGAGAACTTTTGTGTGACCGTGTGTATGCAAGCCAAGCTTGAGCGGAATTCCGTCGGAAAAACCATCCAAGGTTTTTCCGCCAGAAATTCCGACCGTGTGTACGGGGCATTAGTCTTCAAGGGGTTAATACTTGCGGGTTGGGGACAGCCTCACTACAGGAGAGAACTTTCAAATTTTCCGGAGTTTAAATATTCGGGGTCAGAGGTTCAACTTGTCATTTCTCTAGTTGAACAATTTGGGAGCATCAGAAGTGGCGAATTACAGAGTGCTTTGATTGTGCGCTAAATTCCAGCGTGCCGCTGATAAACCATTGCATAGATCTCAGCAAATCTGGCGTGACTTATTTAGCCCAAAGTTTAGTGAGAAGGTTCCTTGCCCTCTGTGTGACTTTGCCCTAATGATGTCCTCCAGGACTAGTAGCCATAAAAATCACAAGAAGTTTTTTTTCTGCAAATCACATAGATGGCTCCTTGTTATCTTGCTTGAGAGAATTTCCTTTTAAAAGGGCACAACTCGTCTTTAGGAATCCAAATTATTCTGATTGCTTCATTTATGGCACATTAACAAGTCAAGCTTTCAACACCTAGATTGCTTGTTTTTTTTCGTCATTGGCGAGGAGGACTCAGAAAATCGTTTTGTTTTCCCATTTATTTATTTTGACCAGGAGGCATTTTATTTTTTCCATCTTTTTGTATTTTATCTTTCTTTCTTTTGTTTTTATGCCGCGTACACACGACCGTTTTTAATGTCATTGAAAAAAAACAGCGTTTTTCTCGACGTGATTCTTCTCAAGCCTGCCTTGCCTACACACTATCGTGGAAAAAAATGCTTGAGTAAAGCGCGGTGACGTACAACACGTACAACGGCACTATAAAGGGGAAGTTCCATTCGGATGGCGCCACCCTTCATGTTGGTAAAGTTTGTTGAGAGACGATTCGCGCTTTTTAGCCTCGTGCTTTTCAGTCCGTTACAGCGTTACGAATGTGCTATCTCCATTACGAACGCTTGTTTTACCAGAACGAGCGCTCCCGTCTCATACTTGATTCTGAGCATGCGCATTTTTTTTTCACGTGGTAAAGCCTACACACGGCCGTTTTTCATGACGAGAAAAACGACGAGAAAAATTAGAGCATGTTCTAATTTTTTCATGGCCATTTTTCACGTTGTGAAAAATGCTCTGAAGCTCACACATGATTATTTTTAATGACCATTTTAAAAAATTTAATTTTTCTTGTCATTAAAAACGGTCATGTGTACGCGGCATTAGTCATTCGTTCTTTCTCTTTATTACTCTAGTTTTCTTTTTATTCTTCCATCTATTTCTTTCTTTCTTTTTACTTTTTGTAACTGTATTGCTGTATATTTAATGAATGGCTGTACGCTAGTTGTACGCAGGTATATGCTCTGTGGCTGTGTAAACTCACGCATGGGTATGAATCATTAAATGTGGCTTTTGTGTGTCTAAGGATTTGCGCATGTGTGTGTTTGCACTAGCACAGCATATACCTGTTTACAGTTGACAGCTGGTGTGCAGCCGTCCATTACTATGGGCAGCTGTATGCTGCAGCTTTCTCTCCCAGATGCAGAAATATACCCGCAATTTTATGTTGGATGCCTAAAAGTGTCCATGTATAGGAGGCCTTAACCACTTAAGCCCCGGACCATTTCGGGCCATTAGGACCAGGCCTGTTTTTGGGATTCGGCACTGCGCTGCTTTAACTGTAAATTGTGCGGACATGCAATGTTGTACCCAAATGAAATTTGCGTCCTTTTCTTCCCACAAATAGAGCTTTCTTTTAATGGTATTTGATTGCCTCTGCGATTTTTATTTTTTGCGATATAAACGGAAAAAGACCGAAAATTTTGAAAAAAAATGATATTTTCTACTTTTTGTTATAAGAAAAATCGAATAAACTCAATTTTAGTCAGACATTTAGGCCAAAATGTATTCAGCCACATGTCTTTAGTAAAAAAAATGTCAATAAACGTATATTTATTGGTTTGCGCAAAAGTTATAGCGTTTACAAACTAGGGTACATTTTCTGAAATTTACACAGCTTTAAATTTATGACTGCCTATCTCATTTCTTGAGGTGCTAAAATGGCAGGGCAGTACAAAACCCCCCCAAATGACCCCATTTTGGAAAGTAGACACCCCAAGGAAATTGCTGAGAGGCATGTTGAGCCCATTGAATATTTTTTTTTTTTGTCCCAAGTGATTGAATAATGACAAAAAAAAAAAAAAAAAAAAAAAATTACAAAAAGTTGTCACTAAATGATATATTGCTCACACATGCCATGGTTATATGTGGAATTGCACCCCAAAATACATTTTGCTGCTTCTCCTGAGTACGGGGATACCACATGTGTGGGACTTTTTAGGAGCCTGGCCACGTACGGGACCCCGGAAACCAAGCACCGCCTTCAGGATTTCTAAGGGCGCAAATTTTTGATTTCATTCCTCACTACCTATCACAGTTTCGAAGGCCATAAAATGCCAAAATAGCACAAAACCCCCCCAAATGACCCCATTTTAGAAAGTAGACACCCCAAGGAAATTGCTGAGAGGCCTGTTGAGCCCGTTGAATATTTTTTTTTTTTTGTCCCAAGTGATTGAATAATGACAAAAAATAAAAATAAAAAATAAATTACAAAAAGTTGTCACTAAATGATATATTGCTCACACATGCCATGGTTATATGTGGAATTGCACCCCAAAATACATTTTGCTGCTTCTCCTGAGTACAGGGATACCACATGTGTGGGACTTTTTAGGAGCCTAGCCGCGTACGGGACCCCGAAAACCAAGCACCGCCTTCAGGATTTCTAGGCACAAATTTTTGATTTCACTCCTCACTACCTATCACAGTTTCTAAGGCCATAAAATGCCAAAATAGCACAAAACCCCCCCAAATGACCCCATTTTGGAAAGTAGACACCCCAAGCTATTTGCTGAGGAGGCATGGTGAGTATTTTACAGCTCTCATTTGTTTTTGAAAATGAAGAAAGAAATTTTTTTTTTTTTTTTTTTTTTCTTCAATTTTCAAAACTTTGTGACAAAAAGCGAGATCTGCAAAATACTCACAATACCTCTCAGCAAATAGCTTGGGGTGTCTACTTTCCAAAATGGGGTCATTTGGGGGGGTTTTGTGCCATCTGGGCATTCCATGGCCTCCGAAACTGTGATAGGCAGTGAGAAGTAAAATCAAAAATTTACACCCTTAGAAAGCCTGAAGGCGGTGCTTTGTTTTTGGGGTCCCGTACGCGGCTAGGCTCCCAAAAAGTCTCACACATGTGGTATCCCTGTACTCAGGAGAAGCAACAGAATTTATTTTGGGGTGTAATTCCACATATGCCCATGGCATGTTTGAGCAATATATCATTTAGTGACAACTTTGTGCAAAAAAAAAATTAAAAAAAAAAAATTGTCTTTTTTCCGCAACTTGTGTCAACATATAAAATATTCCATGGACTCGACATGCCTCTCAGTATATAGCTTGGGGTGTCTACTTTCCAAAATGGGGTCATTTGGGGGGGTTTTGAACTGTTCTGGCATTTTATACACAACATTAGGAAGCTTACATCCACTCTTCTAACCACTTGCAGACAAAGCCCTTTTTGACACTTTTTGTTTACATGAAAACATATTTTTTTTTTGCAAGAAAATTATGTTGAACCCCCAAACATTATATATATTTTTAAAGCAAAGGCCCTACAGATTAAAATGGTGGGTGTTGCATTTTTTTTTTCTACACAGTATTTGCGCAGCGATTTTTCAAACGCATTTTTTGGGGAAAAAATACACTTTTTTTAATTTTAATGCACTAAAACACACTATATTGCCCAAATGTTTGATGAAATAATAAAGATGATCTTAGGCCGAGTACATAGATACCAAACACGACATGCTTTAAAATTTCGCACAAACGCGCATTGGCGACAAACTACATACATTTTTAAAAGCCTTTAAAAGCCTTTACAGATTACCCCGTTAGATTTACAGAGGAGGTCTACTGCTAAAATGACTGCCCTCGATCTGACCTTCGCGGTGATACCTCACATGCATGGTGCAATTGCTGTTTACATATGACGCCAGACCGACGCTTGCGTTCGCCATTGGGCAAGAGCAGGGCAGGACAGGGGTGCTTTTTTTTTTTTTTTTTTTTTTTTTATTATTAATTTTGCTTTTTTATTTTATTTTTAAATTGTTCCTTACATATATTTTTTTTTTTATAATTTTTATTGTTATCTCAGGGAATGTAAATATCCCCTATGATAGCAATAGGTAGTGACAGGTACTCTTTTTTTGAAAAAACTGGGGTCTTCTAGACCCTAGATCTTTCCTCTGCCCTCAAAGCATCTGACCACACCAAGATCGGTGTGATAAAATGCTTTCCCAATTTCCCAATGGCGCTTTTTATATCCGGGGGGGGGACATTCCCTCCCACTGCTTGTAAAAGCAGTCCAGAGGCTAATTAGCCGCTGTGATTGCTTTTACATGAAAGCCGGCCGCTGGCTGAAAAGAATGATACCAAGATGATGCCTAAACCCGCAGGCATCAATCTGGTATAACCATTCAAAGTCCAGCAACATACCAGTACGTTGCTGGTCCTTGTTGGACATGTATTGTAATCTTTTTTTTTCATGCAGCCTGTTGGCTGAACGAAAAAAGAGATTGATTGGTGGGTATGCCCACCATTAGAATACCGCCCTTCATCCACCCACTTCTAATGATGGGCATACATGCACCATTTATATATGCCGAAGCATGGGGGCATCCTCCCGCAAAAAAGTTATGCCGCACACACATGGTCAAACGTTTCCACGGGCAAGCCTCCGTCGGAATTTCGACCGTATGTATGCGGCATTAGGAGCAAAATTGCTCCTCCGCCCTGCTGCCCCCATGCTTCGGCATATATGCTTTTTTTTTTTTAACTGTGGTGGTGAAATCACCTCCTACAGCACTGGAGTCGCAGGGATCAGGCCTGTCTCTGCGAACGCTGCAGTTATGTGTGTTGTGTTTTGTAAGTGACAGTGATCGATCGATACTGCACTTGGGTGGCCTGGGCTGGACGGAGGGGCAAAACGCAGGTGCTAGCAGGTATCTGGGCTGATCCCGCTAACACTGCGTTTTTGGGAACCCTAAACCGCTGGTATAGATCTGATCAGATCAGATATTGATCTGTTCAGATACTATACCACTAAGGGGGGTGTATGCTTTACGCGTGGGTGTTAGCGTTACTGGCACTAACCTGACGCTGCCTGGGGTGTGACGCAGACCCTCTCTGACGCTAAAACCTAATTGATATCACCCACCGGGCGATCAGGGGGTTAAACCTTTATTGGGTTATATACGGCGGGTGCCCTGACACTATAAAAAGCAAACTAACTAACCAGCGTCACCCGTAACACTTATATGGTGATCACTGGTGAAAGGGTTAACTAGGGGCAATTAGGGGGTTAAAACCTTTATTAGATCATATTTGGGGGTACCTGACGCTATAAAAACCTGCGGCGAACCTAAAAAAAATGACTGGCTACCGATTGGCATCACCGACACGAAGACAGCGATCAGAAAAACGATCGCTTAGTGACAGTGGTGATAGGGGGTGAAAGGGTTACCTGGGGGGCGATCAAGGGGGTTAAACCTTTATTAGATAATATATTGGGGTACCCGACGCTATAAAAACCTGCGGCGAACCTAAAAAAAATTACTGGCTACCGATCGCCATCACTGATGCTAAGACAGCCATCAGAAAAATGATCGCATAGCGACAGCGGTGATAGGGGGTGAAAGGGTTACCTGGGGGGCGATCAAGGGGGTTTAACCTTTATTAGATAATATATTGGGGTACCTGACGCTATAAAAACCTGCGGCGAACCTAAAAAAAATTACTGGCTACCGATCGCCATCACTGATGCTAAGACAGCATCAGAAAAACGATCGATTAGCGACAGCGGTGATAGGGGGTGAAAGGGTTACCTGGGGGGCGATCAAGGGGGTTAAACCTTTATTAGATAATATATTGGGGTACCCGACGCTATAAAAACCTGCGGCGAACCTAAAAAAAATTACGGGCTACCGATCGCCATCACTGATGCTAAGACAGCCATCAGAAAAATGATCGCATAGCGACAGCGGTGATAGGGGGTGAAAGGGTTACCTGGGGGGCGATCAAGGGGGTTTAACCTTTATTAGATAATATATTGGGGTACCTGACGCTATAAAAACCTGCGGCGAACCTAAAAAAAATTACTGGCTACCGATCGCCATCACTGATGCTAAGACAGCATCAGAAAAACGATCGATTAGCGACAGCGGTGATAGGGGGTGAAAGGGTTACCTGGGGGGCGATCAAGGGGGTTGAACCTTTATTAGATAATATATTGGGGTACCCGACGCTATAAAAACCTGCGGCGAACCTAAAAAAAAATACTGGCTACCGATCGCCATCACTGATGCTAAGACAGCCATCAGAAAAATGATCGCATAGCGACAGCGGTGATAGGGGGTGAAAGGGTTATCTGGGGGGTGATCAGGGGGTTAAACCTTTATTAGGGGGGGTTAGGGGGCTACACTGGACCTAAAACTAAACTTTAGTGACACTTTCACAGTCACAAATGTCACTGATTGCAGTGATCACTAAATAAATGGTCACTGCAATCAGTGACACTGTGACTGGGGGCTGGGGGGTGATCTGGGGGGTGATCTGGGGGGGTCTGGGGGTCCTGGGGGGGGCGATTAGTGTTCCTATGTGTCCTGGTGTCAGTGTAGTGTTGTGCTCACTGACCTGATGTCTTCTCTTGTACGGCGCTCGGTATATGTGAGCGCCGCACAGGAGATGACATCACTTCCTCCTGCTCCCTCTGTCTGAAACAGACAGAGGAGGCATTTCCATTCGCCGGGAGCGATCGCGAGGGGGGGGCCGGAATCGAAAGGCCGCCCCCTCATCTGGGATCGCTCCCGGTGAAGTAACGACCGCTCACGGCACAGAAGGGGGGTCCGGATGGACCCCCCAACTGTACAAAGGCAGTCACGTAGATCTACGTGATTCTGCCTGTCCGTGCCATTCTGCCGACGTAAATCGGCGGTGGGCGGTCGTTAAGTGGTTAAAGTGGTTGTAAACCCTTACATATACCCAGTGAAGTGATTGGCCTCAGGTGATACCCAGAGATGAAACAAATCCTCCTACATAAATTGCACCTGTTTATCTGCAGTCTTCTCTCTACATCTGTTCACAGTCCAGAATTTATAAAGTTGAAATTACACACTGTAGAGTTCAGTGAGGAGAGCTCTGAGAGCCAATTGGATGGAAGGGACACCCTTCCTTCACACAGCACACAGGAACACAGCTGAGGCTGTCCATCACAGGCTGTGTGCTGGAGCTCTCTCCTCTGTCACCTTTTTAGCTCTTGGTGTCAGGATAACTTGTCAGAAGCGACTCATGCAAATCACAGAGGAATGAGGCAGCAGACAGAAATTACAATAAGTGCTCTGGTTTGAAACAAGTACAAACTATAGAGAGATATGCTTAGTTCATATTTCATGTCTGAGGTTTACAACCACTTTAAACACTTCAGCTCCGGAAGGTTTTACTCCCTTCATGACCAGGCCATTTTTAGCGATACGGCACTACATAACTTTAACTGACAATTGCGTGGTCGATTTTGAAAAAAAAATATATATATTTCTTACTTTCTGCTATAAAACATATCCAATAAAAAGATAGAAAAAATCAAATTTCTTCCTCAATTTAGCCCAATATGTATTCTGCTACATGTTTCTGGTAAAAAAAAAAAATCCCAATTAGTGTAGATTGATTTGCGCAAAAGTTATAGCGTCTACAAACTATTGGGTAGATTTAGGGAATTTTTATTTATTTACTAGTAATGGCGGCGATCAGTGACTCATAACGGGACTGTGGACACTAAGTGACACTAATACTAATAGTGCTAAAAATATGCACTGTCACTGTACTAATGACACTGGCAGGGAAGGGGTAACATCAGGGGTGATCAAGGGGTTAAATGTGTACCTAGGGAGTGCTTGCTAACTGTGTGGGAGGTGCTTTTACTATGGGAAGGCAAAGATCCGTGTTCCTGCTTTGTAGGAACACAGGATCACAACGTTTACGTCTCACAGAATGGCGATCTGCCTTGTTTACATAGGCAGATCGCCATTTTGCCTATGCCCTGAAAGATCAGTGGGTCCCGGCAGACATCACCGTGTCCAATGACAGTGGAAACAGGTCGCCGGCTGTGCATGTGGGCGCCCCCAGACCTGGAAGTGCAGGATCACGTACCTGTACCAGGGGAGCCGCCTTGAAGTATTTATATTTTTACATCGTTGCATGGATGCAGTCCCTGTGGCACTGCTATTACAGTAATCTCCACTAGCTTCTGGGTCCTATGCTGAGCGGCTATCCTGCTCCATAGTGAACACAGGAAGTCACTTGCTCGGCACGGCCACCATTCAGAGAACAGTTTGCACTTTCCTAATTAATGCAAAATGTTTTGTTATTGGTGGAATTGGAGATTGTCACATCGCCGCCCTGCCTTTTCACCTTCCCCAATTCATTGAGTACATGCAAAATGTTCCATGAATGGCGCTTGTGGCGGAGCAAGCAACCTCCTGTGTTCACAATGTAGCAGCAGCTCAGCATGGGACCAGGAAGCCAGTGGAGATCATTGTAGTAATGGTCCCTACTATAGTGATTTGCAGCTTTCACAGGGAGTCCATAGGTATGGCACATACATACCTACACTGGTCTAAGCTGGACTAATGTAACCATGTACAAATCCTCATACCTGGAATTCATCTTATATCACATATTTCTTTTTTTGCTGCTATGGCTGCTAGAATTTTTTTCTGCCTTTCTGTGTGCTGTATAAGCTGAGGTTGCAAGACGGACAGCATGCCTTTCTTCCCTAATGATTCCTCCTGACTCCTGCGCAGGCACCCTGGAGTTTAATCATCTTGGCACCCAGTTCAATTCTTGGCATCTTCCAGGACTGTACAGCCGTGGCAAAAAAAAATGAGAATGACAAATATTTTCACAAAGTCTGCTGCCTCAGGTTTTATGATGGCAATTTGCATATACAGTGGAACCTCGGATTGCAAATAACGCGGTTAACAAGCGTTTTCGCAATATGAGCAATTATTTAGAAAAAATCCTGACTTGGTTTGAGAGTGCTGTCTCGCAAAACATGCAGGATTCAAGCCTCTGCGGTGCGCAGTACCGCATTTGGCCAGAGGTGTCGGGGCGCCGGTGACACTCAGAGCCGTTCGAAGCTGTTCGGAAATACTCGGAAACATTTAAATACTCTGTTCCTGAGCCTTTCCGAGTGGCCTCCAAGTATTTCCGAGTCTCTCCGGTGCCCCCCCTCACCTCTGGCCACATGCAGTATTGCATGCAATAGAAGTCAATGTGGAACAAATTATCTTTGGTTCCATTGGTTTCTATGGGGAAACTCGCTTTGATGTGCAAGTGCTTTGGATTTCAAGCATTCTCCTCGAACGGATTATGCTCGTAATCCAAGGTTTCACTGTACTCCAGAATGTTATGAAGAGTGTTCAGATGAATTGCAATTAATTACAAAGTCACTCTTTGCCATGAAAATTAACTTAATACCATATAAAAAAATTCCACTGCATTTGTGAAGAAGGTTTCAGGGCGCCCAAGAAATCCAGCAAGCGCCAGGACCGTCTCCTACAGTTGATTTAGCTGCGGGATCGAGGCACCACCAGTGCAGAGCTTGCTCAGGAATAGGGATGAGCTCCGACGTGTTTGCATTGAACACGTGCAGAGCCCGCCAGGAAGTCGGCACCGCGCTGCGCTAATGACAGGCAGGAGACATTTCCCGATGCTCGGCTGCAGAGATCGGGAAATGTCTCCCTGGCTGTGATTAGCGCAGCCGACTTCCTGGCGGGCTCTGCACGTGTTAAATGCGAAGACGCCGGAGCTCATCCCTACTCTGGAATTTCAGCAGGCAGGTGTGAGGACATCTGCACACACAGTCAGGAGAAGACCTTTGGAGGATGGCCTGGTGTCAAGAAGGGCAGCAAAGAAGCGACTTCTCTCCAGGAAAAACCTCAGGGATAGGCTGATATTCTGCAATAGGTACCGGGATTGGACTGCTGAGGACTGGGGTAAAGTCATTTTATCTGATGAATCCCCTTTCCGATTGTTTGGGGCATCCGGAGGAAACCTTGTCCAGAGAAGAAAAGGTGAGCGCTGCCATCAGTCCTGTGTCATGCCAACAGTAAAGCCTCCGGAGACCATTCATATGTGGGGTTGCTTCTCAGCCAAGGGAGTGGGGGGCTTACTCATAATTTTACCCAAGAAAACAGCCATGAATAAAGAATGGTACAGAAACCTCCTCCGGGAGCAACTTCTCCCAACCATCCAAGAACAGTTTGGTGATGAACAATGCCTTTTCCAGCATGATGGAGCACCTTGTCATAAGGCAAAAGTGATAACTAGGAGGCTTAGGGAACAAAACATGGAAATTTTGGGTCCATTGTTAGGAAACTCCCCAGACCTTAATCCCATTGAGAACTTGTGGTCAATCCTCAAGAGGAGAGTAAACACGAACGCCCACAAATTCTGGCAAACTCCAAGCATTGATTATGCAAGAATGGGCGGCCATCAGTCAGGAGGTGGTTTAGAAGTTGATTGACAGCATGCCAGGGGGAATTGCAGATGTCTTGAAAAAGAAGGTTCAATGCTGCAAATATTGACCCTTTGCATAAACTTAAAGCGGGATTCCACCCGCGATTTTTTATTTATTTTTTAATCAACAGCTACGAACACTGTAGCTGCTGACTTTTAATAAGGACCCTTACCTGTCCTACTCGCCCACGATGTCGGGCCAGCGACGGCGATCGATCGGTGCTGGCAGGTCCCGGCTCCTCCATCCTGAGTAAGGGAAACAGGCAGTGAAGCCTTATGGCTTCACTGCCCGTTTCCTACTGCGCATGCGCCACTCGCACGGCGCTTTGTGAATGGGCGGCTGCCTCCTGGGATACACACAGTTCCCAGAAGGCAGCGCGCCCCATTCACAAGAAGAGGAAGCGGAAGGACATACACCGAGGCAAAGGAAGAGGCAGATTAGGGGACTTCCGCATAGCAACGGGCATTTCGGGTGAGTATAAATTTTTCTTTTTTTTTTTTCTATTAATTTTTTTCTTTTTTTTATAGGAATTTTAGTGTTAATTTTTTCTGGGTGGACCTCCGCTTTAATGTCATTGTCAATGAAATCCTTGGACACTTATGAAATGTTTGTAATTATACTTCAGTATACTTTGTAAAAATTGATATTTGTGTCATTCTCAAAACTTTTGGCCATGGCTGTACACTGTGCTGTGTATGTGCCATAGGCAATGGGCACTACAAAATAATTTACTAGCAGAAACTGAAGCAGTCTTCTGGCAGATGGTTTACAAAAAGTACTAAAAACTGTACTTGTAACAAAATTAGTTTTTTATCCAGCTTAGCTTTTCTTTAATAACGTGCAATAGTGGGCAGTAAACAGTCAAGAATCATCCTTCACTATTATATTAAGAGAGAAAGATTTTCCTTTGCTTCTTCTATTCATGACCCTCATTCTGCCGTTTCCATCAGAATCTGGCTTCAGGCTATACAGTTACAGCAGTTGGCTGCCCGTCTACTTCTAAGGAAATGCAGCTAATTGGGCAGCCCCAGCCCCCCGGATAGTCTAGATTTTATGAAGCTGGAACTATAAAACAGGTTGTTCGTATAAATGACGGAGTTAATTCATTCAGCAGCATGAGAGTGAAACATATCATATTCTTTAGCCGTTATAGATCGTTTTTATACAATGTCAGGATTTTAGAATATGACTATTCTTGTGGCATTTAGCTGTAGTAGAGTGGCATGGTTTGCTTCTCAGTGTTGAGTTTTTTTTAGCTCTGTCTCATTTCTTAAGATGGCCATACATTATATAATCTGATTGTACCATCTGGCTCTACCATCAACTGTCTAGGGCAGTGATGGCGAACCTTGGCACCCCAGATGTTTTGGAACTACATTTCCCATGATGCTCCACTGCACTGCAGAGTGCATGAGCATCATGGGAAATGTAGTTCCAAAACATCTGGGGTGCCAAGGTTCACCATCACTTGTCTAGGGAATGGTCCTTGTGCTCAAACCTGTGGATCGCATCCAGCCCGATATAAGATATTATCCGGCCCGCAGCTAGGGTTAGTGTTTCCTAACTGTGCATTGATGGCCTCCACTTCTCCCCGCCAGAGTCCTAGCGACCTCCCCGCATTCACCGGGCTGTACCTCTGCTGTGCAGACCTGCTCTGGCTCCTGCTGTGCTGCTAAAGCTTCTGCAAAATCTTACAGTGGTAAGTAGGACTCTAATATAAAGAGGGACTGTGATGGGGACGCTGATGGGACTGTGATGTAAGGGGTGGGTGCTGATGTAAGTAGGGGACTCTGATGGGGATCCTGATGTAAGGGGGATTCTGATGGGGACTCTGATAGGACTCTGCTGTAAGAAGGGGACTCTGATGGGGGACCCTGATGTAAGAAGGAGACTGATGGGACTCTGATGTAAGGGGTATTCTGATAGGACTCTGCTGTAAGAAGGGGACTCTGATGGGGGACCCTGATGTAAGGGGGGTTCTGATTGGGCCTCTGATAGGACTCTGCTGTAAGAAGGGGACTCTGATGGGGGACCCTGATGTAAGAAAGAGACTGATGAGACTCTGATGTAAGGGGTATTCTGATTGGGCCTCTGATAGGACTCTGCTGTAAGAAGGGGACTCTGATGGGGGACCCTGATGTAAGAAGGAGACTGATGGGACTCTGATGTAAGAAGGAGACTGATGGGACTCTGATGTAAGAAGGAGACTGATGGGACTCTGATGTAAGAAGGGGACTCTGATAAGGACCTTGATGTAAATGGGAAGACATGGGCCATTAGAGGGCTGATTATCTACCTCCTCTGTTTCAGGGTAGCACTGTTTTACTATGTTTAGCAAACTGACAGGGTCTCTTTTTAAAGTGTTACTAAACCTACAACAGTAAAATCAGTCTGTATATGCAGTAAAGCAGTGGTTCTCAACCCTGTCCTCAAGTATCCCCAACAGGCCATGTTTGAAAATCAGAGTCAATGGCTTGGTATTTTGGACAGCTATTTTATCTAAGAGAAATTCCCAAAGCATGGCCTGTTGGAAGTACTTGAGGACAGGGTTGAGAACCACTGCAGTAAAGTATGCTTGTTATACCCACTGTTGAACCTAAGGGGTTCATCCTCCCCATTGTGTAAAAAGGCTGTTTGATCCTGTCTTCTCTGATCCTCCCCTTCTTCCACAGTCCCCAATCCATCTTCTGATAGTACAGAGCCTTGGAGGCACTCTGCACATGCTCACTTTGGTGTGTTTTGCAAGAGTTTTCGTTTTTGGGAGGGTGCATGTGATCAGCACAGGGCCAAATCGCACTGTCCAGACAGAGAGTCCGGGATCATGCCGCCTCATAGGACAGTCAGAGTAGAATGAAAACTCCTCCTACAAGTTAAACCAGTGCTTGGCCAGACGCTGATAGAAATCATAAGACTGCTATATACTGCTGATGAGAAAAGGTATTTAGCAGTTTATATTTACTAAAATAATTGCATTTCCATGTTCTGTGTACTGTGGGAGACCAGATATAGTGAATGCCGGGTCCTGGGTTTAGTAACACCTCCAGCAACCTTGTCATTAAATAAAAATGTGCTAAACAAGTACAAAATGAGAGAGTGAACCCTTACCTTTCCTGGTGCCACCAGAAATCTGCTCTGAAGTCCATGGGAAACTGACACTTCCAGGAGTGTCGATCTCCTGCGTTCTCCCACTCCTCTCACTGGCTCCCTTTGCTGACCTCCTCGGTATTGCTATTCTGTAATGAGTGGAGGTCGCCAGGAAAATCATGTGGGAGCTGCAAGAAAACAAGAGATCGACACTCCTGGAAGTGTCGGATTTCCTACAGATTTTTTATTGAACAGAACAGCAATCTGACAGCACAGTCAGCGGGAAAGTTAGGCTTTTCCTCTTTCATTTTGCTGGTACTCATGTTCAGCACTTTTTTTCATGTCGTCAAATCTGTCACTTTCTGATTTTCGAAATCATCTTAAAAAAATAAAATTTCACAGAATTTTTTTTTTTAGAACGTCCTTTAGTGCGTTATTGTGCCATTTCCAGCACTCATGGACCTTTGTAACCAATTTCCTTCCTGTATAAATGGGAACTTTATTATCCACTTTGTTGCCACATCGTGCAATTTGTTTTCTGCTTATTATTTCTCCCCATCATTTCAAATATATATAATGTCATCATTAATTACAAACTGGCAATAAAAAACGAAATCCATGGATTAATTGTTCTTCTGTAGTCAAGATTTCCCTTTATTTTCTGTCCTCTAGACCAGGGGTAGGCAACCTCGGCCCTCCCAGCTGTGGTAAAACTACAAGGCCCACAGCCGAGGTTGCCTACCCCTGTTCTAGACAACAAATATTGTAGTGAGAGGAAATCTTTCCAAAGTGAGAGCATTCCTCCTCTAGACAGTTGTCCCTTTTTGAGGAATCCCCCTCTTTTCCTGTTCTGGTGACAACTCCAAATTTTGGATCTCACTTTTACGTTCTGTCCCAGTGATAATGCTAACCATGAAAAAGAGAGGGGGGATCTCCCTAATGGGGACACAGACAGGACAAAAACTGGTGGGCACTGATATGCGGCACTGGTGGGCACAGATATGCGGCAATGATAGACACTGCCAGACATCACTGGTGGGGCACTGCCGGGCATCACTGGTGGGGCACTGCCGGGTATCCCTGAAGGACCTGCATTGATAATGTGTTGATTATCAGGACAAAAACTGGTGGGCACTGATATGCGCCACTGGTGGGCACTGATATGCGCCACTGGTGGGCACTGATATGCGCCACTGGTGGGCACTGATGGACACTGGCATCCCTGGTGGGCACTGCTGGGCATCACTGGTGGGGCACTGCTGGGTATCCCTGAAGGGCCTGCACTGATAATGTGTTGATTAACACAACAAAAACTGGTGGGCACTGATATGTGGCACTGGTGGGCACTGATATGTGGCACTGATGGGCGGCACTGGTGGGCGGCACTGGTGGGCACTGATGGGCGGCACTGGTGGGCACTGATGGGCTGCATTGCTGGGCGGCACTGATGGGCGGCACTGCTGGGTGGCAATGATGGGCACTGATAGGCAGCACTGATGGACACTGACTGGCATCCCTGGTGGGGCACTGCTGGGTATCCCTGAAGGGCCTGCACTGATAATGCGCTGATTATCAGCGCAGACCCCCTCCCCCTGTGAGGAGAGCAGCTTATCGGCTCTCCTCTACTGGCGCCCTGTCCAGCACTAATAGGGTAAAGCCGATAACTGGCACTTCCTGGTTACGATGCGATCAGCTGTGATTGTGACTGGTTGGTGAAGTATTTTAGAATTATTAGAAAGAAATTGTGCTGTGAACTCGTCCCTGAAATATCATAACTTTCGTGTTCAAATACGCCAACTCTGAGTTGAGAAGTGACGGGCTTGGTTGTATGTTAAGGGGAACTGGTGGAGAATACATTTCCTGCAATTTTTTTTTTTTTTGTTTACAAGAAGGGAGTTCCTTTTTTGACATTTAGGAAGAAAGACAATACTTTTAAAGGGATGTCCATTTAAGGTAAACTTCAGAAACGAAATGGGAACAAAGCTCATCCTTCTGTGTACTCGTCTCTATCCAAAGCACTAAGGCTGCTTTCACACCGAAAGTTCGGGCCGTTAGCCGTAAAGCGTCGCGTCGCTACTTTTCGTGCCGCTAGCAGGGCGCTTTTAACCCAAAAAAAGGGGATATAAACTCCCATGTTGTGGCGCTTCCTTCATTGCAATGGTCAGGGGAGTTTTGGGAGCTCTGTATACAGCGCTCCCAAACCGCCCCAAAGATGCTGCTTTCAGGACTTTTCCGAACGTCCCGAAAGCGCACCGCCGGGTGTGAAAGCACCCATTGCAATTAATGGGAGGCAGTTTTCAGGCGCTATTTCTATAGCCAAAACGCCTGAAAACTGCCTCGGTGTGAAAGGGGTCTAAGTGAGATTCCTCTCTGCTGCCTCTTTCCTCTGTTATTTGCATGAATCATTTCTGACCGCTTTTCCCCACTCCAAGACATTATTGGTGGAGGGGAAAAAGATACAAAAAAAGTGCAGCGCTATACCTATTTATTTTGTATTTTCACATATTTTAGAAGTGTGGGAAGTGCTGGCAGCTTTTTGGGTACTATATAGCGGCTCACAAGGTTTTATCGAAATTTTCAGAAGGGGAGAAAGCGCCCCAGCACACAGCATGCGATTGTCATTCAAAGTGCGACAGCGCTTAAAAGCTGAAAATTGCCCAGTATAAGTGGTTTAAGCGGAGTTCCGCTCAAAAATTGAACTTTCGCTTTTCGGAATCCTCCCCCCCCCCCTACGGTGTCACATTTGGCACCTTTCAGGGGGGAGGGGGGAGCAGATACCTGTCTATTACAGGTATTTTGCTCCCACTTCCAGGCATAGATAGCCGAGCCACCCGCAGGGATCTACGCCATATCCGGCGCCTCCTCCATCCCCCCCGCTGTCTTCTGGGAGACACACAGGTCCCAGAAGACAGCAGGGACCAGTGGGATCGCGCAAGGCTTCACTTCCTGATTGCCTTACCGAAGATGGCGGCGGCAGCACCCGAGAGCCGACAAACTGGCTTCGGGTGCCGACATCGCGGGCGCCCTGTACAGTTAAGTGTCCATATTTTAAAAGAAAGCAGCAAAATTGGGGGAACTCCGCTTTAAGGAAAGAATATACAATTTCACACTGTAATTTATTTTAAATTTTAAAGGGCCATTCCAACCAAAACTGATGTTTCAGAATTTAGTAGAGCTGAGACCAGGGGAGGCAGAGATAAGGGGGTGCTGCAGCTGCAAAGACCGCAGGATCTGTAGAAGAGCTTTTGACTCTTTGCTGCTGAGACGGGGGGAGGGGCGGGCAGAGGCCTCCCTGCAGCTGCATGGAGAAGCTCATGATCTGGTGTAGGAGTTCTGTCCTCTTCTCTGCTGCCAACTGCAGAGACAAGGTGGGGGTGGAGACGAAGGGGGGAGAGCTGCAGCTGCAGAAGAGGTGTGAGGGCCACATGAAATGGCCTGGAGGGCCGGATTAGATCTGTTGGCTTTGTGTTTTTTTTTTTTTTTTTTTATAAATCTTTTTTATTGAATTTTTATAAAACATACACACAATTTGCCCACATCTAGGCACAACAGCTGCCCACGCAGGGGCCATTACCCTGTGTCGGCATCAGACCGTCACAGGGCGACAAATAACAAAAAAACTTAACTTAGTCTATACTACAACCCCAAGCTTGGGGAGAGGGTTCATTCAATATACATCATGCTTCAAAGTGTTATTGTTAGAGGAAGGTAGCCTGGAGACATTTTTTGGGTTAATAATCGATATTTCGAAGATACAATATAAGTCTAGACCGTGGTCACTGTATCACTTGCCGTGCTTCTGTCATCTAACCAACAGTTCCATACCTTTTCAAATTTGTGCGGACAACCTCTAGACAAGTATGTGGCTCTATATAGGGGCAAACTGGCATTAATTAAGTTTTTCCAAAATTTAACAGAGGGGGGAGACGATTGTTTCCAATTCATTGTAATGGCTTTGCGTGCATAATACAACAACAGGGATATGAGTGTTTTTCTGGCTCTGAGTATTGGCAGTTGTTCAACCAGTCCTAGCAAACAGTGTATGGGCTCGCATGGGACGCAAGTCCCGGTGGCTTTATTGATCACCCGTATCACTTCACTCCAATACTGTACAATTGCATTGTATTACAAAATATGGAAGAAACCCCCTGGCCGGTAGGAGCAGCGCCAGCACTCCGGAGAATGCTCCGGTGACATCTGGTGCAGCCTGTGAGGTGTGTAGTGAGCCCTGTGGACAATTTTATATTGGACTAATTTGTCCCTTGCTGAGATCAGAGGGGAGAAGGGATAATCCCAAACCTCCCTCCAGTCGTCCGCGTCCAGCCCCGGTATGTCCTCCACCCATTTCCTGCGGAGGGAAGACAGCTCGGGGATAGCAGCAACCAGCAGGGATCCATAAATCTGAGACGGGGGTTTTTCCAGGTCTTTCACCCGGATAGTAGATTCCAACTCTGAGTATGCCAGTTCGACCGGCCTGCCCAAAAATTGGCACCTGAAGGCATGTGCAATTTGGAGATATCTAAAGCGGGCTCGGTCAGGTACGTTGAATTTAGCACATAGAGTGTGAAAGGGAGTGAGATCTCCGTTGGTGATGATATGTTTGAGGGTCAGTATTTTATACTTGGCCCAGGCCTGCGGATCGGGGATAGTGTGGAATTGTGACAGGTTGGGATTCAGCCACAGGGGGGTGCGAGGAGACCAAGAGGTTGGCTTTGTGTTTGACACGTGCTATAGAGGGATATGCTTTGTTCATATTTCATATCCGAGTTTACAGTAGTGGTCAAAATTCCACCCTACAGAAAACTAAAAAGATCTGCCAAGTGACGTTGGACCTGGAATTGTGCAGACACCTTTAGATGGGATGGGATTGGGTTTGTTCTGCCCTAGACGGGACTAAAATTAGGCTTGCCCCACCCCTTCCTGTTTAAGATACACCCTTTCAGCTGCAAACCTCTCCCCTTCCTCTTTAGGCTCCACCTTTTCCAATTAGAGCTCCACCTCTAGTGAGAGGTAGTGAGAGAGAAGAAGGGGTTGAGAGAGGAAGGGGGGAGAGAAAGGGGGTGGCGAGAGAGAGGCTCCCCTATCCCCCCCCCATACTACACCGGGAGGCTCCCCTCCCAAAAAAAACAAATACACCAAACGCTCACCTTGCCGCAGCCCACCACATCCTTTTTACCAGCTGTGTGTCGGGAGGCTGACCTTGCACAATCACAACCCAGGATTCTGACCTGCTTTGCCAAGTGAGCTACTTCCGGGATCAGAGGCTGCAGCCACTGCCGCCTCCTGCTTCCGCTTTGCACCCCTGTCACCGAGCGGCCAGTCTTCGGGCCCCCCTGGTGTCACCCCTCTGGTGGGTGTCACTCGGGTGCAGTCCGCACTCCAGTAGCGACTGCTTGTAGTGTCCCTTCTGCCTGGGGGTGGCGCCACACAGGGCAAACACCTTGTTTGCCACGCGGTTAGGGTTGCCACCTCATCCCTTTAAAACCCAAACACATTTTAATTACACAGGTTCTGTGGCTTATTTAGGTGAGCTCCAGCACACAGCATGTGATTGTCATTCAAAGTACGACAACGCTTAAAAGCTGAAAATTGCCCATTATTGGTATAAGCGGTTAAAGCGGAGTTCCACTCAAAAATGGAACTTCCGCTTTTCGGAATCCTCCCCCCCTCGGGTGTCACATTTGGCACCTTTCAGGGGGGAGGGGGGAGCAGATACCTGTCTAATACAGATATTTTGCTCCCACTTCCAGACATAGATAGCCGAGCCACCCACGGCTATCTACGCCACGTCTGGCGCCTCCTTCATCCCCCCCTGCCGTCTTCTGGGAGACACACAGGTCCCAGAAGACAGCAGGGACCAGTGGAATCACGCAAGGCTTCACTTCCCGATTCCCTTACCGAAGATGGCGGTGGCAGCCCCTGGTGTCACCCCTCTGGTGGGTGTCACTCGGGTGCAGTCCGCACTCCGGTAGCGACTGCTTGTAGTGTCCCTTCTGCCTGGGGGTGGCGCCACCCAGGGCAAACACCTTGTCTGCCTCGCGGTTAGGGTTGCCAACTCTTTTCCTTTAAAACTCACACACATTTTAATTACTGTGGCTTATTAAGGTGGTAATTACACTCATTTGGTGCCCTAACTGCATTAAATTAGCCTCGGAACCTGGGTAATTCATATGTGTTCGGGTTTAAAGGGATAAGGTGGCAACCCTACTCGCGGTAGATACGCTCCTGCAGATCATGGATCTTGTATCAATGTCTTGAAGAACCCCAGGATTCCACAGAACCATAGGTGAGAATAGCTGGGTCCATATTGAGCTACAATTTAACCTGAACTAATGTTCTGCTTTTACAGAATATTCTATACATCTCTGCTACTGCGTTCAGCCCTCTGCCATGATTCATAACACAGAGTTAAGCTGAATATTTAATATGAGAGAATTTCCATAATCAAAGGCATGTTTTTGCTGTCAGTGTGTGCTTTCCAGCGCTGCTCACTATGAGACGGGTTAACATGACAGCTCCCTCACTAACAATGTTTAAAATGGAAGAGTTCAGTATATATTACGCATGTGTTGCTATTACGGGAATTATAATGTCATCCCTCACAATATACAGATTTCTATTTAAAGGTGCGTTTTGCCAAAAGCTCACCGGATCCATCTGGCACCCCATATGTACATAAATGTGCCCTAACTGCACAATGGTATTTCTTTTTGTTTTTTTTTGTTTTTTTTTAGTTCAATCTTATTTTATTGAAAAAGGAGAGGTGTACAGTACACAAGTATAACGTTTGTCAACACATACCGTATATACTCGGGTATAAGCTGAGTTTTTCAGCACTTTTTTTTGTGCTGAAAATGCCCCCCACGGCTTATACTCGAGTCACCTTTTTGCGCCTAATCTCCTGGATTATGGGGACCCAGTACCGGCCGGCCGTAGGTCATTGGCACACATGTAGCCCCACTCTTCCTCTACAAGTGAGCAAAGTTTGTTGTTCGGGGGACCTACGGCCGGGGAGCACCGATTTTTCAAAGCCAGGCACCCCTTCCATAGACTCCCATGTTAAACAGTAATTTCTCTGGTGACTTTGGGGACCCCGTACCAGCTGGTCTTAGGTCCCCTGAACCTGAAACTTGGCACACATGTAGCCCCATTTCTCCTCTACAAGTGTGCAACGTTTGTTGTCTGGAGGACCTACGGCCTGGGAGCACCGATTTTTCAAACCCGGGCACTCCTTCCATAGACTCCCTTGTTAAACGTCAGTCTAGTCATGGACACAGTGAGGCATGGACACAGTGAGGTATGGACACAGTGAGGTATGGACACAGTGAGGCATGGACACAGTGAGGCATGCACATGGACACAGTGAGGCACAGTGAGACATGCAGATGGACACCCTAGGCTTATACTCGAGTCAATACGTTTTCCCAGTTTTTTTGTGGTAGAATTAGGTGCCTCGGCTTATATACAGGTCGGCTTATACTTGAGTATATACGGTAGCTAGAAATAGACATTACAATATTGGAACCATATCGTCACATTGTATAGAGAAGTTGTTTGCTTCAACGGAAGTTAATTTAGTATATAAACCTGTGTAGCCATATCATCTAACATTACATATTGAGGATCAGTGAGCACCACCATCTACTCAACGAGCGGTGCCCACACATTACATATATGCTAGGCCTTTTGTTATTGCCCTAAACGCAATTTCTCATAGGGGGGAACTCTATGTGGGTCACCGAGTTCCCGTCTTTCGATACTAGAGATAATCTGGGTGTTTGTGTATCATTACAACTTATATATAAAAGAAGGGGAATGATGGTGAAAATAGAGGGGACAAGACAGTAAGGCAAGTAGATATTGAGAGGGAGACATTCCACTGAGGTCAGACAGATGAGTTGGTAGAGTCCTCTGCTGCCCATGGAATAAATTCAGAAGAATATCGAAACATAGACCATGAGGTCCAGGTCTTGGAGAATTGCTCCTCTTTACCCGATTCCTGTGACAACATTCGTTCCAGGCTATTGATTCGGTCCACTTCAATTGCCCATTTCCCCAGGGAAGGCATGTCTGTCGACCTCCAGTGCCTGGGCAGAACCGTTCTGCATCACTTTCTAGCACCAGCTAGAACATCTTTTTTTTTACCGATTTGAGCGGTCCAGGAAGCACAGATAGCAGATCTACCTCGAGAGGGTGTAAACGAGGTCGCCATGAGTCTGCAGTACAGGTCGAGAATCTTTTGCCAGAGCCTCTGCACAGGGGGGCATTCCCACCAAATGTGGAGTAAAGTTCCCTTGGCTGACAGGCAACGCCAGCAGGTATCCGGGAGCGCCGGGTTTATCCATCCAGTGTAAAGTCGACGGGCATCTGTACCAACGGGTCAACAACTTAAACACTTTTTCTTGAGCTTTGGAGGCTAAGGATATTTTGTGAGTCAGAATGAAACAGTTTTGCCAGTCAACAGGTGAGATTGAGTGGCCCAAATCTACCTTCCAGACCTGTGTGTGTGAGGGGAGATCGGGATTGGAAACCATATGTATGAGAGAGTAAAGTTTAGAGACCACATGTGTACGGGGTCGGCCTGAAGCAGCGGGTTCTCTAAGTCTGGTAAATCAGAAAGTATATCGGGCAAGGATGGTTTCTTTTTTTTTTCTTATATTGCCATAGAATTAGAATAAAAGCAAAACGCACAAGTTATAGCGGAAAAGTAGGCCGATTGGAAGCTTCTCTGTGTGGCCAATACAGTAAGTCATTGAAATATTGTATTTGAAACACGTAGTGGTTTGTGTTTCCTTTTTATGATGTTCAGAGCCAAAAATTCTTATTTTTCTCTTTTTAACAACTTTTTCGCTAACCTGCTGTTTATTCTACTCGGGTTTTCCAGAGTTCTTATCTTCTTGATCTAGTAATTGATTCATTGTTTGGCCCTGGACTCTGCACAGGTCATTTGTAGCAATGTCCTGTGCTAGAATTTAGGTAAATTACTTAGACCCCATTCACACAGGGGCGACTCGTCAGGCGACTCAGCCGCCTGACAAGTCGCGTCCCGTTCTGTACAATGGAACCGTTCTAATAGGAGCGACTCAAGTCGCTCCGACTTAGAAAAAGGTTCCTGTACTACTTCGGGACGACTTCAAGGCGACTTCCATTGACTTCAATACAGAAGTCATTTTGCAAGTCACCTTTGAAGTCGTGTGAAGATCGCCTGGCAGAGTCTCGGGACAAGTCGTGCCGCCCCTGTGTGAATGGGCTCTAAGTGGTGCTGCATGTCAAAGGGAATGATGTGTGGATTAATAATCATTATAAAATGTCAAGGGAGGCAGACCCAATTCTGTAAGTGAAATAGCATGACCTAACTTCCCATGTACAGAACAATAGCAAAAATAAATAAAAAAATTTAAATAACAACGCAAAAATGTTTACAATCATGAGAGTTTATCTAGAGGAAAATGTATTTTTCCACTATGAAGCTTTTGAATTTTAAGGTGCAACTATGGCCAGGCTATGGAAGTTCACATATTTACACATTGATTCTTTTAATCAAACCCTCTCTCACCAATCTCTGTAGCAGAAGCACCTTGGAATAGTTCATTCTCAAACTCACCAGGAGAAATGATGAACTCCTTGTCGAGACCAGTTCAGCTCACCATTTTCCCCTTCCTAACAGTGATTCTGCAGCCTTTTCAGCCTTCTAATCTCCAATGTAGAGTGAGCTGAGCTGCTGAGTCACTGCCTGGAGTGGGGCTGAGTAGGCCTAGATAAGGATTTATGTACTTCGGCTTCTGTAAATTTGAGGATGAATTTTTTCCACTGTACCAGCAGCTACAGAAATCGGTGCCATTTCTACACTTGTATAGATGCTACAGAAGGCGTCATTTATCAGTGCCTCTTTTAGACCCCTTTTAGAGGTGTTTTAGCCCCCCGTGTGTATCTCCGTTTGTGCTGGGAGCACGCTGCACGGCACTCTCTCAGCACAGAGGCCGGGGTCTCACCATGAGCTAACGATCGGGACCCAGAACTCGAGATTTCGGGTCACCTGATCGCTGTGATAGCCTCTTGATTGGCTATCACAGTGATCAGTCACCGTGAAGCCCACCCCTGAATTTTCTTTCTCTGTAAATGGAGGAGATAAAAAATAAATTAAAAAAAAGCGTGTGTAAAAAAATAAATGAATACATTTAGAAATACCTAGATCAAGGCTTGAACTAGGTCAGTGCCAGGGTTAGTGTTTGGGTCAAGTAAGGATCAGTATTTTTTTATTTATTTTTTATTATTATTTGGTATCAGCAAAATGTGCACTATTGTTCCTGGGCTGTACTACGGGTGCAAACAACTACTAACATACACATATGTGTTATCGCTGCGATCGTCAGGAGAATTTAATTTGGGTTGTTCTTTGGTGGAAGGGTATGGTAGTGCCAAGAAATATACAGCTGAATTTAAAAAAGATTTACATTTTTTACTATTTTGGGTCAGTTTTCCTTTGAGGCTGGGTTCACACTATTGCTGGATGCAAGTTCCCAATAGCAGGAGATTTTGGCCGGCTTTCTATGGAGCCGGTTCACATATCTCAGCTGTGGCTCCGGTGCGAGTTTGCTCAGGCACGCTGTGTGTCTTTTGGTCCGTTTCAGGTCCGAATCCAGCCAAAAATTCGGGCTGAAATCGGACCTTGCCTGGCCAACACGCTGACCCCTTTGACTTGGAACAAGTGTCCATTAGGGACAGGTCTGGGACTTTTGTTGTCTGCATACAGGTTCATGGTCAGTATAAATATTAAAGCCATGGACAGCTAGACAATTAGAATTTTTAAAAGCAGGCCTGCAATGGCAGCCCCATGTTTCTCTGATGTTTACCTTAAAGGATTAATGCACCTAAAGAGGAACTGCAGTCTGCTCACATAATCTGTAATAAAAACATCTTTGCCATTCTGAAGCTTCCCTCCAACCACTTTGCATATTATTTTATATACAGTGAAACCTTGGATTGCGAGTAACGCAGTTAACGAGCGTTTCGCGATACAAGCATTTTTTTTTTTTTTTTTTTTTTTTTACAAAATTTTTTTATTGTCATTTAAATCAACAGTACAGGTTTGCAATAGAGTGTTACAGCATTCAGTATACAAAGTAGATCTGGACTCGAAAGCCCTCAACAACAGGAAGGAAGCATGAGCCGTGATCTGATGTTATATTCAAGATAAAAATAAAAAATAAATGAAAAAGTCCTCAGGACCCGATGGTCCAGAACCTGGGCCATGCCCAGATGGGTGTAAACCTGTAGAATGGGTGTATAATACACAACAATAAAACCTGAAAGTTGGCATCCACTAGAAAAGATAGAACAGTTAAACCTCAAGTAAGAGCCTAAGAAGAAAAAAATAAATAAATAAATAAAAAAAAATTGGAGAAAGAGAGAGAAAGAGAAAAGAGAAAAAGAAAAAAGGAGGCAGGACAAGAAGAAGAGGAGAAGGAGAAGAGGGAGAAAGAGAAGAGGGAAGTAGGAGGTCCACGGGGTGCGCGCAAGAGGGGTCCTACAGTGACAGCAATGCAGCGTCGAATCTAGAAGGGTGGTAGTATGTGATCCAAGGTTGCCAGACTCTGAGAAACTTGTCATGCGTATCAGAAAGAATAGCTGTTAGTTTCTCGTTGACCATGATATCGTTCAGGCGGTTCTTGACTGCCTCAAAGCTTAGTGTAGGGGTTTTCCATGCTCTCGCAATTGTCAATCTAGTTGCAGTAAAAAGATGTTGGGCTAGTTGCCGTTCTGGACGCAGAAGTTCCACGATGGGCTTACCAAGGAGAGCTACATAGGGGTCTCTTTTGATATTAATCTGAAAAAGATTGCGGAGGAGAGTATATACCCTAATCCACAGTCTGCACGCCCGCGGGCATGACCACCAAATATGTGCCATGGTGCCTTCCTGGGAACACCCCCTATAACAAAGTGGAGAATAATTTGGGATAAAGCGAGCCAATCTCGCCGGTGTGTAGTACCACCTATACAATACTTTATAGGCATTTTCCAAAATTGACACATTACGTGAGCATTTGGACAGAGTTAGTGTCATCGCCTGCCAGTCCTCAGGGTCTAACTGCCTCCCCAGCTCTTTCTCCCATTGAAGGTGATAAGGCCTCAATGGGGGTCTCTTTATTGATATCACCGCCGAGTATATCAGTGATATTAGACCCGGAGAATGGGGCCTGGCTCTGCAAAGGCTCTCAAAGGGGGTCAAGGTCAAGCATTTTTTTTTTAAATACTGACTCGGTTTGCGAGTGTTGCAGGATTCAAGCTTCTGCGGTGTGCAGTACCGCATTTGGCCAGAGGTGCGAGGGCGCCTGAGACGATCGGAGCCGTTCGGAAATACTCAGAGAAACTCGGAAATACTCTGTTCCCGAGCCTTTCCGAGGGTTTCCGAGTTCAGCCGAGCTGTCCAGAGTATTTCTGAGGCTCTCCGGCGCCCCCCCACTTCTGGCCACATGAAGTATTGCATGCCATAGAAGTCAATGTGGAACTAATTATTTTTGTTTCCATTGACTTCTATGGGGAAACTCGCTTTGCTATGCAAGTGCTTTGGATTAAGAGCATTCTCCTGGAACGGATTATGCTCGTAATCCAAGGTTCCACTGTATACTGCAATTCTGTACTTGCCAAATATGCTGCAGAAATCTCCCTCCACTGAGTCTGGCTGTATCCATTTTAACTGTGGGCAGCTGAAGCTGCTGCCTGTTCACTTCCTGGATTTACACAGACACACAGAGGCACACCTCTGGATCTACAGCTCTCATTGGCCCTCTTTATGACTCCTCCCACCTCCCTTCCTGGCAAACCCTCAGGTGAGTGAGAGAGAGAGCTGTGCATGATGTCGTAAGCCTAGGCCAATGACCAGACAAGAAACAGGAAGTGGGCTGTATAAGGTATTTACTGGTAGAAAAAAATGTTCTACTATCCAAAGTTAAAACGACAACAAGGGCAGAAGATTTAATGGATGGAAAGATGAAAAAATTACTGAAGTGCCCCTTTAAACTCAATGGTTATATAAGGACAGGAAGACAAATACTATGAAATATATGCATTGATGTCATGCTGACAAGAGTGGTGGACTATGTGTGAGAAACGATTTGAATAATTTGTGTAACTCTCGCTTATCTGCATATTTTTCTTCATTTGTCTTACACAGCTGCAGAGTTTTAATCACAATATTAATTACTTTCTGAACGCGCTGGTCATGGCCTAGGCCAGGGGTCTCCAAACTTCCTAAACAAAGGGCCAGTTTTATAGTCCTTCAGATTTTAGGAGGGCCGGACTGTGGCCAGCAGCAGTGTAAATTTTCCTAGATTCAATGGGCATACACATATAAGTACCGTATATACTCGAGTATAAGCCGAGTTTTTCATCACATTTTTTGTGCTGAAAATGCCCCCCTCGGCTTATACTCGAGTCACCTTTTTTGCGTCTGATCTCCCGGACTTTGGGGACGCGGTACCGGCCGGCCGTAGGTCCCCTGGACCCCAATCTTGGCACACATGTTGCCCCATGCTTCCTCTACAAGTGTGCAAAGTTTGTTGTCCAGGGGACCTACGGCCGGGGAGCACCGATTTTTCAAAGCCGGGCACCTCTTCCATAGACTCCCATGTTAAACGTCAGTCTAGTCATGGGCACGGTGAGGTGGACACGGTGAGGCATGCACATGGACACAGTGAGGCATGCAGATGGACACCCTAGGCTTATACTCGAGTCAATAAGTTTTCTCATTTTTTTGTGGTAAAATTAGGTGCCTCGGCTTATATTCGGGTCGGCTTATACTCGAGTATATACCGTACATTTAGTGTTAGGGGAATAGTCACCTATAGTTGGTATCATTGGGAGGAATAGTGTCCCATTGTTGGTATCATTGGGAGGAATAGTGTCCCATCATTGGCATCATTGTGAGGAATAGTACCCCATTACTGAAGTCAGTAGGAGGATTGGTGTCCCTTTGTTGGTGTCAGTTGGCAGAAAAGCGTTCATATTTGTGAGAAGAATAGAGCCCCAAGGGCCGGATAAAGGTTGGCAAAGGGCCACATCTGGCCCCAGGGCCACGGTTTGGAGACCACTGGCCTAGGCTAATGACCAGACAAGAAACAGGAAGTGGGCTGTATATGGTATTTACTGGCAGAAAAAAAAATGTTTTACTATCCAAAGATAAAACAACAAGGACAGAAGATTTAATAGATGGAAAGATTAAAAAATTACTAGAGGTTCCACTTCAAAGTGTTACTAAACCCACAACAGTAAAATCAGTCTGTATATGCAGTAACAAATGCTTGTCATACTCGCTGTGGAACCTAAGGGGTTAATCCTCTGCATCTTCTATGATCCTCTTCTTCCACAGTCCCCAATCCATCTCCTGATAGAACAGAGGCCAGGGGACAGGCTGCACATGCTCAGTTTGGTGTGTATTGCTAGAGAGGGTTTTTTTTTCTATCTTGGGAGGGTGCATGCGATCAGAACTGTGCAGACGGAGGGTCAGGGGTCCTGCAGTCTCATAGGACAATCAGAGGAGAATGAAAACTCCTTCAAGCTTTAGCCAGACACTGATAGAAGTCACAAGACTGCTCTAACTGCTGATGAAAAAAGGTATTTAGCAGTTTATATTTACTAAAATGATTGCATTTCCATGTTCTGTGTACTGTGGGAGACCAGATATAGTGAATGCAGGCTCCTGGGTTTAGTTACACTTTAAAAAAAAAAAAAAAGTGAAGTGTGACACCCAATCCCACCCTTACACCCATCATTATAGAGCCGCGTCCTCAGACACCTCTAACGTGCTCATTATTCTACATATAATCCTGGAAATGCACCAAAAGTCAGCTCAAGGTTTGCATATACAGTCTCGTAATGACATCCTCCCAGGGCTTGCACCCATTTTAAATACAGGACCGAAAATAATTTTTTTCCTTACTTAAATGTGAAAGAAGAGCGGAGGCAGATGTCCCAGTTCACGTACTGGGAATTCATGGGGCGGTGTTTAGGTAGTCTGCTCTCATCCACAAATGAGACATTTCAATGGGCACAGTTGTGACGGGTAAATAAGCGGTTCTATCCACAGAGAAGGGTAGCGTCAGTCTTCAGAGTGATATATCTATATATTATGAGGTCAGCGAATGGGCCGTCTGCAGAAATAAAACATAATAAAAGCGTTTATGGGCGTGTTGATTATAACAGCTTGGAAGATGAGATCGTGTTTCAGACAGAATCCTTGAATAAGAAAAGATGTAAAATAGCCACGCGGCACATCGATGTCGCTCAGCGGTTTGCAATCTTGCTGTGTAATTGCGACGTCCTTCGTTCTATTATGAGAATGAATAGTCTTTCCAGTTTTTTTTTTTTTTCATTTTACTGTATGTGTACAAGAATAATCTGATCAGAGTGTTAATGCTTTAGAAGCCATGTTGATTGTATTTATAAATGTACATGCTGGTGATTATGTTTGCTCATTACTTACACTATATTACCAAAAGTATTGGGACACCTGCCTTTACACACAAACTTTATTGGCATCCCAGTCTTAGTCCGTAGGGTTCAATATTGAAAGAAAAAGAGCCGCTGCTCCAGGTGTATGACGATAACCTGAGGTGGAATGTCTCGTAGAGTGCCAGCCCCGGCCGTGGGAAACTTGTAAGAAAAGAAATGGCTGCACATCCAGGAATTCCGATTTGCCTTTTATTGTTCAAAGTGATAACACCAAAGACACCAACACAAGGTCACGTAGATGTGTTTCGCACAAACATCTTGTGCTTAATCATTACCCAATGATTAAGCACAAGATGTTTGTGTGAAATGCATCTACGTGACCTCGTGTTGGTGTCTTTGGTGTTATCACTTTGAACAATAAAAGGCAATCGGAATTCCTGGATGTGCAGCCATTTCTTTTCTTACAGGGTTCAATATTGAGTTGGTGCTCCCTTTGTAGCTTTAACAGCTTCATTTCCTCTGGGTAGGCTGTCCTCAAGGTTTAAGAGTGTGTCTATGGCAGTGGTTCTCAACTCCAGTCCTCAGGGCCCACCAACAGGCCAGGTTTGCAAGATAACTGAAATGCATCACAGGTGATATAATTTTCTGCTCAGGGATTGCAGTATTCTAGTCTGCATCTCACCAAGGTAATACTTAAAATCTGGCCTGTTAGTGGGTCCTGAGGACAGGCGTTTAGAACCACTGGTCTATGGGAATGTTTGACCATTCTTCCAGAAGCATATTTGTGAGGTCAGGCACTGATGTGGACTAGAAGGTGTTCTATCGGGTTGAGATCAGGACTCTGTGCAGGTCAGTCAAGTTCCTCCTCTCCAAACTCGCTCATCCATGTCTTTATGGACCTTGCTTTGTGCACTGGTGCGCAGTCATCTTGGAACAGGAGGGGGCCATCCCCAAACTGTTCCCACAAAGATGGGAGCATGAAATTGTCCAAAATGTCTTGGTATGCTGACGCCTTAAGTGTTCCCTTCACTGGAACTAGGGGACCAAGCCCAACCCCTGAAAAACAACCCCAAACCATAATCCCCCCTCCACCAAATGGTTTGGACCAGTTCACAAAGCAAGGTCCATAAAGACGTGGATGAGTTTGGGGTGGAGGAACTTGGTTGGCCTGTATGCACCCTGGGTGTGTTCAGGGCCGTGTATCCACATGGATGTCAGGAAGTGGGATTGGCCTTCCTTGGTGCGATGTGTCATGTGACTTTCCCATGATCCCACTTCTGAACAGGACCCAGGGTGTAATGCATAAAGCTTTAAACTCTATACCACCATCTGTGACATTAGGGATTATTATGGGGTGGCATTGGGACTGTATATGAGGAGAATCTTTTTAAAAGAGAAGCTGGTGGACCTAGGTACCTACCTACCTAGTACCTAGGTGGATGCAGCATCGGTCCCCCACTGGCTTTAAGACTGAGAACCGAGCGATCAAACAACGTGATCGCTCGGTTCTCAGAGGAGCCAGAAATCTTGCTGATTGATAGGGGATCAAATACTTATTTCACTCATTAAAATACAAATCAATTTATACCTTTTTTTTTTAAATGCGTTTTTCTGGATATTTTTGCTCCTGTGTAGCGTCGCTGCCGAAGCACTTTGCAGGAGCTTCGACAGCGGTGCCTATTTATTTCCATGGGCAGGAGTGGTGGAGGAGCGGTGTGTACACCGCTCCTTTACCGCTCCAAAGATGCTGCTTGCAGGACTTTTTTTAACGTCCTGTAAGCGCAGCACTCCAGGGTGAAAGCACTCAGGCTTTCACACTGAGACTGCAGGGGAGGTGTTTTTCAGGTGCTTTACAGGTGCCATTTTTAGCCCAAAAGCGCCTGAAAAACGCCCCAGTGTGAAAGAGGCCTAAGTCTTTGTTATTGGGCTCCTACAAAATTAGCAGACCATGCATTTTTATCAAGGCAAGACAAATCCTAGGAGTTTTATTGTTTAATTTTAAAATCTGGATCAAGATTGGGCTCAGGTAAGTATAAGGGGGAGGGGGGGTGTAAGGGGGCAATACAACATGTGGGGCATTTTTTACCCTAAAATGTTACTAAACCCAGGACCCTGCATTTCCTATATCTGGTCTCCCACAAGACACAGAACATGGAAATGCAATTATTTTAGTAAATTTAAACTGCTAAATACCTTTTTCCATCAGCGGTATATACTGTAGCAGTCTTGTGACTTCTGTCAGTGTCTGGTTAAAGCTTGTAGGAGGAGGTTTTCTTCCCCCCTGATTATCCTATGAGGCTGCGGGACCCCTGACCCTCTGTCTGGTCAGTGCTAATTGGCTGATCACATGCACTCTCCAAAGAAAAAACAAAATACTCTCTAGCAGTACACATTAAACTGATCATGTGCAGAGTGTCCCCAAGGCTCTGTTCTATCAGCAGATGGATTGGGGACAGTAAAATAAGGAGAGGATCAGAGAAGACAGGATCAAACAGCCTTTTTGGACAATGCAGAGGATTAACCCCTTAGGTTCCACAGTGATTATAACAAGCATGCTTTACTGCATATACAGACTGATTTTACTGTTGTGGGTTTAGTGACACTTTAGTAGGATACATTCAGGCATTGCAGCTTCCATACTTTTTTTTTTATCCGAGAGGAGAGATTAGATTTCATCTGCAGAGACTCGCACAATAGCCCCTACCATCACCAAATTTCATAACTTCTCTTTGTATCCAAGCTTCTGTATCTTGCACTGATGAGAGCTAATAAACTTGGCTAATAAACTTGAAAGAGCAGTTCTTGTAACATTACTGCGTGGGTTTTGTTTGATAATGAATGTGATAATTAGATGAGACCTTGGGGCAATTCATTATCCAGTATGTGCACAGCGGTGTTCATATGCTACTTATTTGTAATACATCACCTTTCCGTTGTCAAATCTGCCGGCGTCCATTGCAAGCATTTCCATTCTAAACTGTCATAACTAATTTCCTGCCGCATTTTATACTTGACATATTGTGCACCGCGCACATTGAAGCGTAACCAAATGTTTGAATGCATGCGAATTCGATGTCTGCTGTGCTTTCTGATTGGAAGACGCAGCTAAATTCCAACATATACACAGATGAAATACATATACGGGAACTGTTTCCTGCCAAAAGATTTTGTATTTCTGTCCATCCAGTCCTGTTATTTACAGACACCCGCCAGAGGGCAGAGCCAGGCTAGTCACTTGACTTTCCGCTACGCCGGTTAACCACTTCAGCCCCGGAAGGTTTTACCCCCTTAATGACTAGGCGATAGGTCGCTGCTTTACTTTAACTGACAGTTGCGCGGCCGTGCTTCACTGTACCCAAATTTAATTTTTGTATTTTTTTCCCCAAAAATTGAGCTTTCTTTTGATGGTAGTTGATCACCTCTGCTGTTTTTATTTTTTGCGCTATAAACAAAAAAAAAGAACATTTTGAAAAAAAAAAAAAAAAAAAAAAAGATTTTTGCCATCCTGCTATGAAACATATCCAATAAATAAAAAAAAAAATCTAATTTGTTTATCAATTTAGGCTAATATTTATTCATACATAATTTTGGTAAAAAAAAATCCCAATAAGCTATGGAATATTATTTTTTTTTATACTAGGCGGCGATCAGTTACTTAAAGCGGGACTGCAATATTGCGGTGGACAAATCAGACACTAACTGACACTTTTGACACTTTTTTTTGGACCAGTGACATTAATACAGTAATCAGTGCTAAAAAATATGCACTGTCACTGTTCTAATGACACTGGCAGGGAATGGGTTAACATCAGGGGCGATCAAAGGGTTAACTGTGTGCCTAGCTGGTATTTTCTTACTGTGGGGGAGGTGCTTGAATTAGGGGAAGGCATGGACCCATGTCCCTGCTTTGCAGGAACCCAGGATCCATGTACTGACAGAACGGCGATCTGCCTTGTTTACATAGGCAGACTGACGTTTTCCCTCTGTACTGAATGATCGGTTGGTGTCAGCGGACATCAATTCCGCGGTACCTGCCAAACAGCTCCAGCTGTGCATGCGCTTCCCAGACCCAGAAGTGTCAGACCACGTACTAGGTACATCATCCGGCGCAGCCGTGCCACTTTGCTGCCGTATATCTAAGTTATGTGGTCAGCAAGTAGTTAAGTAATACCATTTGGTTACCTACTAGCCCCTAGCCTGTGATTGGATTGTGAATGAGCAGCAATATACAGACAGGTCACTTTTCTCCTCCTAGCAGTGGCGGTGCGTCCATAGAGGGCGCCGGAGCGCCGCCCCCTCTCGCTCCCGCACCGCCACTGAAAGACAATACACAGATTCATGCATTTCATGAATCTGTGTATTGTCACCGCTGCCGCGCTGCCCACTATACATATGGCCGGCCTCCTGGTGAGCGCCGGCCATATGAATTAGAGCGGCGGCTGGCGGTGGGTGTAACTTGGAAGTGCCTATCAGAGCCAGCGGCTCTGATAGGCTTTCCGAATACAGCTCTCACGCTGTATTCGGCTTCCAAAAACTCCTCCCAGGTACGCACGGGGGTGCGTTCCTGGAAGAAGACTGTGTGGAGGTTTCAGCCAATCAGGTTCACCGGATCTGGTTACCGGTAACCTGATTGGCTGAAGCGACATCGAGGGCGGGAGAACACATCGAGGACGGCGCGGACCGAGGAAGGTAAGTGCAGGGCTGGGGGGGGGGGGGACAGGCTGCATTTGGGGGACAAACTGGCTGAATATGGGGCACAAACTGGATGAATATGGGGGACAAACTGGCTGCATTTGGGGGGAACTGGCTGAATATGGGGGACAAACTGGCTGAATATGGGGGGAACTGGCTGAATATGGGGGACAAACTGGCTGAATATGGGGGGAACTGGCTGAATATGGGGGACAAACTGGCTGAATATGGGGGGAACTGGCTGAATATGGGGGACAAACTGGCTGAATATGGGGGGAACTGGCTGTATATGGGGGACAAACTGGCTGTATATGGGGGACAAACTGGCTGCATTTGGGGGGAACTGGCTGTATATGGGGGACACGCTGGCTGCATTTGGGGGGAACTGGCTGTATATGGGGGACAAACTGGCTGCATTTGGGGGGAACTGGCTGTATATGGGGGACACGCTGGCTGCATTTGGGGGGGACTGGCTGTATATGGAGGACAAACTGGTTGCATTTGGGGGAACTGGCTGTATATGGGGGACAAACTGGCTGCATTTGGGGGGAACTGGCTGTATATGGGGGGGGACTGGCTGCATTTGTGGGGAACTGGCTGTATATGGGGACAAACTGGCTGTATATGGGGGCACACTGGCTATATATATGGGGACACACTGGCTGTATATGGGGGCACACTGGCTATATATATGGGGACAAACTGGCTGTACATGGGGGCACACTGGCTATATATATATATGGGGGCACACTGGCTGTATATGGGGGCACACTGGCTGTATATGGGGGCACACTGGCTGTATATATATGGGGGCACACTGGCTGTATATGGAAACAAACTGGCTGTATTTGAGGGGGCACACTGGTGGCGTTTGGGCACAGTGGCTGCGTTTAATGGGCACAGTGGCGGCAATTTTTTTTTTTTTTTCAGTTTGTTTGCGCCCCCCCAAAAATTTTAAGCACCAGCCGCCACTGCCTCCTAGTGTATGGCAGCACATGTGCCTTTGGTTGGATCCTAGTACTTCCCCCTCCCTCCCCATTGATCTTGGCGTTTTGAATGCTTATAAGTGCAGAGGAGGGATTTGGGATCTCTCCATAAAGAGGACCCGTCACATGCTTATTGCTGTCGCAAGGATGTTTACATTCCTTGTGACGGCAATAAAAGTGATAAAAAAAAAAAGAAAAATTAAAGCAATAGTGTAAAAATACAAAAAATCTACGTCCCCCCTGTCCTCCCGTGCTTTCGCACAATGGCAAATGTGCGCTTTGGTTCCGAATGCATGCAAACAGCGATCATCCCACACGTGAGGTATCGACATGAACGTCAGATCATGGGCAGTATTCTAGCACCAGACCTCCTAAAGTGGTAACCTTTTAAAGCGTCGCCTATGGATAGTAAAATGTACGTTGTTTGTTGACATTGCACGGTTGTGTGCAATTTTGAAGGGTAAAAATTGGGGTATGTATTTTGTGTTTTTTGGCATTATAATTTGAAAAAGTTTATTATTTTCCCCAAAAAATTGTGTTTGAAAAACTGCTGCACAAAAACCGTGTGACAGAAAAAATTGCAAAACCCAATTTTTTTCTCTAGGGCCTCTGCTTTAAAAAAAAATACTGATTGTTATATGTGAACAAAAAGTGCCAGAGAAGGTTTTACCCCCTTCTTGACGAGAGCACTTTTTACAATTTGGCACTGTGTCGCTTTAACTGGTATTTGCGCGTTCATGCAATGCTAAACCCAAACGAAAATTGTGTCCTTTTTTTTGGTGCTATTTGATCACCTCTGTGCGCTATAAACAAACAAAAAAATGACAATTTTGAAAAAAAAATTTTTTTTTTACTATAATACTTATCCCCAAAAATGTTTTTTTTTTTTTTAATTCTTCATCAGTTTAGGCCAATATATATTCTTCTACATATTTTTGGTAAAAAAAAATTGCAATAAGCGTATATTGATTGGTTTGCGCAAAAGTTATAGCGTCTACAAACTATGGGAAAGATTTATGGCATTTTTATGGCTTTCTTTTTTTTTACCAGTAATGGTGGTGATCTGCGATTATTAGCAGTATTGCGACGGACAGATCGAACACTTTTGACACATTTTTGGGACAATTTACATTTTATACAGCGATCAGTGCTATAAAAATGCACTGATTACTGTATAAATGTCACTGGTAGGGAAGGGATTAACATTAGGGGGCGATCAAGGGGTTAAATGTGTGTTCTAACTGTATGGGGATTGGACTGAGTAGGAGAGGAGACATATCGCTGTTCCTACTTACTGGGAACAAACGACATGTCTCTTCTGACAGCACAGGGATTTGTGTGTTTACACACACAAATCCTCGTGCTGGCGATCGCACGTGGCCGGCGGCGATCGCGACCACCGACGGCCATGCGTGCGCCCTCTGGCAGGGGAGCCATTCTGCCTATGTAAATACACATGAGCCGGTCGGGAACTGGTTAAAGTGTACCTGTGGGCTGAATAAAAGTCTTACATTTGATGTCAGGCTTCCTTCATGTCATTTTGTAATTAATTCTCTGCAGAAGAAATGCGTTTTTATATGCAAATAGCAACTGGCCTTGGTCTGGCCCCTCCCCTTTTTTCTTCCTGCACCTTTTGTACCGGCAAACCCGCTTATTACCTTGCTCAACTAAGGCTGGCCATACATTATATAATTTTCTTGTGCAATTTTCCTTTTAGATTTACCAAAAAACATATACTACGCCTTCAATTTGTATCCAATCAGGCAGGCCTTTGAACTACATAGGTGAAGGTAAATCCAAAGGAAATTGTATGGCCAGCCTAATAGTAAGGAGAGGGCAGGCCAGGGCATGTGACTGCAGAAGCTTTGCATATGGGAGATCACCCTTTTTATGGGCTCTCATTCTGCAAGACATCAGAAAACACATGCAGAAACCTGGAGGCGCTATTTATTCTAAGTGGCAGTTATACCTAAACGGTACAAAGAGATTTGTACCAGCTCGATTGTGCTGCTAAAATAGCTGGAGATTGACCACTACAGGTAGCAATTGATTGCTGAACAGTAAAAAATAACAAAAATAACAAAAATGCTTCCCGTAGAGTAAACTATTCAAATAGCATGTAATAACGATCAGTCATACAAAAATGATGCATTGTGTGATCATGGAAGACTGATGTGGACATTGCATAAAAATGGGGATGAACAAGTTAAAGTGGAACGTCACTCCCCACTTTAATGTTGGTAGAGCAATTAGGGCTGGGAAAAAAATCGATTTTAATCTTGAATCGAGTTTTGAGCTCAAATCGATTCAGTTTTGAAGAAAATCGTTTTTTTTTTAGATTTATTTATTTATTTAAAAAAAAAAAAAAATTTTTTTTCCTTCCCTTCAAAGTTTCCGTAGCAGGACTGCAGGGGGCGTATCCGGAATGGCACTGGGCAGCGTTACCCCAATTACATCTACTCGCTGCAGCCGCCGTCTGCCTACCTGATCAGCGTGTCATGCAGACAGACGGCGGCCATTGCAGTGTTCAAAAGCCGCGCCTCCCGCGTCCTCGTCGTCTGTGATAGGCGGAACACTCAATTTCACAGCAGGCAGTATTCAGCCTATCACGGACATCCTCTCATCCTCGTCTGTGTTATGAGGATGACCATGATAGGCGGAACACTGAATGCTGGGAAATTGAGTGTTCCGCCTATCACAGACGAGAAGGAGGCGCGGCTTTTGAATAATGGACTGGCCACTGGTGTAGCAGTAAAATCCGTATACCATGAAAATCTGCATCAGGTACGGGCACAGTGATTAAAGCATGGGCACAGTGAGACACGGGCACAGTGAGACATGGGTACAGTGAGGCATGGACACAGTTCAATTCAACTAAGAGTAACCTCAGGATTTTTTGTTGTTTTATTAGCTAAATCCAAATACAGTATTAATAATTTGGATGTTTAACAATCTTTGTTGCACACTGCAAAAAACAACAAAAGGTCACAAGCGCTAAATTGGTGGATAAAGAAAAAAATATAATGGATGATAATAATAATAATAAGAAAAAAATCCCAAATATTTTGGGAAGTACAAAGTATCCAAAAGGGGGAAAAAACAGGATCCAGCGCAGCAAGAAAAAATCCGTACCCAGAAGTACAAAATACACAACATGCACACAATATAATCCAGCGCTCATGGAACATACATTATTAACTATTGAAAACTCTTGAAGAATTGATAAAAAAGCTTAGTCCATTTATCACAATAAAGAGAGGGATCAAATCCCAAATGTGCAGAGGGCAAATGAATCTTAACTCTCCAGTTGCCAGTGGTGACAAACTTGTTAAACTTGCAGTGACATCCGTGGAGCAAGGAGGGGTTAAAAAAGTCAAAACAAAGCCTGTGGCATGATCTCCGTGTGAGCACAGTACCTTGAATGATGGACAACAGGCAGACCAGCGTGTGGAGGGCCCTCCAACCCAAAAGGATGCAGAGCCAGGATCGCAGCAAGGCTGGGACAGAAGGAATCACACACAGAGTTTCAAGAGTTTTCAATAGTTAATAATGTATGTTCCATGAGCGCTGGATTATATTGTGTGTTTGTTGCACACTGACTTTGCAGTTAGAGAAAGGGTTTGCCTTTGCAATTTTGTTTGTTGATGCACTTTAATTAATATAATAAAAAAAAAAAATCGAATCGAATCGTAAATCGAGTTTTTTATAAAAAAATCGCAGATTTTTTTTTGGGGGAAAATCGCCCAGCCCTAAGAGCAATCCTGTTACTAAAAATCTTTTATAGCTCTAGTCTTAGTTTGTCATTCAGGAACAGGGAACTCAACCAGGAAAGTGGATATCATTGGGCCTTCTTCCAGGATCTTGGGAACGCTTAGGATCCCAAATATCTCAAGAGGATCCTCCTGCCCGGTGCTAGAGCATCTTCTTGCAAGAATTGGGTTCCTTAGCATTCCCAGGGTCTTGGGAGAAAGCCCAGCGATGATGCCCTCTAATAAGGAACCAACCAGAAGCCAGGGTAGGGTGTGAAGTAAATTTAACTTTTTTTTTCTTTTAATGTTTTTTCTCCACTTCGAATTTCCTAATGGGGGTGAGGGCTCAAAGAAGTGGTCTATGCATGTTCGTGTGCAGCTTACACTCTATGGAGCCATTTGTTTTATCTGCTCAACATTCAGATGCTACTTTCAGCTTAATGTTAATAGAGCAGTCAAGCTACGAAAAATCTTGTAGCTATAGGCTTAAAGCGGAGGTCCGCCCACTGCTGCAAAAACTAAAAGCCAGCAGCTGCACATACTGCAGCTGCTGACTTTTAATAATAGGACACTTACCTGTCCAGCGATGTCGGCACCGCAGCTGATGTTTCCATCAGCTGTCGGGTGCATGCTGCCTCCATTGCGAGTAAGGAAACCCGGCAGTGTAGCCTTTCGGCTTCACGCCGGGAGCCCTATTGCGTATGCGCGAGGCTCTGCTCCTCTCTCCAACTGGCCTGGCAACATGGAGGAGGAGGAAGCCCCGGCCCTGATGTCAATACCCGCGGCTGAGGCTCCTGGAAGTGGGGAAAGCATAGCTGTGAAAGACGGGTACAGTCAGGTCCATAATTAAAAGCTGAAAGTCTGCAGTTAAAGCACATCTTGTTTGTTTCATTCAAATCTATTGTGGTGTATAGAGCCAAAAAGGTTAGAATTGTGTTTCTGTCCCAATATTTATGGACCTGACTGTATGTTGTCCCCCTTCCCCCCCGAAAGGTGCCAAATGTGGCACTGGAGGGGGGGAGGAGTACAATGAGCAGATTTTCACTTTTGGGTGGAACTCCGCTTTAAGCCTAGTACACATAGGCCAAATGTCAGACGGCATTGACCGGTTCAATAGAAAACCGGCCGACATTTGGCCCGTGTATACTGCGGCCAGTCCAACAGAAGCCGTTCGAGAAAGGTCTGCCGATCAGCTCCTAAACAGGAGTGTTCAGCTTACAAGAAGAAAAAATGAAAACTCCCCAAGCTTCCAGCAAATCCACCTTGGTATGTTTGACATTTTTGGCCCTTCTTCTGGGATCCTGGTAAAGGTTTGGATCACAAATCTCGCAAGAGGATGCTCCTGCCTAGTTTTTATGGAACTTTAAGAATTGGGTTCCTCTGATGACAACCTCGAATACTCTAACCAACCAGAAGCCAGGGTATAATGTAAATTTTTACTTTTCATTTTTCCCCCCAACTTAGTATTTCCTAATGGTGATAAGGGGACTACAAAAGAAGTGGTGCATGTTAGTGGCACAATCAAATGTCTAAAATTCGAGTGGCTTAGCAGCGGATGTAGCCGGAAGCAAGGGCTCTCTGCTCTGCCGACAATATGATCTTTTATACTCGGGAAAGCATTAATCCTCACCCTTTGCCCGGATCTTGCTACCAGAGCTGAGTTCTAACACTTCAGGGTACACGGTGGTGCCTTTACATCGTGCCCATGGCATGTCAAAATGGGGATCATCGACCCGCTCCGCTGCGGACCAAGCTGGCCAAGATGGCGGCGTGCTTCCCCGCCTAGCAAAGGACAAATACATTTTTTGTACCTCTGCTATAAAAACATTTTTGATTAAAACATCTAAAATTCACCCTTGTCTCTCTAGTCTTATGCTGCGTACACACGGTCGAGATTTCCGACAGAAAAAGTCAGATGTGTATGCCCCATCTGACTTTTTCTGTCGGAATTTCCGACGGACTTAGAGAGCAGGTTCTCTATTTTTCCCGACTGAGGTTTTCCTGTTGGAAAGTCAGGCCGTGTGTACGCGGCATTAGACTTTTGTTCAGCTTACAGGAAGAAAAAAGTAAAATTACTCACTTTACACCACAAACTTACGACATACTCACCTAGGCAAGGTTGACATTACTGAGCCTTCTTCCAGGATCCTAAGCATTTTAGAAACCCAAATCTCGCAAGAGGATGCTCCTGCCGAGTGCTTGAAGAATTTTTTGCAATAATTGGGTTCCTCAGCATTCCTAGGATCCCAGAAAAAAAGCCTAGTGATAACAACCATGAATATATGAACCAGCTAGAAGCCAGGGCAAAAGGTACATTTTGACTTTTTTCATTTTTCTATTCCCCCCCCTCCAGTTAGTATTTAATAATGGGGGTTTGGGGACTACAAAAAAAGTGGTTCATGCATATTTATGTATGGTTTGCACCCTAATGTTTTTATCTGTTTGGCATTCAAATGCTACTTTCCAGTTAATGTTAGTGGAGCAATCAAACTTCAAAAAAAATCGCCATTATAACTCTAGTCTTATGCCCCGTACACACGACCGGTTTTCCCGACGAGAAAACTGCCATTTTTTAGATTGGTTGGGAAAACCGGTCGTGTGTATGCTCCATAGCAGTTTTCCAGACGAGAAAACTGCCTGCAAAAAATTTAGAACCTGCTCTATTTTTTCCCGTTGTGTTTCCCGTCAGTCTTTTTCTCGTTGCGAAAACCGGTCGTGTGTATGCTTTTCCGAGGGGAAAAAAAACGAGCATGCTCAGAATCAAGTATGAGACGGGAGTGCTCGTTCTGGTAAAACAATGTTCGTAATGGAGATAGCACATTCGTCACGCTGTAACGGACTGAATCGTCTCTCACCAAACTTTTACTAACACGAGATCAGCAAAAGAAAGCCCAAAGGGTGGCGCCATTTGAACGGAACGTCCCCTTTATAGTGCCGTTGTACGTGTTGGACGTCACCGCGCTTTGGTCGAGTGTTTTTATTTTATGAACGTGTGTATGCAAGGCAGGCTTGAGAGGAATCACGTTGGGAAAAACTACGGGTTTTGGCGTGTCAGGAAAAACGGTCGTGTGTACGGGGCATAAGACTTTCAGCTTACAAGTTTGCTTTTGCAGACAAAACCCTCACTGTACCTTTTGTGTGTGGATCCTTCAGCGTACAAAGTGAGCTAAAAGGATTTGTGTACTTTCTAATTCCTACACACAGAATTTGATCTAGTTTAAAGGCCAGAGACCTTACCAAATCAAATAAGAAAACAATGTTCCCTTTCGGAGCATCCTCGTTAGAATTCCGCATTCGTGATGGTTTACCCAGAGGCAGAATATGTTCACGTCTCTAATCTTTGTCTAACAAATCTCTAATCGGATTTGAGGAGCCATTGCTCGCCTTTTTCGTTCTAAACACTCTTTAAAGAGAGGCCAGAAAATAATGGGCACGTTTTACTGACAGTTATGAGACTTTGGGAGTGAAAATGCTTTTACGGATACAAAATGTTGCGGGCACCTTGTGGGTTCAATCAATATTAATGGGAACACAAGCAGTCGGGCAATTAAAGAGACATGGTCACCTGCGTATTCACTGACATTGTTTCCTGGAAGCCCAGTTCTTCAGAAATATATACCTACTGATTCGCTCTCTCACCATCATCCCCGCTTCACTGAAGACCTTGGTCCATTGGAGCACAGTTTTAGGATATGAGGTGGCATATGACCGTGACAGTTTTGGGACCTGAGCAGCCAGTTGCCCGGCCAAAACACTGTTGAAGGGAGAGGGACAGTGAAGTCGCCTGCCCCTGGAAACTCCAATACTGCCTGACACTGGAGCTTACTGAAGGTTGACTCCTTCGGCATGGAAGTGGAGAGGTAGTGTGGTTTGGTGATTATACTGCGCTAGGGGGTTGGGGTATCCAGTGGTGTACCCAGTGTATGGCCTGCGCCCTGGGTGCCAATTGAAGGGAGCGGCATGAAGGGGCAGGGCCACGGGAGTGCCTGGGTGTGCTATAGCATTTTCAAAAATTCTCCCATTAGCCGATCAAAACACCCTTATTTTATTGTGAAATCCCAGATTTCCCATAGTCCTCTATTTAATGGCAGTACCAGCCTGCAACATGGCGCTGATCCAGTATGGGCGGCATCCAGTGCTGCTCCAAGCGATTAGAAGATGATGGAAATCTGCCTCTCACCCTCTGCCATGCTTCCAGCACTGTACTAATTATAAGGTAATGTGAGGGGTGCTGAGGATGCAGATTTGTGGGATCTTTAAGGAATTTGACGTGAAGGGGGCTCTGAGGATCCTGATGTGAAGGGTGCTCTGAGGACATGGATTTGGGGACATTGAGGACTCTGATGTAAAGGTGGGACTCATGATGCGAAGGGGAAAAACAGAGAGGATGCCCCAGGGACTTTGTAGGCAATGATTGAGAGCCAGATAATAAGGTGAACAAGGTATAGTAAAAAGTACAAAGTTTATTAAATTTAAATATAAAATAGTCTAATTTAGACATATGTAACACATTTCTTGAATAAAATCAAAAAGTGGTAATCACTGTGTCCATGACTAGACTGACTTTTAACATGCAAGTCTATGGAAGGGGTGCCCGGTTTTGAAAAATCGGTACTCCCCAGCCGTAGGTCCCCCAGACAGCAAACTTTGCACGCTTGTAGAGGAGAAATGGGGCTACATGTGTGCCAAGAGGACCGATGGCCGGCCGGCCGGTACCGGGTCCCCAAAGTCCGGGAGATCAGGCGCAAAAAGGTGACTCGAGTATAAGCCGAAGGGGGCATTTTCAGCACACAAAAAATGTGCTGAAAAACTCGGCTTATACTCGAGTATGTACGGTACTTAGATTTGCCTCTTTTAATCATCAACCATGTAAGTTGGTAAATGTTGTACCTTCACTAAATCTAACCATATTGCTACACTTAGAGGCGTCTCGCTTCTCTTTTATACTCTGTAGCTCCTGCTGGATTTTGCTTCTAATCCCCTTGTGGAGGCTTCCATTTGTGGAGGGACATTTTATGGTTACACAACCTGGTCACATTTCTATAATCTTTTTATATGGACTATAAACTGAAGGACTTATAAATAAATGGTTGTGGAACGAATCATCTGAGTTTCCATTATTTCTTATGAGGAAATTCGCTTTGATATACAAGCATGTTTCCGCAACAAATTATGCTCGCAATCCAAGGTTTTACTGTATATAGTAATGCTGCCGCAGTCAGACAGACGCTCACAAGGATCGTGTATTTGGAGATGGCTCTGGCATAAGAAACCTACAATGTAAATACTGGAGCGTATAACCGGGAATTCAAAACGGGCAAAAAAAATTAAGCAATGACTGCCAGAGTTCAAAGACCATCAAAGTCAATGAGCATGAAGGCAAAACATCAGATTTTATGATGTGAAGGGGGACCTTCCAATGTGAAGGAAGAACTCTGATGTGAAGGGTGCTCCTGTTAAAGTTTGTTGACTTATGGGGACTGCAGAGACAGGGGAGGGCAATGCTGTGACAGTGTAAGGATTAGAATTAGACTGTACCTACATTGTGTTGGGTTAGTACCGTATATACTCGAGTTTTTCAGCACATTTTTTTGTGCTGAAAATGCCCCCCCCTGGCTTATACTCGAGTCACCTTTTTGCGCCTGATCTCCCGGACTTTGGAGACCCGGTACCAGCCGGCCGTAGGTCCCCTGGACCCCAAACCTGGCACACATGTAGCCCCACTCTTCCTCTACAAGTGTCCGGGGGTCCTACGGCCGGGGAGCACCGATTTTTCAAAGCCGGGCACCCCTTCCATAGACTCCCATGTTAAATGGTAATTTCTCCCGTGACTTTGGGGACCCGGTACAAGTCGGTTGTAGGTCCCCTGGACCCAGAACTTGGCACACATGTAGCCCCATTTCTTCTCTACAAGTGTGCAAAGCTTGTTGTCTGGGGGACCTACGGCCGAGGAGCACCGATTTTTCAAACCTGAGCACCCCTTCATAGACTCCCATGTTAAACGTCAGTCTAGTCATGGGCACAGTGAGGCATGCAGATGGACACCCTAGGCTTATACTTGAGTCAATAAGTTTTCCCAGTTTTTGGGGTAAAATTAGGTGCCTCGGCTTATATTTGGGTCGGCTTATACTCGAGTATATACAGTAAATCAAAGAGTTGATATTATGGTAGCATTATGTAAAATATGGGTGTCAGATGTTTGGACAGGGGCACAGTTTCAGCGCTGGCCATAGGCACTATTTTCCAAAGATACTCCCATCAATCAGGACATTGTCACTTTTTCCTAAACAGTCATGCCTCTAGAAGAATTGATGTTCCAGAGGAAACAACCATATTGTCTGAATCCGATTATTCTTCTTTATTATTATTTTATTATTCTATCATTATATGAAAATCTAAGCAATCTGACAGTCAAGGTGCTGTTAACAACTGACAGATGGTCTTGCTAATATTGCCCTTAGAGAACAGATGCTCCACTACCATTATTTCAGAATAAAATGCCTGCACAGTGAGTAGGCATATACTACCCACAACTAATATGTGTCTACATAATTGAATTTCTAACTGAACAAAACTCTGCCACTTTGTCGTGAATCGGAAACAGATTTTCTTTAACGTTCTGCTGCTGATATATTTATACTTTGCCTATATACAGTATGTAACGGCACCCCAAATACGAAAGGGGTTTAACGCCGTTTAGATATCTTCCCTCTCCTGGACACAAATTCACTGCCGATCCTCCACAGTCAGACGACCACTTCCCATAGGAATTAATCCTTCTGAAAGAACGAGACGCACTCTGTATCTTTCCAGGATAGACTGACTTTATTGAAAAAACGTTGTAACTTTTATACACATCCAATACTGCATTAACCTAAAATGAACAATGGTCCGGCTCCACCCACATCATAACAAGACCCAATACACATTATTTTGACGTCTGTTAGGAGACAACAGGTTCTAATCCCCTTTTAGTTTAAATGACTAAATGACTATGCATGACCTGTTAGGCTAGCTTTTGTCTCCCAATCAAAAGACTTTACACAATAGAAACATAACGACCTTCAATACACATCTCCCAATGAAAGGATTTGTAGCCTGTCTGTCTGAGTACAATACACACAAGTATAGAGTTAATTATCCCTATTCACACTAAGAGGGTCTTCAGAAGCCCTTCTAGATTCATTTACATCACAACAGGCAGGTAACACATCTCTCAATTAACCTGTTGAGTTCAGAATAAAACAACCAGTGCATATTGTGGACTAATATTACTATTTCAATTTCAAGCAATCCAAGCCATATTCTTAATGTCCATGGTTTCCTGGCACACCCTGTGTCCAAAGTGACCCCCCTGTCACACATCTCCCCTTTCGGCAGGAGACTAACACAGGAGGTGACCCCAGACGGGTTGACTCCGAAGTTAGTCCATAGGTCCATTCTTCTAATGCCGGTATCCACACAGTACCCCAAATAAATTGCTCCAAACAGAGCATTACTTACCCAGCCAACCTCTGCCTCTCTCAGAGAACATACCCGCCGCTGGGGAGAAGACAGGGTGACTGGGCTCAGTCTGTCATGCTGTTGGGGATCTGCGCCGACTGCCCAGCATCCCTGGGGTATACAAGTGGAGACTGAAGTCCCATCCACTTGTGGTAGGTGAAAATCCCCCAGTGCTTACCACAGGAACTCCCTCCTGTCTCAGTGTCACACCATTTTCTGGGGTTGGGTCAGTGAAGACCGAAGTCCCATCCAGTACCACAGGAACTCCCTCTTCTGTTAGTTGAGAGCAGAGGCCCGCGGCACTCTGCTCTGTTGCCAGCTCTTCTGCTGGGTTGCTGTGAGTGGAGACCGCAGTCCCATCCACCGATATCAGCTCAAGTTGCAGTTGTGTGCAGAGGCCAGTAGCATTCTGCCCTGCTGCCAGTGATTCAGCTGGGGGTAAAAGCTTTACCACCTCAGCTTGTTGCTGGAGAGAGGGGCCAACTGCCCCGGCTCCCTGAAACTCCACAGTTGTTTCCGGTGCTGGGCAGAGGTTGCTATCACTCTGCCCTGTTGCCAGCACTTCTGCTGGGGACTCCACACCATCTCACACCATCTGCTCTGGCTAACTGTTGGGGAGGGAAAAGGGCTGCTTCTCCTCCCTGCATCTCTGAAATCCCCTGGGAAAGAGGAACCATCACCTTCTCACCTCGGGCCTCCAAAACTGCCACGGGTGTAGAGCAGGGGTCTGCAGTACTTTTTCCTGCTGCCAGTACTTGAGCAGGCGATGCATAATCCATAACATCCTCTGAACAGTCCCTTAAGTCCATACCTTCTGTAATCTGTGGCTGGGGAGATGAGCCAACTGCCCTAGCTCCCTGGAACTCCATATCATCCACTTCGGCTTTAGGGATGGCAATCTTCAGATTTTCCACTGCCGATTCTTCAGCCAGGCTAGCTCCCTGGAACTCCATATCATCCACTTCGGCTTTAGGGATGGCAATCCTCAGATTTTCCACTGCCGATTCTTCAGCCAGGATTTCAGAGTTGTCCACTGGTATTTCCTGATAGTCCCAGGCAAAGGTAGCACCACCCTGCTGCTGAGCAGATTCTAGCAGCTGTCTGTAGGCGATTTCCGATTGCCGTATCTCCGCCGTTCTCCACTCATGTTGCCGCTCTAGTTCTCTCTTTTGTCGCTCTAGTTCTCTCTCTTGACGCTCTAGTTCTCTCTCTTGTCGCTCTCGTTCTTTCTCTTGTCGCTCTCGTTCTTTCTCTTGTCGTGCATCCTGCAGCTGGATGCCTTTTAATGGCTTCCTGTATGGCGGTCTCTGATGGGTTAGCACCATATAATGCCAACCGCTGTCGAACTCGTTGCTGAAACAAGTCTTCAGCTGACCGGGGTCCTGCGTCACCATCCCTCTGATCCATCTCGGCTAGCTCCCTGATCAAGGTGGCCTTGTTCTTTGTCCCACCGGTCCCTCCACGGCTCTCAAGTAAGTCTTTCAGCATGGCTTTCCTGCAGGCTGCATAGCTGGTCATTCACTGTGGTGGTTTGGAGTGTCACAGTAACTGGAGGGAAAATCCCACCGCTGCCAACCAATGTAACGGCACCCCAAATACGAAAGGGGTTTAACGCCGTTTAGATATCTTCCCTCTCCTGGACACAAATTCACTGCCGATCCTCCACAGTCAGACGACCACTTCCCATAGGAATTAATACTTCTGAAAGAACGAGACACACTCTGTATCTTTCCAGGATAGACTGACTTTATTAAAAAAAAACATTGTAACTTTTATACACATCCAATACTGCATTAACCTAAAATGAACAATGGTCCGGCTCCACCCACAACATAACAAGACCCAATACACATTATTTTGACGTCTGTTAGGAGACAACAGGTTCTAATCCCCTTTTAGTTTAAATGACTAAATGACTATGCATGACCTGTTAGGCTAGCTTTTGTCTCCCAATCAAAAGACTTTACACAATAGAAACATAACGACCTTCAATACACATCTCCCAATGAAAGGATTTGTAGCCTGTCTGTCTGAGTACAATACACACAAGTATAGAGTTAATTATCCCTATTCACACTAAGAGGGTCTTCAGAAGCCCTTCTAGATTCATTTACATCACAACAGGCAGGTGACACATCTCTCAATTAACCTGTTGAGTTCAGAATAAAACAACCAGTACATATTGTGGACTAATATTACTATTTCAATTTCAAGCAATCCAAGCCATATTCTTAATGTCCATGGTTTCCTGGCTCACCCTGTGTCCAAAGTGACCCCTCTGTCACACAGTATATTACTAAAACTATTGGGACGCCTGCCTTTACACGCACATGAACTTTAATGGCATCCAAGTCTAATGCTGGTCATACACCTATAGATTATCTGCAGATTTTCTATGGTTAGATGGGAAAGGTAGAACAGATTCCTCCATCTATGCTGAACTGTGTGGATGGAAAAATCTCCCACTGGCCCAAGCTTCCATATCTTGCTAGTCGGCCCCGTTGGCTCTCGCAATACCTGAACATTCTGATTGGGTGCAGGCATTGTTAAGGTTGAGAGCCAGCAGGGCCGACTAGCAAGATATGGAAGCTTGGGCCAGTGGGAGATTCTGCCATCCACACAGTTTAGCGGAGATGGAGGAATCTGTTCCACTTTTTCCATCTAACCATAGAAAATCTGCAGATAATCTATAGGTGTATGGCCAGCATTACTCTGTAGGGTCAATATTGAGTTGGCCCACCCTTTGCAGATATAACAGCTTCAACTCTTCTGGGAAGGCTGCCCACAAGGTTTAGGAGTGTGTCTATGGGAATGTTTGACCATTCTTCCAGAAGTGCATTTGTGAGGTCAGGCACTGATGTGGACGAGAAGGCCTGGCTCACAGTCTCCACTCAAATTCATCCCAAAGGTGTTCTATCAGGTTGAGTTCAGGCCAGTCAAGTTCCTCTACCCCAAACTTGCTCATCTATGTCTTTATGGACCTTGCTTTGTGCACTGGTGCTCAATCATGTTGGAACAGGAAGAGGCCATCCCCAAACTGTTCCCACAAAGTTTGGAGCATGAAGTTGTCCAAAATGTCTTGGTGTGCTGATGCCTAAGAGTTCCCTTCACTGGAACTAAGGGGTCAAGCCCAACCCCTGAAACATAAAACCCCACACCATAATTCCCCCCTCCACCAAATGGACCAGTGCACAAAGAAAGGTCCGTAAAGACAAGGATGAGCGAGTTTGGGGTGGAGGAACTTGACTGACCTGCACAGAGTCCTGACCTCAACCCGATGGAACACCTTTTGGGGTAAATTAGAGCGGAGACTGAGAGCCAGGCCTTTTCATCCAACATCAGTGCCTGACCTCAAAAATGCTCTTCTGGAAGAATGGTCAAACATTCCCATAGACCAGGGATATGCAATTAGCGGACCTCCAGCTGTTGCCAAACTACAAGTCCCATGAGGCATAGCGAGACTCTGACAGCATCAAGCATGACACCCAGAGCCAGAGGCATGATGGGACTTGTAGTTTGGCAACAGCTGGAGGTCCGCTAATTGCATATCCCTGCCATAGACACTCCTAAAGCTTGTGGACAGCCTTCCCAGAAGAGTTGAAGCCATTATAGCTGCAAAGGGTGGGCCAACTCAATATTGAACCCTACGGACTAAGACTGGGATGCCATTAAAGTTCATGTGCGTGTAAAGGCAGGCGTCCCAATACTTTTAGTACTATGGTGCATGTATGTTGGATAGGAGAGAAAGAGAGAATTTTGGTCAGGGGGACTTTGAATGAGGCCAGTCACTATATAGAGTAAGCACATAGGATATAAAGAACAGTATTACCTGTATAAGTTTGTTACATACAACTCCATCTCCTCTGCTTCTCTTCCTTTTTCTGTTGGGGTACCCCAAGGCTCCGTCCTTGGGCCCCTCCTATTCTCGCTCTATACCTCTTCTCTGGGCCGGTTGATAACATTCCATGGCTTCCAATACCACCTTTATGCTGACGACACCCAGATCTTCCTCTCCACTCCTCAACTCACCCCCTCGATCTTACTGAATGACGTATCGGTATGGATGTCTCACCACTTCCTCAAACTCAATCTTTCTAAAACTGAGCTTGTTATATTTCCTTCTTAACGCCCCCCTGTGTGACTTCACCATTAATATAAACAGCACAACCATTGGTCCCTCCACACATGCCAAGGTCCTGGGTGTAATCCTCGACTCAGACCTCTCCTTCAGCCCCCATATTAAATTACTGGCTAAATCCTGCCGCCTTAACCTCCAACATCTCCAGAATTTGACCCTTCCTGACTAATGACACCACAAAAGAAACTTATCCACTCCTTGATTATTTCCCGCCTTGACTACTACAACACTCTCCTTAATGGCCTACCCTTAAGCAGGCTCCTCCCCCCGTCAGTCTAATATGAATTCTGCTGCTAGACTAATACACCTCACTAACCGATCCGTGACTGCTGCTCCTATCTGCCAATCCCTTCACTGGCTTCCCCTATACCACCGTATGAATTAAAAATGCTAACCACAACATCGCCCCCATCTACATCACCAACCTCATCTGCAGATATCGCCCAAATCATTCCCTCCGCTCCTCCCAGGACCTCCTGCTCTCTAGCTCCCTTGTTACCTCCTCTCATGCTCGCCTTTAGGACTTCTCCAGAGCCTCTCCCATCCTCTGGAACTCCCTGCCCCGGAATGTCCAATCAGCCCCTACCCTGTCCACCTTTAAGAGATCCCTGAAAACTCATTTATTCAGGGAAGCCTATCCCACACCCACCTAACAACTATCCCCGAGCCACCCCCATCAAATTCTCTGCAGCCATTACCTTTTGTACCACCCTTCCCTACCTTTAGAATGTAAGCTCTACGAGCAGGGCCCCCCTGTACCCTATGTATTGAACTGTACTGTAATTGTGCTGTCCTCCCATGTTAAAAACCACATATACATATTGACACCATGGTACTTTGGCATATCATGGGATGAAGAAAAGTCCTACGTAACATAGGCAACTGGAGGGCTGGATTGTATTTAAAGGTCTTGAGTGGAACAATGTAAAAGACATATAAAATCATCTGTATGTAAAAAATTCTCTTTCTTTCTGTCCAAATTAGGGATGGAGGCCAATTACTGATGGTGCCACGGACCATATCATGTTTTGTTTTCTGTATGTTAGATAGGGATCTTAGACTGTAAGCCCCTGAGAGCAGGGACTGATATGACTGTACAATATGGAATGTGAAGGACTGCATAAATTGTTGGCACTATGAAAAAAAGCTGAATGTACTGCAGGCGAGTGGCTGCTGTAGGCAACATGATGTACTGGTACATCGCTACCTACTTCCAGGTTTAGGGTGTGAGATTGCACACAGTAGGAGTTTGTCAGCAAGTCTCGGCCAATAATTCATGCCCGGGACCTGCTGTTCGGCTGTGTGCAATCACAGCCCAGAGCTCTGTGTTGGTAAACAACAAAGAGCTCTGTACAGAGGGAGCGATCGCTCAGTTTCTCATCCCTGCAAAGCAAGGATGAGAAACTGAGAGATCATTAGTAAAAGCAGCACACTTTACACATATTACACATGGTTGGGCACAATTTCAACCCTTTGATCGCCTTAGATGTAAACCTCTTCCCAGCCAGTGTTATTAGTACAGTGACAGTGTTGTGTTACACTATGTGATTATTCTTGCTCTGTGTCTTTAAGATCTGTCCCCTTCTTTCTAGCTGAACTCTCTCTCTCACCATAGTTCTTTATATATCTCCTCCACTTCCTGATTCTGGTCATTACTCCTGTATTTCTTCCATGCTAACATCTTACATGTGGCTTACAACTGCAGCGTATTTCTACCTATGAATATCCATCATTAAATGGAACATTCAAAAGGATTCATCGTCTGTCGTCCTAACTGTGAGTTTATTCATTGAGTTAAACTGCCTGTATCGATGCAAGGGATAATAGCAAACCAGCTTGAGTAAGGCCTACTTAAACCTGGAGATGAACTTTATCGCTTTGTAGTTGAGACAGAACAGTAGAAAAACTGCGTTTCACAGCCTAATTACAAGATTTCTGCATGTCAGTACTGAAACAGACAAGATTTACTGCCCTCATAGCAAGACAGAAGGGACAGAGCAGCACATGGCAGCCTTATAGCCTGAGACAATCTGCACAGTGTCATATTTCAGCACACAGATCCTGCCTGCTTTCACAGTCAGTCTGCTATCATGAGTGACCAAGCTTCTGCATGTGAACTCACATCTACCTCCCCACAAGTTCCTGAAGAAACTGAGTTACCCAAACACTCAGTTAAACCCACTTGGAAAGTAATGGAGAATTATGAAGCTTCAAGGACTGAATTGTCAAATAGCTTGGAATTAGTCTGGGAGAAAATCCTTGCTGAAGCCAATACAGTGTCTGTTGAATGTGAACTACTGACACTAGAGGGCGCCATTAAACAACTTTCTGCCTCATATGAGCTTTATCAGCTTACCAGCAGCAAATTCACTAATGTCTTGCAAAACATGAATACAGAAAGTGCGATGACACAATTAAAGCGCGTCAATGCTCTCAATATTGAAAGAGACAGTTTTATCCAGCAAACCAGATTAAAGGCAGAAGCAAAAATAAAGCTGTTACAGGACACTGCACCTCACAGATCTGTTTCCACCAGACGTTCTAAAAACTCGTCAAGATCCCATAGTTCAAGATACTCAACACTCAGTGAGCGACTTATTAATGCCCGCGCTGAAGTGGAAGCCAGCAAAGTGCAGGTGGCATATGCAGAAAAAAGAGCAGAGTTGGAAGCGCAGTCAGCACGACAAAGAGCAACAATGGAAACCTTAAATGAACAGTGTAAACATGACGCAGCTATGGCAAAGCTAAGGGTCCTACAGCAAGCTATCAGTGCAGACGAAGGTGCAAGTGAGAAAGACAGCATTAACCTAAACATAGCAGATATGGAAGACCCCCTCAAACGCACTAAAGACTATGTCCTAAGCCACTGCAGTGCACACTCCATTGTCTCCAATGCTCCCGACTACATAGAGACTCCTTCACAGCTTCAAGTTAAAGAGGTTCCAGCAACTTTCTGCACTCAAAATCACTCCACTGCATTTCCTACCTGCCTACCTTCATACGTCTCAGAGCATCAGCGCAAGCTTCAAGCAAGTCATCAATCTCCAGTCATCGGTACAGCCTTGAATCAACGTACCATTGGAACAACTGACTTCAAGCAAGCAACTCACCTGGATGCATCTGCTGCACCATATTTCCCTGTGTCCTTTAACAACAATGTCAAAGATAACGCAATCAGCACCATACAGCCAACAGCATCTCACATAAAGGCGGAGACAACTGAGACAGAAGAGTTTGTGAGGTACATGCTTCGCAGGGAGCTCACAAAGACTGGTCTTACAAGTTTTGATGACCAACCTGAGAACTACAGAAGTTGGAAATGTGCCTTCAGAACTATAATCAGCAATATTGGCATTACAGCTGATCAAGAATTTAATCTGCTGATCAAATGGCTTGGTCCTCTATCTGCTGCACGTGTTAAGCCATTAAGATCGGTTTTCATGGACAATCCTACTGCAGGCCTCACAGCTGCATGGGAGCGACTAGAGCAAAGTTATGGCAGTCCAGAAGCTATAGAAAATGCTTTGTTCATGCGTCTGGAAACTTTCCCAAAGATATCCGGTAAGGACAACAAGGAGTTCCAGAGACTGAGTGACCTTCTCCTTGAGCTTCAGCTAGCCAAGACAGACCCAAAACTACCTGGACTCAGTTACCTTGACACTCCAAGAGGGGTAAACCCAATTGTCTCCAAGCTCCCGTATGGTTTGCAAGAGAAATGGACTGCACTAGGGTCATCATACAAAAGAGAGAACAAGGTTTCCTTCCCTCCATTCTCTTTCTTCTGTGAATTCATCAGGAAAATTGCAGAGACCAAGAACGATCCAAGTTTTTCCTACGGTGAGTACAGCCTCTTCTCACCCTTTCCTAAGAGTACCAGTCTTCAGGGCAACTACAGAAACCATAGAGGCCCAGTGTCCGTGAAAAAGACTGACATCCTTCCCACTCCTACCACAGTTCTGGCCACGAACAAACAGAGTAGGAAGATTGAAAACCCTAACAGAGAGTGTCCCATACACAAGAAGCCACACCCCCTCAATAAATGTATCGGCTTTAGGAAAAAGCCTCTGGAAGAGCGCAAGGAGCTTTTAAAGACATTTAGGGTATGTTTCAGGTGCTGTGCTTCTACAGAACATTTTGCAAGGGACTGTAATGTGTCCATCAAGTGCATAGAGTGTGGCTCTGAAGAACATGTGCAAGCCCTCCATCCTCTTGAGCCCAGCTCTGCACAACCTGCGAACGCTCCTCCCAGGTTAACGCACGGCGGGGAGAATACAGACCAAGTGCCTAATTCTACCATCATTTCTTCATCCTGCACAGAAGTTTGTGGAGAAGACTGCTGTGGTAAGTCCTGTGCTAAGATATGCTTGGTGAACATATACCACAAGGATCAACCAGAAAAGTCTCTAAAGGCATATGCTATCTTAGACGATCAGAGCAATCGATCACTTGCAAAATCGGAATTGTTCAATCTATTTGAAATAAAAGGCGAAGCTCATCCTTACACCTTGGGTACCTGTAGTGGAACTATAGAGGTTTCTGGAAGAAGGGCTCATGGACTCATGGTATCTTCTCTCAAAGGTAACTTGCAATTACCCTTACCTACACTTGTTGAGTGCAATCAGATACCTGCCAACAGGGAAGAAATCCCTACTCCAGCTGCTGCTTTCCATCACCCTCACCTCAAGGTAATAGCAAATGAGATACCGCCGCTTGACAAAGATGCTCAGATCCTTCTTCTGTTAGGAAGAGACATTCTAAGAGTTCACAAGGTACACAGACAAGTCAGTGGACCCCCAGATGCCCCATTTGCCCAGCGCACGGATCTAGGGTGGGTCATCATAGGCAATGTCTGCATAGGCAAAATGAAAAGACCTACCAACATTTCGTCATTCAAGACAAATGTTCTGCCAAATGGCTGAAACACTTACTTTGAGCCATGCCCACATCACTACTGGGTGAAAGAGAAGATAGCCAGCCACAAATGGCAACATGGTATCTCAGGTGACACAAGCCCTTTCTCCTGCCATGATGGCGACTTCGGGTCTACAGTGTTTAATGCAACCAGTGAAGATGACATACTGGCTCCTTCAATGGAAGACAAAGAATTCATCAAGGTAATGGACAATGAGTTCTTTCAAGATGACTCCAATAACTGGGTAGCACCCCTACCCTTTCGTCTCCCAAGAGAGAGATTGCCCAACAACTTACAGCAGGCCATCAGTAGATTCTCCTCCTTAAAGCGAAACTTAAGCAGGAAACCAGAGATGCAAAAGCACTTTGTGGACTTTATGCAAAATGTATTTGACAGAGATCATGCAGAGCCTGCTCCCCCACTAAAGGAGGGAGAAGAATGCTGGTACCTTCCATCCTTTGGCGTGTATCACCCACGCAAACCAGACCAAATCAGAGTTGTCTTTGATTCCAGTGCTCAGCACGAAGGTGTTTCTCTTAACAACATGCTCCTTACTGGACCCAACTTGAACAACAGCCTAATAGGAGTCTTGATTTGTTTCAGACAAGAGCCTGTGCCTGTAGCAGTAATGGCCGACATTCAACAGATGTTTCACTGCTTCATCGTCAGAGAAGACAACAGAAACTACCTCAGGTTTCTATGGCACAAGGACAATGACCTCAACAAGGAAGTTATAGATTATCGCATGAAGGTACATGTCTTCGGTAACAGTCCTTCCCCAGCAGTGGCAACTTATGGGCTAAGGAGAACAGCTCAAACTGGAGAAGTTGAATATGGATCTGATGCCCGTCAATTTGTTGAAAGAAACTTCTATGTTGATGACACACTTAAGTCCTTTCCAACTGCTAAAGAAGCAATTGATCTTCTCACCAGAACAAAGGAGATGCTGTCTGTAGCAAACCTTAGACTGCACAAGATTATATCCAACAGCCAGGAACTTATGAATGCCTTTCACTCTGAGGACTATGCCACTAGTCTAAAAAACCTTGACTTAGGTACAGATGTGCCTCCTGTACAGCGAAGTCTGGGTTTGTTGTGGAACATCAAGCAAGACAAATTCACCTTCCAAGTGTCAACTTGTGACAAACCCTTCACTAAGAGAGGAGTCCTGTCCGTGGTGAATAGCATCTATGACCCACTGGGTTTCCTTGCTCCAGTTACCATTCAAGGTAAGATTTTACTAAGACAGTTGTCTACTGAGAACATAGACTGGGATACTCCCTTGCCTAGTGAGAATCAACACAAGTGGGAAAGGTGGAGATATTCTTTGAAGTCACTAGAAAAACTTCAGATTCCCCGTTGCTATGTTCCAGGATCCACTTCAACTGCTAACCGGAGAGAGATTCATATTTTCTCTGATGCATCAGTTGAAGCTATTGCTGCAGTAGCCTATTTGAAGACCTCTGAACTGAATGGAGAATCACACTGTAGTTTTGTCCTAGGCAAGGCAAAACTCACACCCAAGCCTGCACATACCATACCAAGACTTGAACTTTGTGCAGCCGTGCGAGCAGTAGAAATTGCCGAGGTCATACGAAGTGAAATGGACACTAGAATTGATTCTTTCACCTTCTATACAGACAGTAAGGTAGTACTTGGTTACATAAACAACCAAACAAAACAATTTTATGTGTACGTCAGCAACAGGGTTGAACGTATCAAGAGATTCTCTCTACCAAGTCAATGGCATCACGTTCCCACTGAACTCAACCCAGCTGACTGTGGGACCAGAGCCGTGTCACCTGCCGCTCTTCAGGACAGCTTATGGCTGTCACCTCCAAGGTTTCTGCGTGAGGACTCTTACTTACTCCCTATTGACACCACCTATGGGCTAGTAAACCCTGAAGATGATAAGAAAATAAGAACTGTTAACACCTCACTCCACACTTCTGTAAGTACAAAACAGAAGCTGCGGTCACACCATTACAGGCATCAATGGAAGCAGGTGCAGCATCTAGCCAATGTGTTCTGGCATCGCTGGAAGAAAAAGTATCTTCATCACCTTCAAGGTCATAACAAATGGCAAGCATCTAAGCCGAATCTTAAGGTTGGAGACCTCATCCTTCTAAAAGACAAGGAAGTTTGTCGGAATGAGTGGCCTATGGGTCTTATTACTAAAGTTATGCCCAGCGTCGATAACAAAGTCCGGAAGGTAGAAGTCAAGGTAACCAAGGGAGGATCGACACAAACCTTTAGTCGACCAATTACAGAGTTAGTACTCCTTTTGCCAGGTGAGTGACTTGTGAAAGGACTAGCCATGCTGTTGGCACGGCGGGGAGTACATTGCTGCCATCTACAGGTTCTACTCAGAACTTTGGAATTCTTTTGTCATGGATATGCAGTAGTTTGTCTGTCAGCTTACCTTCCTTCCCATGTGTTCATCTTAGAGGCCAGAACCCTTTCACCTGGCTTCCTTTATAATCTCCTCCCAGCCTGACTCCACCCCAGGCCCTATCACAGAACACTATATTAACCTGTGCACTGCAAGCCTGCTTTGCTGATCAACGTGTTTGTTAGGCATTGTGTGTTTGGGTTCCTGCCTGCCGTGTGCTACGTCTGTCTCTCTGTTATGTTATTGGCTTGCCCCCGACTATCCCTGTCTGCTCGTGACCCTTGACCTTCGGCTTGTCTTTCGTTATCCTTGTCTGCTTGTGGCCCTTGACTTTCAGCTTGTTATTCGTTACTCTTATATCTCGTGCTGCTGCTTCTCCTCTTGTCCCCTTATCCTACGGGGCGTGAGCTAGGAGACTCTAGGGGCCGCGACCTGGACCCAGCCTGCAGCATAACATCCTCATCACTAGAGGCTCTGGAGAAGACCTGCTGGGTCTTAGACTCCGCGCCCTGGGGAATCTTGGCTCTAGCTTCCCATAGGATCCCGGTTGTGCTCCTCTGGTCCCGCTTTCCACAACCACCCAGTTTCCTATCCGCAGCAGTCAGCCATAGGGTTCACTACCTTGCGGTGCACTCCTGTCCCCCTACGGTGTGCATCTGTCACCTGGCCACAGGTGACCTGACATCTTTGAAGACATCATACTGTGACTTTATGTTCTTCATCCTGTTGAACTTACGTTTATTATTTGCTTGTTGCATGTTTTTCATTACAGGTTCCAGGACATTTGTCAGTATTGGACTTTTTGAAAATATATATTTTAGTTTAAGGTTATGAAATCTAAAGATTTCAGACGGGGAGTGTTGTGTTACACTATGTGATTATTCTTGCTCTGTGTCTTTAAGATCTGTCCCCTTCTTTCTAGCTGAACTCTCTCTCTCACCGTAGTTCTTTATATATCTCCTCCACTTCCTGATTCTGGTCATTACTCCTGTATTTCTTCCATGCTAACATCTTACATGTGGCTTACAACTGCAACGTTTTTCTACCTATGAATATCCATCATTAAACGGAACATTCGAAAGGATTCATCGTCTGTCGTCCTAACTGTGAGTTTATTCATTGAGTTAAACTGCCTGTATCGATGCAAGGGATAATAGCAAACCAGCTTGAGTAAGGCCTACTTAAACCTGGAGATGAACTTTATCGCTTTGTAGTTGAGACAGAACAGACAGTGTATAGTATTCTCACTGATCACTGTAGTGATGCCACTGGTGATGGTAGTTAGTCCGTTGCCCTCCACCGCCAGTTAGTGTCAGATTGGCCGCTGCACTCAGTCCCATTAGAAGTCACTGATAACCGCCATTAGTAGTATAAAAAAAAAAGTTCCTGTACATATACCATAACTTTCACACAAACCAATCAATATACACATATTTTTTTTGTCAAAAAGGTAGCAGAATACATTTTTGGCCAAAACTTTTTTTTATTGGATATGTTTTATAGCAGAACGTTATTATTTATTATTATTATACAGGTTTTACATTGCACCAACAGTTTGCGCAGCGCTTTACAAAATGAAGGCAGACCTTACAGTTACAGTACAAATTGGTACAAGGGGAATCAGAGGGCCCTGCTCGTTAGAGCTTGCAATCTAAAAAGGGAGGGTCAATTGATGCAAAAGGTAATAGCTGTGGGGGATGAGCTGATGGAGAAAGTAAAACAGTGTATTAGAAGCAGGATAGGCTTCTTTAAAGAGAAGTGTTTTCAGGGAACGTCTAAAGATGGATAGATTAGTTGACAGTCGGACAGATTGGGGTAGGGAGTTCCAAAGGATGGGAGAAGCTCTGGAGAAATCCTGGAGGTGAGCATGGGAGGAAGTGACAAGTGAGCTAGAGAGCAGGAGGTCTTGGAAGGACCAAAGAGAGTGGATTGGTTGATATTTTGAGACCAGGCTAGTGATGTAGCTGGGGGCAGAGTTGTGGATGGCTTTGTAAGTTGTTGTTAGTACTTTTAATTTTATTTGTTTGACGAGGGATCCGGAGTGTCGCAGTGGTGACCTACTTAACCAGCGTATTCGTCAGAGTGTATAATTATTTTCAAAAGCCAGTGGAGGGATTGGCAAAGAGGGACGGAGGACACTGAACGGTTGGTAAGGTGGATGAGTCTTGCAGCGGCATTCATGATCGACTGAAGGGAAAGTAAAAGGGGAAGAAAGTAAAAAAATATTTAAAAAAACAAAAACATTTCAGTTTTATCTTTTTGTTTATATTGCAAAAAGTAAAACTCCCAGTGATGACCAAAGGCCACCAAAAGAAAGCTCTATTTGTGTGGATAAAATTATATAAATTTAATTTGGGAACAGCGTTGCATGACCGTGCAATTACCAGTTAAAGTAGCACAGTGCCAAATGGCAAAAAAAAAAATGGCCTGGGGTAAAAGGGGGAAGGAGGTCAAATCTTCCGGAGCTCAAGTGGTGCTCCCCTATGGTAATGGACACTCACCTCAAAGCGTGTGACCTTGCAGCTAAGCTTGGTCTGTGCACGCTTATGAACCACACCTGGGTTCTATTGGGCAATCCTGGGTTCCAGGTCTCCTTAGTATATGTTCCAGATCATAGGAGATAGAAAAAAACTCGGATGGTGCAAGTAACGTTTTTAAAGGTTTATTAAATAAAGAAATCCCCTGCCGGGGTACTCACACAGCGTGGGTGCGGAAGTGCACCACTCTAAAACAGGCCTGTAATGAGGTACATCATTACGGGCCTGTTTTAGAGTGGTGCACTTCCGTGTGAGCACCTGTCTGACAGAACTCTGATACAGCTTTTTGGATCACTCACTGGGCTGTGTGGTTTTATGAACTGTAATACTTAACATTCCAGGAATGCTGCTATTTGAAAATCACATGCACTGAAGCACTTTGGAGTATTCATTATAGGCACTGTAGCACTTAACCACTTCCCGCCCAGTCAATAGCAGATTGACGTCCGGGAAGTGGTTCTGTTATCCACACTGGACGTCGTATGACGTCCTGCAGGATAACAGCCGCCGCGCGCCCGGGGGGGCGTGCATCGCGGCGATCGGTGGAGCGGTGTGTCAGTCTGACACACCGCTGCACTGATCTCGGTAAAGAGCCTCCGGCGGAGGCTTTTTACCACGTGATCCACCGTGTCCAATCACGGCTGATCACGATGTAAACAGGAAGAGCCGTTGATCGGCTCTTCCTCACTCGCGTCTGACAGACGTGAGTAGAGGAGAGCCGATCGGCGGCTCTCCTGACAGGGGGGGTTCGCGCTGATTGTTTATCAGCGCAGCCTCCCCTCGGATACCCACACTGGACCACCAGGGAAGCCCCCCAGGACCACCAGGGAAGCCCCAAGCATGTGGATGGCCAGGTAAGTCCCCCATGGCCATCCACATGCACAAATACATAAAAAATATATGCCAATCAGTGCCCACAAATGGGCACTGATTGGCACCATCATGGCACAACCAAAATGCATGATGCCCAGCAATGCCAGCCACCAGTGTCATCAGTGCCACCTACTAGTGTCCATCAGTGCCACCTATTAGTGCCCATCCTTGCCCATCTGTGCCCACCTATCAGTGCCCGTCCGTGCCACCTATCAGTGCCACCCATAAGTATCCATCAGTGCCGCCTATGAGTGCCCATCAGTGCCGCCTATGAGTGCCCATCAGTGCCGCCTATGAGTGCCCATCAGTGCCGCCTATGAGTGCCCATCAGTGCCACATACCAGTGCCACATATCAGTGCCCATCATCAGTGCCACCTCATTGGTGCCACCTCATCGGTGCCCCTCAGTGTCGCCTTATCAGTGCCCGTTAGTGCCGCCTTATCAGTGCCCGTCATTGAAGTAGAAAAGGTACTTATTTACAAAAAAAATTAACAGAAACAAAGAAAAACATATTTTTTTTCAAAATTTTCGCTCTTTTTTATTTGTTATGCAAAAAATAAAAATCGCAGAGGCGATCAAATACCACCGAAAGAGAGCTCTATTTGTGGGAACAAAATTATAAAAAAATTGTTTGGGTACAGTGTTGCATGACCGCGCAATTGTCATTCAAATTGCGACAGCGCTGAAAGCTCAAAATTGGCTTGGGCAGGAAGGTGTATAAGTGCATGGTATTGAAGTGGTTAAAGAATATTTATACAAGGACTTGTATGTCAATATATATTCATTCTTTAGGATTTATTGTTTATCGCCATTTTTGATATTTATGCATGTTTTTGCACGATTATGCGATTTGCACTGTTTATTTAATTTTTTTGGTATTTTTATCATTATGTATCACTTACTGGACACATACCAGTTATTTGTAGTGGTGTGTGCACTACTAATTTTCTCAGCGCTGCGTTTTGTTTATTCATTTAATTTGGCACAAATTTATGAGAGGTGTTTCACGCTAGCAGCTTAATTTATATTGATTACATTTAAGCCTATAGGAGTGGTGGCTCGCAGGACTATTGCTATTTCAATCTCAAATAGGTGTTATGGTTCGGTGTCCACAAACATTTGGCTGTGTAAGTATATCTCCCAGATGTCCTGGAAACACCTTGAAAAAGAATTAAAGCGCATTTCCACTTTTGCAGCCAAATTGGGATAATGCCGCGTACACACTTGGATGGTTTTTCCGCCGGATTTTCGCTCAAGCTTGGCTTGCATACACACGGTCACACAAAAGTTCTCTGAACTTTCGACCGTCAAGAACGCGGTGACGTACAACACTACGACGAGCCGAGAAAATTAAGTTCAATGCTTCCGAGCATGCGTCGAATTGTTTCCGAGCATGCGTCGGAATTTTGCGCGGCGGAATTGCTACAGACGATAGGATTTTTTTCCGTCGGAAAATATGAGAACCTGCTCTCAATCTTTTGCTGGCGGAATTTCCGACAGCAAAAGTCCGATGGGGCATACACACGGTCGGAATTTCCATTCAAAAGCTCACATCGGACTTTTGCTGGCGGATTTTCCGATCGTGTGTACGGGGCATAACACATGCTTTATATTTGTTACAAGTTCCCCCCATTAACATAACATTACTCTTGTAAACTAGAATTGAACATTGTCCCAACAAAGGGTTAAAAGAGGCTCGGGATTAAAAAACCAAACATTCATACTCGGCTAGGTTGATGCTGGCTGAGAGGCTGAACCAGCTGCTATTCCAGTCATCTGGGTGGATCCTAACATTAAAGTCGGGATCTCTCCAGAGTCTGGACGGAGTAATGGCTTAACAAAGTGCACTCCTGTGATCCCCAGGAGAAGTAGGGCCAAAAGAGCTTCGGGCCTACTTCTCCTTTAAAAGATCTCAAAGCCTGAGTTCTGCATTATATGGTGATGCACGTAAAAAAAAAAAACCTTTCCCTCCAGTCTGTCCCTTCGCTCCACATTGCCATCTATTCAAAGCAATAGAAGCTGCCCTTTTGTATAAATATGTATGAATATTGAGTTTCTGCTCCTGTCGGTCAAATCCTATGAGGAGAGAGAGCGGGGGACATGTTCAAGCCACACTTTGTGTGTCTATGGGCACACAGCCCAGCTCAGGAGCGCTCCCGCATTAGTGCCCCCCAGCAGCCGGTTTGCTATGGAGGCACTTGGAGAAGATGTGGAGGCAACAGTGCTGGCAGGCGCTTCAGGAGAGGAGGTGAGGGACCTTCTGTGCAATAACATTGCACAGAGCAGGTAAGTGTAGCGCCCTGCTACTTTTGAACAGGGGCTATTCTGTAAATTTAGTATTATCTGAGCTGTAAATAGCTCAGAGTGATTTTTTAAAGTCTTTGGTTTCTGTTCCAGCTTTGGCTGTGTTGTGCGCATTTCCCACTGCTGCCAGTAGGTGTCACTGTTGTCACAGGCCAGTGTGAGAAATACAGCCAGCTGAAGTGCATTGGATATTCTTTCCCCAGAAACAGCCCAATCAGGAGCTTCTTTGTAGCTGGGCATGCTGGGGAAGGATATTTAAGGGACAGTGCCATGTGCTTCGGGGTCCTTCTTGCCTCATGGTCCTCCAGGCCTGAGGCTATGCCACTATGTTGCTGCAAGCAGGCCCAGAAGCCTGTCTGGGGCCTACGTAACTGAAGGTGGTCCTGTGCTCTCTTGCCTGCGGGAAGAAGCCACTCAAACTGAGAAGATTCCAGGGGATGGACCTTACTGGAGAGGACCGAGCTGAAGGCTGGTATCTCAGGAAGGGCCTAGTGACTTGTTTGGAGGATGCACTCAAGTTAACCTACCTCACAGTACTGCCGGATGGCTCAAAGGTTCAGGTACTGTGCAGGTGACCTAACTAGCGGGCTACTGGCTAAACAATCCTGTGGCAGAGGATTATCCAGGAGTTTCCACTTATCACTCAAGTCTGTGGCAGAGACTTTGTCCGTGCTTCATACCGGCTGCTAGGTCGGTGTGAGAGGCCTATCCGGTTGTCGCAAGATCCAATGACAGAAGCTGTTGTCCTCTGGATTCAAGAACCACATTAGTGATCTGCAAAACCAAGGTATCTGAACTTCCCCTAACCCTCTATCCTCCTACCTGAAGTTGTTTAATAAAGCAATTGAGAAAAAGACTGAAGTGACTGGCAATCACATCTTTCAAAACTACTTAACATAAGTTTTGGGACGGTGAAATGTGGGGTAACGGCAGGACCCAAAATTAATCCAGCAGCCCTCTCAGGGGTATCGCTACAGAAGTATAACATATTTATTGTTTTAAGGGAAAAAAAAATCCTATACAACCACTTTCATTTTAAATTAATATCGTGAATACTACTTAAAAGTGTTGCTTTTCCCCCTTTTGCTTGTTTACTACAGTGCTTATTTTTTATTTATTTTTTTATTGTTTTTTATTGCAAAAAGTTTTCATAGTACAATACATAGTACAAAACGGTACAAAGATAAGCCCCAAATTTCCAGATCACATAGGCTGACAGAGTTATCCATCTATAGCACAGATGTGCAAGGAGCAATTTACACGAAAACCTGGTAGGTTCCCTAGTGACAATGATATTGTTAGGCTTCATGCCCACTGACGTTTTTACAGCTGCGTTTTTTACAGCTTAAAAACGCCTTTCCATGTTATTGTAAATTTATTTTTATTTTTTTTGAGAAAAAAAACAAAAAAAAAACGTCGGAGCTAAAAAACGCGACCGCGCGTTAGTGCGCGTTTTTGTGCGTTTTCTTGACGCTCGCGTTTCTTTCTGCCTAACTCTGACGCTGAGGAACGCACTGGTCCTGTTTTTTTTTTACAGCTTAAAAACGTCTATGCTATTTGCAGCTCAAAAACGTCTAGGTGGGCATGAAGCTGTAGACTAACATGGACAGGCGTTTTTAAGCTGTAAAAAACGCTCAAAAACATGGCTGTAAAAACGTCCGTGGGCATGAGGCCTAATAGTTAAGTAATAAAAGTAATAATAAAGCAGAATACAAATGAAAAAAAAAATATGTGAAAATAACAAGGAGTTGGACAATAATCAACCATTAATTGAGTACAGTGCGTATTTTAATGCTCATATTTTACAGATCGATCTAATAGAAAAAACTTTAAAAAAAAAAGAGATTTCACCCGTTTTCATAAAAAAAAAAAAAAAAAAACACGACCAGTTGTTCTGTGCTTCAGTAAAATATTTGTTTGTTATAATGGTGCCAATTTGCGTCCTTTTCTTCCGCAGCTTCAGCACCATAAAATAGGAGCATGCAGGTGACGCGTGTCTTGTCATCACCATTAAATGCTTAGCTCTCATCCAAGTGGAACACAGGCGGTGCACTATAGTACATTCTTTATGCCTTGCGGATCACTGTAAGCAGTATCGATCCAAAGCCCTTGTTGTCTGGGAGTTTAATGCATTGATTTCTGAGGTTGTTACAGGATGAATGCTGGGGCACCAGAAAATAAACTCCCTCCTTTTGTCCCAGCCTGTCATGTCTTCAAACCGTTGCAATTAGTACAGCTCGCCGTGTTTTAGGTGATAGGCGATAAATTATGCAGTCTGCGCATTTTCTCAGTTTTGTCAGTCCTGCATCACACGATCATAAGGATCAAAGGTGTTCTTGCCTTTTGATTGTTTTTAGCATTTTAAAGGACACCAATACCACCACTGTTGGTGACGAGGCTGTCGCACTAGGCAACACACAGCTGTTTGGTTGGAATATTTTTACATGTATATCAGAGGTGTTCCCTATAGTATGAGAAGCATCAATGACAAGTGTTGACAAATCTCATGGATATTTAACTGAAACTTGCTTGACTGTGGTAATGTTTTTGATATCTCATGGGCATAAATGGTAAAAAAAATTATCAGTTGCAAGAGGAGCAGAGAGCTGCTCCCACGCATCAATCCAACTCTATCATACATTTTTCTACATTATACAGGTGACTCTTTGGGGACCTAGTTATAGTGAAGAATGCATTTCCCTATCTGCTCGGTACTGCAATGATCTACGTCAGGGTTTCTCAGGGTTTCTCAACCAGGGTTCCACAGGTTGCTAGGGGTTGAGCAATGAGCAATTTCTCCCTCTCAGATAAGCTTACACTTACTGTACACCTTTGATCTTTTTAGCTATCTGCAAGGGGGTAATTCTTCCCAATGACTACTAGTGTAAGGAGAATTCCTTCCACTGACCATCACACTAATGCATAGTTGCCAACATTGCAAAAAAAACATCTGGGACACTTTTTTTGTATTGAGGCGGAGCCTTGCTATAATCAGGGGGCGGGGCATTAGTTTGTAGGCGTGTCATGCCGGAGCGAAGCGCGCCGCGGTGAAAAATGGGCGTGGTTTACGCACGATAGTGGGTGTGGTTTAAATGGGCGTGGTTCAAAGGGGTGTGGCTAGAGTCCGAGGTGAGAGAAAGAGAGAGAAAGAAATAGAAAGAAAGAAGCCAGATCCTACACCACAATAGTAATGTGTAACAAAATTGGCAGATAAGGATACTCCAAAACACCTGTTGGCGCTTCAATCATCCCGGCACCATGGTTGTTACGGTGTCAGGATGATTGAAGTGCATTATTTCTATTTTTACATTGTAATATAAAATGAAATCATTCAACTCACCATAATGCTGAATCAGTGGAAGCCCTGAGCGTGTCACCTGCCACGTCGCCTGCCACCAGATGGCCTCCCCAGCAGTCCATCCTTGCATCAGGTGCCTCCCCAGCAGTCCGTCCTTGCATCAGGTGCCTCCCCAGCAGTCCGTCCTTGCATCAGGTGCCTCCCCAGCAGTCCGTCCTTGCATCAGGTGCCTCCCCAGCAGAGCCCCCTCCACACTTGTGGACAAGGGTCCAAAAATCGTGCTTGTCCCGGGAAATTCGGGACTGTTGGTAACTATGCAGGCGTCCCCAGTGGAGTCCCCCCTTACATCAGGCGTCCCCAGTGGAGTCCCCCCTTACATCAAGTGTCCCCAGAGGAGTCCCTCCTTACATCAGGCGTCCCCAGCGGAGTCCCTCCTTACATCAGGCGTCCCCAGAGGAGTCCCTCCTTACCTCAGGCGTACCCAGCGGAGTCCTTCCTTACATCAGGTGTACCCAGAGGAGTCCCCCTTACATCAGGCGTCCCCAGCAGAGTCCCCCCTTACATCAGGCGTCCCCAGCGGAGTCCCCCCTTACATCAGGCGTCCCCAGCGGAGTCCCCCCTTACATCAGGCGTCCCCAGCGGAGTCCCCCCTTACATCAGGCGTCCCCAGCGGAGTCCCCCCTTACATCAGGCGTCCCCAGCGGAGTCCCCCCTTACATCAGGCGTCCCCAGCGGAGTCCCCCCTTACCTCAGCCGTCCCCAGCGGAGTCCTCCCTTACCACAGGCGTTCCCAGCGGAGTCCCCCCTTACCACAGGCATCCCCAGCGGAGTCCCCCCTTAACCACAGGCGTCTCCTGTCTCGGCGCCATTATTGTTTCCCCTTCCCCGAAGGGGAACAAAATAGAGGCGGAGCCGACAGTGTGGCTGAAAAAAAAAAAATTAAGCTGTGGCGCTGCCGACCCCCGCCCCTTTCCATTACAGACAGACCTGCAGCGGGGCGGGGCGGGGCGGGGGGGTGGCCTGCCGGCCAGCCAAAACACAGATGTAGTACAATAGAAGATAAAGTTGCTGCGGCGCCGCCCACCCCCGGGGAGGTGCGGGGTGTGGGCGGCGCCGCAGCGGCTTTATTTTCTATTGTACTACATCCGTGTTTTGGTCTTCTTGAACATGGCGGCCGGCCGAGACATTGTCTCCGCCAGCCGTGGACCTCTAGCGGCGGCGGCCTGCGGCGTCCAAATTCGGGGAAAACGGGAAAAATCGGATTGGCCGGGACAAAATAAATCCGGGAAAAGGGTTTGAATCCCGGGAACGTCCCGGCCAATCCGTGACTGTTGGCAACTATGCTAATGTATCATGAATTGTAGCTATAGTAATTTTTAGCAGAGGTTCCTTGAGATCAGAAAGTTATTTCAAGGGTTCCTCTGTGTTGAAAAGGTTGAGAAAGGCTGGTCTACACTGTGACTTACATGTTAGGTGCCATTCATAATATGAACAGAGTTGAGCCCATGAAGTCTCTTAAATGATGGGTAGAAGTGATTGGAGGAGAGGCCAGTCACATGACTTTGAAATGATAGGCCTCATGCACATTGGGCATTCAGCCACAGTGCATGAGTTTCCCGAATTTTCGTGTGGATGGAGGACACAGGCACACTTTCCAGCCCCACTGTCTGCAGCCTGGAAAACGCTGTGAGCGGCTGGACGGTGCAACGGGTGATACTGATGTTTATGGCAGTATGCACAGAGAGTGATAACCAGCAGTTAGGGACAGATGATTGTCCCTGGTTGCAAGCTGCTTGCATTCAGGGGAAGCCATCTGTCCCTAACCTGCAGGTAATTGCTCCCATTGCTAGTGGAGTTTTGTGCAGGTTCCTTGCTGGACCATGGCCAGTTTAGCCAAAGCACAATATTCTGTCTGGCTTCATGAACTCTGGACATTATAAAAACACCAGTAGCATTGGCTGTAGAATGAGTTTTGCAGCGTTTTTTAGCAAAACTATACTCCCACAAAAGGCTCAAAAAAAGCTCCTATACGCCGGATAGCCGCATTTTTAGCGTTTTTCAGAAAACAACTCTTCGAACGCAGTCGTTTTGGGTATTTTTTTAGCCTGCAATTTCCCTTGCCAACAAACATTGATAAAAGCCTATGCGTGCATGGACACATAGGATGACAGGCTGGGGAGTTTACTGGCTGTATAAAAAAACTTCCTGACGCCCAAAACAGCAGCTGTAAATATACCCAATGTGCATGAGGCCTAAATGTGTTGTGTTTTTATTTTTATTTTAAAGCGGCAGTATAGGTTCATACCACAAATTAAAATTGCTATACAATTCATTTTTATTATTCAAAGCAAAATAACTAATATATCCATGTCTCTATGCTTTAGTTTGCTGAGAAATCACTTTGAAGCGTTTCTGGCGGTGGCCATCTACAATGAGGGCAGATGATTCACGTAACTTTAGGCCTCATGCCCACGGACGTTTTTACAGCCGCGTTTTTGAGCGTTTTTTACAGCTTAAAAACGCCTGTCCATGTTAGTCTATATAGCTTCATGCCCACCTAGACGTTTTTGAGCTGCAAATAGCATAGACGTTTTTAAGCTGTAAAAAAAACCCAGGACCAGTGCGTTCCTCAGCGTCAGAATTAGGCAGAAAAAACCGCGAGTGTCAAAAAACACGCACTAACGCGCAAAAACGCGCACTAACGCGCGGTCACGTTTTTAGCTCCGACGTTTTTTTTTTTTTCAAAAAAATAAAAAATATTTACAATAACATGGACAGGCGTTTTTAAGCTGTAAAAAACGCAGCTGTAAAAACGTCAGTGGGCATGAGGCCTTACTCCCTGGATTCCATCTGCCCTTAGCTCAGGCATGAATGCAGGAGGGTGTGCTTAGCTGAGAAAACTGTTCCCCCTTCTGAAGATTTGTGGGATCATTTGCTTAGATCTGGAAACCAAGAAGTACCTGATGACTCTCAGGGTATATGAAATAATTTGCCGAGGCCAGAGACCAGGAAGTAAGTGAAGAAATGTAAAAAAAAAAAGTTCAAAACAAATAAATATGATCTACTTTCCTATCCATTTACTAATGCTAGCAGCATAAGGATTAAAAATACTGTATATTCTCGAGTATAAGCCGAGTTTTTCAGCACATTTTTTTGTGCTGAAAATGCCCCCCCCCCCTCGGCTTACACTCGAGTCACCTTTTTGTGCCTGATCTCCCGGACTTTGGGGACCCGGTACCGGCCGGCCGTAGGTCCCCTGGCCTCCAAACTTGGCACACATGTAGCCTCCCTCTTCCTCTACAAGTGTGCAAAGTTTGTTGTCTGGGGAGTACCGATTTTTCAAACACGGGCACCCCTTCCATAGACTCCCATGTTAAACTGTAATTTCTCTGGTGACTTTAGGGACCCGGTACCGGCCGGTAGTAGGTCCCCTGGACCCGAAATTTGGCACACATGTAGCCCCATTTGTCCTCTAAAAGTGTGCAAGTGTTTTGTCTGGGGGACCTATGGCCAGGGAGCACCGATTTTTTAAAGCCGGGCACCCCTTCCATAGACTCCCATGTTAAACGTCAGTCTAGTCATGGGCACAGTGAGGCATGAACACAGTGAGGCATGGGCACAGTGAGGCATGCATATGGACACCCTAGGCTTATACTCCAGTCATTAAGTTTTCTCAGTTTTTGTGGTAAAATTAGGTGCCTCTGCTTAGATTCGGGTCGGCATATACTCGGGTATATACGGTAGTCAATGTTGATTGAAAGAGTGAAGTTCCACTTTAAGGTCATACTTCGGTTCTAAAAGTGAACAGTAAATTTCAGGGAGATTTGCTGAACAATCCATTAATATTGCATACTGATTTACCTGGTGCTTCTAAATGGAGCGATAAAAACCCCAAATTAAAATCACGGTGCAAAAACTGTAATTCAACATAATACCTTTGTTCGATTGTATAACTATTGTGCTTATATCATACAGCCAGTAAAAACTGATGTTTGAGTAATGGAAAATGTGTTCAGCTGGTGATTTGACATTGTGTAGTCTGTTACTTGCTGTCAGGCAAACGCTTTTCCCCGGGCGTATTGGTGAATCATTAAAAAGTTAAAAGTATAACTAAACCAATAATGTAATAAAATCACAGCTTACTAATCTTTAGCTCTAGTAGTCGCATTCGTTTTCTTTTTTTTTTTTAAGCTACTTTTGATGTAGTAGTTGCATTCGTTTTTAAACTAACTACAGGAAATTAGAAGCTCACTGGACTTCGGACAGGACCAACAAACTTTTTTTTTTTCTTATTGCATTTATTAGATAAAAATACAGTTTAAAAACATTCATGATTAAAAGTGGAAGCCTTTGAGAAGCTTATCAAAACTGACGATATCCCTGATTCAGGTTGGATATTGGGAAATAATATTTTTTAACTCACAGCTGGCTTCTTGTCCATTATTTTATGCAACTACATTCCCAGCTGTTTTTTTATAAGCCGCCTTTAGCCTAAAACGATCTAACAATAGACTGTCCAAGTATGACATATAGTGTATTTTTTTTTATTTTTTTATTTTTTTTACAATGGATTTGTTTTCTCTAACAAAAGATTTGCAATTGTGTTCAGCCAGTTTTGTGGTTCTGACCGCACAGTCAGGCCAGAGCCTGGCCATTGTGGTGGCTCTGACCAATCAGAATCCATTAGGTCCATCCTGGAATCGCTGATGCAGAAAATCAAATCATCTGTGGCCTGCTTAAAGCCCTGCACACACAGGCTGAATGTTGGGAGATATTGGCCGGTTCAATAAAAAACGACCGACATTCGGCCCATGTGTATGTCAGTTGGTCCGACAGAACCAAATCTTTTTTGACGTGCATGCTGGAAAGCCAGCAGCCGACTGGCTCCCGATAATCACTCTCAGCCAATGGCTAAGAGCGCTGACCGGAGCGTTCTGGTGGGGGGGAGGCGTCCCACCCCCTTACACAACAGCTCAGCAGGGGAGATCACTGTACTAACGTCAGATCATTAGTACAGTGGTTCCGATCAGAGCTGTCAGTTTTTTTTTTTCGTTCAACCCAGCCTTTACAGGTGTGTACCAGGCTTTACAGGTGAATTCCATTGAAGTCTATGGGGGGAGGGCTGTTTATATTGTTAATAAGTAAACAACTGTAAAGAAAAAGGCATGGGAAGCTGGGCATTGCGATAACGGACATGTACCAATGCAAATCATTTTCTTAGGAATACTATACAGCAGGGAGAGGGCACTTTTATGTGGCTTCAAGGATAACTTGTATCAAAATCATTTATTGGCATGCTTGCTGGATGCCTTAAAGTTGTATGTGGTTTACAGAACAGCACAATTTTCACAGATGGCCTCCGCAACAGTGTACAATGCCATTGCATATTAGCTGTGGAATATGTTTTTTCCCTTACAATTAGCTTGGCTTGCATATAGTGGCAGCACAATTGTCAGGAGCAGGGAACATGGTATTTTTTTAATGGAGACTTGGTCAAAATGTACTAATTGGCCAGCAGCGGGATTTTAATGATCAAGGTTAGGCCCAAATATATTGGAGACAAAGAGCACATGCTGGAGTTTTACTACAGGAATTAAAGTGGAACTCTATCAATCAACATGAATTATTTTGAATCCTTATGCGGCTAGCCTTAATAAATACACTATATTGTCAAAAGTATTGGGGCACCTGCCTTTCCACGCACCTGAACTTTAATGGCATCCCAGTCTTAGCCCGTAGGGTTCAGAGTTGGCCCACCCTTTACAGCTATAACCGCTTTAACTCTTCTGGGAAGGCTTTCCACAAGGTTTTGAAGTGTGTCTATGGGAATGTTTGACCATTCTTCCAGAAGCGCATTTGTGAGGTCAGGCACTGATGTGGTCAAGAAGGCCTGCCTCTAATTCAACCCAAAGGTATTCTATCAGGTTGAGGTCAGGCCAGTCAAGTTCCTCCACCCCAAACTCACTCAGCCATGTCTTTATGGACTTTTATTGTGTGGGGTTGTTTTTCAGGGATTGGGCTTGGCGCCTTAGTTACAGTGAAGGAAACTCTTAAGGCGTCAGTGTACCAAGACATTTTGGACAATTTCATGCTTCCAGCTTTGTGGTAACAGTTTGGGGATGGTCCTTTCCTGTTCCAACATGACTGTGCAGAAAGCAAGGTCCATAAAGAAATAAATGAGGGTGTTTTGGGTGGAGGAACTTGACTGGCCTGCACAATAGAACACTTTTGGGACGAATTAGAGCGGAGACTGCGAGCCAGGCCTTCTCATCCAACATTAGTGCCTGACTTCACATATGTGCTTCTGGAAGAATGGTCAAACATTCCCATAGACACACTCCTAAACCTTGTGAACAGCCTTCCCAGAAGAGTTGAAGCTGTTATAGCTGAAAAGGGTGGGCCAACTCAATATTGAACCCTATGGACCAAGACTGGGTTGCCATTAAAATTCATGTAACGGCAGGTGTCCCAAAACTTTTGACAATATAGAGTAGATAGGAATTTATTATAGATAAATGCTACATGATACATCTACCCACTCAAGATAGCCGCAGCTAGAAATGCTAGGGGGGTGTTTTTCTCAACCCTTAAAAGCATGGTGGATACATAGATGGATGAGTGTTTGCGCTGAATATTAAAAATTAATTTAAAAACCTTTTGCAGTTTGTGGTGCTCAGAAACAGTTTAATGCTGCTTTAAGACCACATTCACAACGTGAGTTCAAATTCAAACCCATTCAGCATTTTGTAGCTTAAAGCTTGAAGCTCCAAAACGTTTGAGGAGAAAAAAAATCTTTTCTCTATGGAGTTGGTTCACATCTCCACTCCAAGTCGCCTGGAGCTCAAAAAAGTTCTGGCGCTTCGGGCAGATTTGAGCGTTTTTGGCACGTTTTTATTCTCATAGAAGTAAATGGAAATGCACCATTTGCGCGTTTTTGTGCGCATTCGTGTGGTTTGTCACACGTTTTTGCACGATTTTCTGTTCAAATGAAAAAGTGTAAAAAAAATAGTAATACATGAATAATTAAAATTAAATGTAAAATGAATACACAAATAATTAAAAATCATCATAAATAAAATACATTTAATATTATGTAATAATACATAAATAAATACCCCCTAACCTTAAATAATAATAAACTCCCAAACCTGAGCAAAAAAATAAATTGATTATTTATTTTGGGTTAGGGTGTTTAGTTTATTAATATTTTACTTAATTTTTTTTTAAGGGTTAGGGGTTAAGGTTAGGGGCTAATTATTTATTATTTCTTCGTATTCATTTATTGAATTTATTTATGATTTTTATTCATTAGTGTCTTTATTTTACATTTATTTATTCATTTATTATTATTATTAGTATTAGTAGTAGTAGTAGTAGTATTAACACCCTAAGCCTAACAAAAAAATAAATAATATATAACCCTAACCCTTAATCTTAACCCTAAGCTAACTTTTAACTCTAACCCCATACCCTAACTAAAAAATATAATCATAAATGAATTATAATGAAAAAAAGAAAAGAAATCAAAGCTAATAGAAAAGGTAAAGAAACTGGAATACCTAGCAACAAATGATTCAAGAGATAATAGTTTTCTCTGTTGGCTAAAAAAAATAAAAACGCCAAAGTTAAAAAACGCTGTATAAAAACACGCCAGAATAGCGCGTAACGCACAAAGATGCTACGCTTAGGTGTGAATGCAGCCTAAAAGAGAAGTTCGGGAATATAATAAAACAAGCTTACATACTCGCCTAAGTGGATGAAACATCGATCGGATGTTGTTGTATATATTTGACTGGAGTTTAGCTCTATTTATATTGAAAATACAGAACTATTATCCCTCTCTGATTTTCTATGGTAAGATTCCAGTGATTTTCCGGGGCACAATACAAAGTGTACTTAGTAGTTGAAATAAATGGCCTTGAAAGCTATTATATAATTGAAATAATGCAGTTTTCTGCATGACCGTGTCCTTTTTGAGTGATATTACCACTCCCCACCCCCTCCATATTTATTTGTGACAACAGTTTTTTTTTCACAAATGTTACTGGTGAGGCTTCTTGGGTCCTCTTCCAGCATTAAGCGGCTTTCATTGTTATTCTCATCCATCTGTTGCGCTGTTGTTTTGTGGCTAGATCTTTTACAGTTGGATATTTTCACAGGTTATTAAAAAAGGAGCCATCGACTTTCCGTCATGTCTGTTGCCTGATTTCACGGTTCACTTGATTACAGAATGAAGTTTGTGCTTTAAATACATTTCTGTATAATACTATTTCCATCATGGCATGCTGGAGTGCAACAGTGAATTTAGTATTGTTCTTTTTGAGGAATCCTGTCGGGAGAGAAGTATGTAGGCGGCCATTGATGACCGCCGTCTGAAAATGCTAGTTGTCTGGCTGCTGTACTTTGTCATGAGACCTGGGACAAACATGCTGCAAATTAAAGAAGATCTATCGTTAGAATTTTAATTTTGCAGTTCTGTCCTCAGTGTGACAAAGTATATGTAGTACTTTGTCCCATGTTACATGGTGATTTTTCTAACCCTAAATATGTGGTCTGATTTCCCCCCCCCCCCCCTCTTGCCATGACAGATATGACAACAGCTCTGAAGAAAATGGTTGATTTCATAGCTGCAGGTTGTCTCCTCTGCAAGCACTTTTCAGAGACCGTGGCAAGAGGAATGCAGAGCGAGTGGGGCATGGTCCCCTGTTGCATGGCGATTTCTAACCCTAATTATGTGGTCTGATTCCCCCCCCCCCCCTCTTGCCATGACAGATACGACAACAGCTCTGAAGAAAATGGTTGATATCATAGCTGCAGGTTGTCTCCTCTGCAAGCACTTTTCAGAGACCGTGGCAAGAGGAATGCAGAGCGAGTGGGGCATGTCCCGTGTTGCATGGCGATTTCTAACCCAACATATGCAGTCTGAACTGCCCACCCCCCGCCCTCCTCTCGTGCCATGACAGATACGACAACAGCTCTGAAGGAAACGGTTGATTCATAGCTGCAGGTTACATATAGTTACATAGTTACATAGTTAGTCAGGTTGAAAAAAGACACAAGTCCATCCAGTTCAACCGTAAAAAAATAAATAAAAAAAATAAAATAAACATATATCGTACAATCCCATATACCCAATTCTATACCCACAGGTTGTCTCCTCTGCAAGCACTTTTCAGAAACCGTGCCAAGAGGAATGCAGAGCAAAGGGGGGCATGTCCCGTGTTGCGTGGCGATTTCTAACCCTAATTATGTGGTCGGATCTGCCCCCTTTGCCCTCCTCATTTGCCATGACAGATACGACAACAGCTCTGAAGGAAACGGTTGATTCATAGCTGAAGGTTGTCTCCTCTGAAAGCACTTTTCAGAGACAGTGGCAAGAGGAATGCAAAGCGAGGGGGGCGTGTCCCATGTTGCATGGCAATTTCTAACTCTAGTTATGTGGTCTGATGTTCTCCCACTTGCCATGATGGATACGACAACAGCTCCGAGTTGATTCATAGCTGAAGCTATACAAATTGGCCTAAATTGATGAAGAAATACGATTTTATTTTATTTTTTTAACTATCAGGTGTATTTATAGCAGAAAATAAAAAAATATTGTTTTTTTTTGTTTTTGTTTTTTTAAATTGTCGCTCTTTTTTTTGTTTTTATTGCGCAAAAAATAAAAACCGCAGAGGTGATCAAATACTACCAAAAGAAAGCTCTATTTGTGGGGAAAAAGAACGTCAATTTTATTTGGTTACAGCGTCGCACGACCGTGCAATTGTCAGCTAAAGTAACGCAGCCTGGTCATTAACCATTTCAGCCCCGGAAGATTTCCCCCTTAATGACCAGGCCATTTTTTGCGATATGGTACTGCGTCATTTTAACTGACAATTGTGCAGTCATGCTTTGCTGTAACCAAACAAAATTGACGTCTTATTTTTCCCCCACAAATAGAGCTTTCTTTTGGTGGTATTTGATCACCTCACCGATTTGCGGGAATGAGCCGACCTGCCACAGTGGTCGGCAAGCGGTTAAAACAAAGCCAGCGTTTGTTTTAACATCTTCATACCGTCTTCCTTTCAGGTTGGCGGCCTCCGGCCCTTTGATTAGATGTGTGGCGATGACGTCACGTCGCACATGTGCGTGGGATCCGCTGTTCACAGCATGCGCCAGTGACATCACTGGAGGCTTCACAAGTAAATATCTCCTAAATGGCGCATGTTTAGGAGATATTTACTGTACCCATAGGTAAGCCTTACTATAGGCTTACCTATAGGTAAAAATCGTCCATGGTTTACTCTCACTTTAATGCATTCTTTGCATTAGGGTAAAAAAATATATATATATTTTTTTGTCCTCCCCTTCCCTGTGTGAATAGGAAGAGAGGTGGGAAGGATCCAGCACTGTGCACAGCTGCATCTCTTCTCCCATTATTTCTTCTTTATACAGGGACTCGAGCAGCAGCAGGAGCCATTGGCTCCTGCTGCTATCAATCAAATGCAGTGAGGAGCAAGTGGGGGACTGCTGTGTTTGTCTATGGAGTGCAGTAATGGAGGTAGTATATGGTTCCTTCTAGAAATGCTAAGATAAATACACAGGCTTTCTCCTGATACTTTAGACAACATAGCCAGGAAGGCACAATGGCACATACAGTATCTGGTGAAGATGTCCTAAAATGACTAGGTTTTGAATAGGAGTGTTATATGTTCTGATAAAGTGGTGAACCTTAGAACTCTGGAGATCGCTCTCTTCCAAAAAATGGATATGGGTCTACCCAAATATTCCTTACGCTTGTTCGGATGAGAGTTGAGATTAGCGCATGTTCACAGAATTCTACAACATATATGTAATCTTATAAATAATTGTTTACCTTATTGTGTATGTATATGTGTGATGAAAAAATATAAAAATATGCAAGCATAATTAGAAAGTCCCAAAAAATATTCATGATGGTAAGCGAGAGGTGAAATATTTAAATGATGTGAAGGCTAACCAAGCCACCAACCGCCAATGTTCGAACAGTGATGCCGCATACACACGACTGTTTTTCACGACGTTAAATATGCAATTTTTTAAATTGGCCATTAAAAACGATCGTGTGTAGGCTCCAGAGCATTTTTAACGATGTGAAAAATGGCCTAAAAAAAATGAGACCCTGCTCTATTTTTTCACGTCGTTTTTTTTACGTCGTTTTTTTTAACGACGTGAAAAACGATAGTGTGTATGCTTTTACGAGGGGAAAAAAACCGCGCATGCTCAGAATCAAGTATGAGACGGAAGCGCTCGTTCTGGTAAAACTAGCGTTCATAATGGAGATAGCACATTCATCACGCTGTAATGGACTGAAAAGCACAAGGCTGAAAAGCGCGAATCGCCGCTCAACAAACTTTACCAACATGAAGGGTGGCGCCATCCGAATGGAGCTTCCCCTTTATAGTGCCGTCGTACATGTTGTACGTCACTGCCCTTTGCTCGAGCGTTTTTTTAAATGAATGTGTGTATGCAAGACAGGCTTGAGAGGAAACAAGAAAAATCACGTCGAGAAAAGCGTCGTTTTTGAAAATGACATTAAAAACGATCGTGTGTACGCGGCATGAGAGTTTATCAGTTGAGACCGTGAGCCTTCCAATAGCCTCTGCTATGCTCTGCTGTATTCAATCAGTCCGATGTGTATCTCTCCATGGAGTACACGATGAATGAGGAGAAAAAATAAAAAATTCTTCTAATAGCGTACCACAATTCAGACAGGCATTTATGAAACAAAATCCACTCACATATTCCAAGTGCCCATCCGGCACTAAGGAAAACATGCTCACCTCAGTCGGTGGTGGTGCTGCGGTTGTATCACACAACACGGGCTCCAACCACTCAAAAATGCGATACCGTCAGCGCCCTGGTTTCACTCATCCAACCCTTATTGACCTACATCAATATCGATAAAGCTGCGGATCGGTCAGTTTAGTTGTCACATATATATCTTTGGCGCTGTTATAATCTTTTGTACTACTAATGCTTGATCACCCATATAATTCTAGCGGCTAGAATAGCCATTGCATGTTGTTGGAACCAGTCAACAGTGACGACTGACAATGTCAAACAAAAATTGAACTGGATCATGATCAGCGACAGTGAAATGACCCGCACCGTCCATAATAACCAATCAAAATTTGATTAGATGTGGCAATTTTGGATACAAGATCTATCGCTGGATGAGTGAGGCTGGAGATGAGGCTATCCTGACTGTTCTCGACTTTTGTTCTCTTTTCCTAGTCCTTTTCTACTCCTTTAGCTACCGACATGTGCAGATTATATAGACCTGGAATACGTCATCCTTCTTTTTATTTTATATTAATTTTTTATACTTTTTATTGGTTTTCTGAAAAAGTTTTACACTACAGAGCCTTTGGACATTCCCCGGCTCAAACAGCACAAAACAATCAAAAATCAAACACAGCTACTAGAGTACAATGAACCCTGCAGGTTGAAACTTGCGTAAAAAAAAAAAAGAGTTCCTCCATTCGTTACTGCTCGCACTTACAAATATTGGGGTTTATTTACTAAAGCTAGAGAGGGAAAAATGTTGTCACAATTCTGCAGAGAAACCAATCTTCTAACCTCAGCTTGTTTAATTAAGCTTTAGCAATAAAACCTGGAAGCTGATTGGTTTCTCTGCAGAATTGTGACTAATTTTGCCCTCTCTGGGTTTAGTAAATAAACCCCTTTGTGTTATAGCAATGCAATGAATCTTTTCCATAACAAGGTGCATTAGTGCCGGTGTACTGCCGAGCATTGCCCCCCAGCGCATTCTGCCCGCTCTGTACTGCGCAGGCGCGGCGCTTTTTCCGAAAATAGCCGAACATGTAGAGCTGAGAGTCAGCTCTACATGGCGCCTGCGCACACCAAATTGTGCTACACTGCTGACATCCAGGCTCTTTCTTTACCATCCCCGTGGACATGGAGGATGTTAAAAAAAGAGCCAGGAGGCCGAGCGAGCGTAGCGAGCCGTCCGAGCGAAGCGAGCCGTCCGAGCGAAGCGAGGACGTGAGGCCGACTGGCCACTTACATCTAGGTCCACGCAGGCGCCGTGTAGAGCTGACTCTCAGCTCTACACGTTCGGCTATTTTCGGAAGCTCATTGACGTTCGTACTGCGCTAACGCCGCGCCTGCGCAGTACAGTTGGGGCAGAATCCGCCGGGGGGACGTTTGTCGGCAGATCACCGATTCACACTGGGGCAGCACGACTTGCCGCGCGACTCGGCAAGGCGATCTGCACACGACTTCAGAGGCGACTTGCAAAATGACTTCTGTATTGAAGTCAATGCAAGTCGCCCTGAAGTCGTCCCAAAGTCGTACAGGAACCTTTTTCTAAGTCGGAACGACTTGAGTCGCTCCTATTAGAACGGTTCCATAGTACAGAACAGAGCGCGACTTGTCAGGCGGCTAAGTCGCCTGACAAGTTGCCCCTGTGTGAACCGGCACTTTGGATGTGCTAGAAATACATGCATAAAGTCTAATGCCGCGTACAAACGATCGGACATTCTGACAAGAAAACCGTGGATTTTTTTCTGACAGATGTTGGCTCAAACTTGTCTTGCATACACACGGTCGCACAAATGTTGTCGGAAATTCCGATCGCCAAAAACGCGGTCACGTACAACACGTACAATGGCACTATAAAAGGAAAGTTCAATACCAAGTGCGCCACCCTTTGGGCTCCTTCTGCTAATCTCGTGTTAGAAGTTTGGTGAGAGACGATTTGCGCTTTTCAGCCTTGTGCTTTTGTCCTTTACTGCTTTTCAGTTTGTGCTTGTGGGTTTGTATCTGTTTTTCAGTGCGTGTAGTCAATTTTAAATAAAAAATAAAATAAAACAAACAGGAGATCTTGAATAAAAAAAAAAAAAGATCATGTAGCGCACCCACCTCTCCCCAACCTGCATTTAATTAGGCTCCTCGCAGGCAGAGAGAGGCACGCCGCACCACAAGCCCGTACCCTCCTGAGTAAAGAGGTTGAGCGGTGTTAGTTTTGGGCCTTGTCTGCGGCCAGAGTCAAAGTCCTCCCAAGAATGATCTCACCTCTACTTTAGATAGATGCAAGTCCTCGTTTTCCCCAGGAATGTGAATGTCCACACTAGCTGAAAGTCCAACTCAACATTTATTTCACACCGGATAATAAACAGCCTCTTTGAGAGCAGACAGGTTGGAGCGAAGATACAGGACAGCTTAGGTGTGGAGGAGGTCCAGGCACAAACGTAGCTTAACTCTTTAGACTGTTTAGGTTTCTCAAACAGCTTTGGCGCACGATCTCTGCCACAGACCGTGAGGTTGGTCTTTGCCACAGACCGGGTGAATAAAGTCACTGCCACTGACTTGGAGCGTAGGGTCACTGCCACTGACTTGGAGCGTAGGGTCACTGCCACTGACTTGGAGCGTAGGGTCACTGCCACTGACCTGGTGAATAGGGCCTTGCCCTATGAAGTCACTGCCACTGACTTGAATGAGTAGGGTCACTGCCACTGACCTGGTGAACTTCCTTCTTAAAGTATTTGGCCCATGTCAAGGAGAAAACATCCCTCCGGAGAGTTACCAGAGGCCCTCACCGTCACCACGACTGCGCTGGGTCTTCGGAAAGGGTTACCTCCCTGGCCTCCTCATCTCAGATACGGGTCCCCTCACAAGGCGGCACCCTGGGAGTCCTCGATCCCTAGCGGACCCCAGCCAAAGGTTGCTGGGCCCCGGGCCTTCAAAATAGTACCTCACCCCAGACTGAAGGTGTCTGGGATGGAACAGGAACAGGAACTCCACCTCCGGGCCTAAGGCACCCAGAGACGACCCTCCTCACGCCCAGGCTGAAGGTGCCTGGGCGCGGACGAACCACACACACCCAGGCTGAAGGTGCCTGGGCGTGGACGAAGACCCTGAATGGAAGATGTACGCCCCCTTTTATACCCTCTCCCGACAGGCACAGCAGGTTCCCTGCCCCGCCGTACTACTGCCGAGAGGGGACACAAAAGGTGCAGCCCTGGATTGGTGGTTCAACCCTGGCTTATGGCGACAGCCCCACCTGTAGGCCACAGGGATCTGTGCACCAACACTATCTCCCATCAACAGAAATGGTCCATTAACCCTAACAATCAGTGTGTCTGAGCCTAGTTACCACTCAGACACTCCCCTTAAATGGAACACCCCGCTACAATCACTATAAAAATTAATTCTAAACATTATTATGGAGATCTGGCTAAAAAAAAAAAGAGATTATTCAGGAGATCACGAGAAATAATAAAGAAATCAGTTTGTCAGAACTCTGTGTGAATATCAGCAGCAAAACAACTTCATTAGAGCCCATTCACACAGGGGCAACTTTGGATCCGACTTCAAGTCGCCTCAAGTCGCGCTGCATGAGAAAATCAATGTAAGTGAATGGAGCCGTCTTAATGTACACTACTGCAGTCACGCCGACTTCAAAAAAGGTTCCTGTACTACTTCAATCCGACTTCTAGGCGACCTGTACCCATTGATTTCAATGGAAGTCGCCTCAGAAGTCGGATCCCCTGTCTTAACAGAAGCAACTTTCCAGGAAGAGAACATACATTTCTCAGGCAAACCTCTCCCTCCCCCCCCCCCCTCCCACAGAGCTGATTCTTGTTTGATTGGCCACTGGAATGTCTCCTGTCCTGGAGGCAACTTGAAGTTGCCTTGTAAGCAGCTGTGCTGTGATTCATACTCGAGTCGTGTCCAAGTTGCCTCCCAAAGTCGCGCTGGAAGTCGTGTTGCCCCTGTGTGAATGGAGTCTAATTCTAGCATTATAAACAGGGCTTTTTTTCTCAGGGAATAGGTGCAGGAACTCTCCCCTTCTGATTAACTTCTTATCTCCGCCCGCTACCCACCTCTGAGAACCGTCCCTTGGTTCCACCCCCTACCAACCTCCCAGTACCTCCCCTTTTAGAGAATACAGATCCAAGAGTCATTTTGTGTTGCTAAATAATTTGTTTGGAATTTGTTAATAATAGATCCCCTAGCAACAATGGACTCCACCCCAGAAACAATAGATCCCTTGCAGCAAAAATATACTCCACCCCAGCAACAGTGGACCACCCACAACAATGGACCGCCCACAACAAAATACCACCCCTTAGCAACAAAAGATCCACCCCAGCAACATTAGACCCCCCCCACCAGCAGCAACAACAGTTCTCCCAGCAGCCAGCATCAATAGACCCTCCAACAGCCAGCAACAATAGACCTCTCTCTCTCAACATTAGATCCCTACAAGCAACATAAGACCCCAAGCAACAGTAGACCCTCATACAAAAACAGATCCTCACCAGTGACAATAGATCCCCCAGCAACCAGCATCAATAGACCGTCCAGCACACCACACACCCCTTGCTATTACATACTCAGTGCTGGAGGTGGTGGAACTGCGTTCCCCCGCGTTCCCGCTGAAAAAAAGCCCCGCTTATAAAGAAGAAGAGAATGCGCTGCATTAAAGGATTAAAAAAAATTCAGCGTGACGAATGTGCTATCTCCATTACGAACGCTAGTTTTACCAGACCGAGCGCTTCCGTCTCTTACTTGATTCAGAGCATGCGTGGAATTTTGTGCGTCGGAATTGTCTACACATGCTCGGAATTCCGACAGCAGATGTCTGATGGAGCCTACACACGGTCGGAATTTCCGACGACAAGCTCCCATCGAACATTTGTTGCTGGAAATTCCGAGCGTGTGTACGCTGGTTTAGGCTAGCAGAACTTTAATAAAAGATAATTATCTAAATCACCTCCCACCCAACCACGCATCATTGCTCAGCATTTGTGCTTGGAGATTCAAGCCATATGTTCCATATTTTGTCAAATTTACCCGGGCATCCACGGGAAAGGTAAGTTGCTTTGTATAGAGGTACAGCTGCATTAACTAAGGACTTCCAAAAATTTAAGGAGGGCTCCACAGGTTGTTTCCATTTTAAAATAATTGCTTTTCGAGCATAGACCAATAATAATAACCCTAGTAGGCTTCTGGTTGCCGTGCAGTGTATCAAGGGAACCACCAAGCCCAGTAAACAGACTGAGACTGTTTGGGGGATTGTGATAATGGTTAGAGAAGTTATGAACTAAATAACTGTACCCCAGAAAGTTTGCAAATTGGGGCAGGACCATAGCATAACTATGTCATCCTTGACCATAAGGAGATCTCAATATATTTTATCTTTAGGCTTGTTTCTCTATGCCATCTAGGACACCTGTTTCACTTGTGAAGTTTGATTCCACCAGCTTGTCCATATACTGTATATGTCCCTTCTATACTATTGTGAGTTTTGCTCTATGTAGAGCAGTGGTTCTCAACCTTTCTAGTGCCGTGACCCCTTCATAAAATTTCCCAAGTTGTGGGGACCCCTAACAGTAAAATTATTTTTGTAGCGTGGGTTGTCAGCACCTAAGGCAAGACAAGTAATTTGCGCCCCCCTAACCACGGACATTTAGCGCTCCCTGAGCCCCTTCCACTTGTACAGTATTAAAACCCCTTACGGTACATTTTAGGATGCGCCACTCTTTCTCTTTGTTCTCTTTTCTTTCCCTTTTATCTCTCTAGCCATCTTTCTTATTTTTTCTCTCCCCTTTTCTTTGTCCCTCCCCCTCTTTTCCTCTCTCTTCCATGTATTCTCTATTTTTATTCCTTCTCTTAATCCTTGGTGGGGGGGGGGGGCAGTGCTGGGAGGAGTTCTGATCAGCCAACTTAGGTGCTCTTGATCAAGGTCATCTGCTGATCTGAGAACTGTACTGGGGACTTTTGATGGCAACTATAAATCACAGGTAGTGTTACTCATTGTGTCTCCGGCTTCACTTTGTCTCCGACTTTGTGGTGTCTCGCAGCAGTGACACCTATGCCGAAATCAGGAGATAGGGTCTCCTCCAGCTCCACCCACTTCACATTCCTCACCAGTCAGCTGACCTTTGGTCTCTGCCCCCCCCCCCCCCAGCCTTGCCTTAAACGAAATGGGCAGCTGCGAAGAGGCTGAGTGGCGGTCGCGGCCTTTAGAAACAGCCCAGCTGAGCGGCCACAGGCTTCAGGCACAGCTCTGCTGGGCAGCCGCAAAAAGATTGGCAGAGAGGTGTGGGCTTCAGGAACAGCCCAGGATTCGGTGACCCCTGACAAATCATCATTCGACCCCCGAGGGGGTCCCGACCCCAGGTTGAGAACCACTGATGTAGAGCTATCCCTTAACAATGATCGGACTGCTCTGTTTTTTGACTCAGTTGGTTTACATCTGGACATGCCTTTTTTATATGTCTTCATAATGTGCTATTTGACCCCATACGGGTCACCATCTTTGTGCTCGCTTTTGTATAATATACAAACTACCTTTTGTATTTGCAAAAGTTCTGCCCATCGGTATAGATTGGTTCAGTGAACCCAATGAAATCCCAAGCATCTAGGCCTCCAGTTTGTCCCAAATGGATAATTTAGTTATTGATGAATTATAATGGGAAGAATTTCTTAGAGGTGCTTTTTGTCTTATGGAACAACAGGAGGGAGATCCCAGCCCTTAGAGTTCACTCAGGGACTCCAGTGCCAAAAATATCCCATTCTGAGTTCCAAAGATCCCATACACACCGCGGACGTTATGACTGGGTATGCCACAGCTGGATTTTCCATTAATGTATAAATGCAGCTGGAGGAGTGAGATTTCCCTCATTCTGTACACTCTTCTCCCTACCTTTTGCTGTATGAAGAAAGGATTATCGGCCTTTCTGTATCGGTTAGAGTCAACATTCGGAGTAAGCACACCTTCTGTAAAGATTCATAAAAGCGTTGTGTCAGTCACTGAGGGAAGCTCTCGGCAGCTGGAGGAAGCGGTTTCCATGGCGACAGGAACCCGAATAATAATGAGAGAGCCTTGGAAAGCAAATGGCAATTACTCCGAGCTCCTGACTTCTGCTGAGTTAATTTGCTTTGTTCACTACTGATCTTTCACAAAGAAACCTTTCTGCTCGCTGTGAAGTCTTACTAAAGAGTTTTACAGCCCGTACAAGTGGCTAGTTATTCTCCGTGTCTGTCGCAGTAAAGCGGAACGCCCTTCAAACGCACTCAGGTTCTTTGGAGTGTTAACATCCATTTTATCGAAATTTGCTATGCTTGCCTTTCAGATTTATGGAAGTCACCTGACTTGGAATGCATTTGGTCTGCTTTTTTTGGTGCCTTACAGTTAAAGTATATCTCATCCCAAAACTTTTTTGTCCATTTTGGATAGAGTAAGGAATGCTTAAAACCCATGTCAGGTGCCAACTGTGTCCCTTTGGAGGGATTTATCTTCCCTTGTCCTGTAGACAAAACTGGACAAAGACTGAACTAGACGGTTGTTACTGGAATATGCCGTTGGGAGATTTTCCCTCTATTCCTGTTCTGCCGACCACTCAAATGTTTTGATCTTCCTATACTTTTCAGTAACAATGATGACCAGAACAGAGAGAATAAATCTCCCCCGGACAGCAATAAAAACCAAGATACAGTGAATCTAGAGTTGAAGCCCCACGCCATCATCTTTAAAGGGTAAATCCACTTTTGTGAGAATAAAAAAATGTAAATGGGAAAAATAAATAATAATATAGCATATACAATTGCAACTCAAATCATATTGTAATTGAATGTTTTTAAATTATCGCTCCTTTTTAAACTGCAGCGCTGTAATTTTCTGTAAAATGCAATACAATATGGCTACCTGGAGGCTTTCTGTACACAGATGGCATACAGAACGTCCTCATAAAATGTAATTTCCTGCTTGTGTGATCGGCTCACTGATTTTCCCAAAAGTCAGATTTTTTTTTTGCATCCCCTGCAACAAAAATTTCATTTTTGGTTTGGTACTCCTAAAGGGGAAATCCTATCTAAAGGGATGCAGATCTTTCTAATTTCCACATTAGAACCCTGCAGGTGCAGCAGCTGACTGGTAATTATAAAACGACTCCCGTACAGGCTCACTCTGGACATGGACACAGACCAACAGCTATTTCTTCAGAATAACAAAAGGTAGGAATCTGCAACAAAATCCTTGCAATGTACATAGATCACAAACGTGGAGTTACTTTTTAAGTCCAGGTACAAGTTTATTTGAAAGTAAACTTAGGCTGGCCATACATGGTCGAATTCCGAACAAATTTTCTTTTCAAAATCATACATTTTGTGCATTTTTTGATCCGATGGTGCCACCGTTGATTTTCGATTTTCGACCAACCAAGCCTTCAATTTCACCTCATGTTGCTACAGAAAAAAAAATTTGTGGCCGGGAATCTTCTTTTCTTTCTGGGAATTTTATTTTCTTGCACTGTGCATTCCTTTTTGTATTACATTTCGCGCACGATTTTCCCATCATTGATTCGAAAATGTTTTTTTCAAAAAATTTCCAACATGCCCGATTACTCAAATTTGATTGCCGCACGAAAATCAACGGTTGATGCAGCCCACTAATGGTGCGAAATTCGAACGAAAATTCTTAGGTAAGATTTTCGAAATTCGACCATGTATGGCCTGCCTTAGATGAAAACTGTAACAGCTTTGACTAAGCCTCGCTCCCTTCATTAGGGCTGAAAAAAAGACATGGGATACAAGATCAGAATGCATAAATCGGTTACTGTAATTACAAAAGAGAGGTTAATTTAAGTGCCTTTATGCTTAGATTTTGACATTTTTCAGCCCTGATGAAGGGGGCAAGGGATAGTCCCTGACATGCATTGGCTGTTTGTTTAGTTTTCATCTAAGTGGACATTCAAGTAAACTTGTATCTGGAATTTGTGATCACTGTGTTGGTGGTTCAGTCCTAGATTCGCTTTATTTATGGTCCAAACCCTTAAACCCAACCACACAACTTGCACCTACAGGTAAGCCTAGATTAAGGCTTACCTGTAGGTGTAAGAAGTATCTCCTTAACCTACACGGTTAAAGAGATATTTTCAGAAAACCCTGCACCGATGTCTACGGCGCATGCGTGCCGTAGACAACGGCGCACTGAGCGTTGCCGGTTTTCTGAATGGGAGACTGCCGGCCCCACGCGCATGCGTGTGACGTCATCGCCGTTCCGGCCAATCACAGCGCCAGAGCAGCGATACACTGACGGCAGTGACGGGACATCGAGGCTAGATGGCGGCGGCGAAGGGGAACGAGGAGCAGTTCGGAGGCTTCGATCTCAGGTAAGTCATTCATAATGAGCTAGTATGCTATACATACTAGCTCATTATGGCTTTCTTTTGCAGGTTTAAAAAAAAAAAAAAAAACTATTTCCAGGGTTTACTTCCTCTTTAAGTGCGTATAAGCTGCTTGCCTAGTACCCATATACCATTCTTCCAAACAACCTCTTCCCTATTTGGTGGTAAAAAGGAAATCCAGTGCCACACATCCAATCCCTCAAGCAATAAAAACTGCCAAAGGTTCTAAACACTTACTACACTGGAAAAAAACTGCTTGCCGCCCGCCCACAGTCAAATGACGGAGGGACGGTTCGGCTCTCGTTCTGGGACGATGTCATATGACGTCATCTCAGAACGGCCAAGGCTCTTTAACCATGTGATCGGCTGTGTCCAATCACAGCTGGTCACATGTAAACACAGAAATGCCGGTAATCGTCTCTCACCACCTCACATTTGACAGAGTGTGTGGCAAGGAAAGACGATCAGCGGCATCTCCTCACAGGGGACATGTAATCAGGGCACTGATCATCGGTGCCCTGATTACAATAAAGTGCCAGCAATCAGTGCCCATTAGTTATGCCAGTCAGTGCTGGCTATCAGTGCCACCCATCAGTTCAGCCTATCCATGCCCATCAGTGCCACCTATCAGTGCTTATCAGTGCCCATATGTGTGTCATATTGGTGCCTCCTCATCAGTGCCCATCAGTGCCGCCTCATCAGTGCCCATCAGTGCCGCCTCATCAGCGCACATCAGTGAAGGAGAAAAATTACTTATTTACAAAATTTACTGACAGAAACTAAGGCCCCTTTCACACTGGGACAGTGGGTGCGGTGGCGGTATAGCACCGCTATACCGTCGGAATTGTGGCGGTATTCGGCCGCTAGCAGTGCGGCATTAACCCCCGCTAGCAGCTGAAAAAGGGTTAATACCGCCGGCAATGTGCCTCTGCAGAGCCGCATTGCCGGCGGTATTACCACCGTTTCTCATTACTTTCAATGGGAAGGAGCGGTAAACACACCGCTCCTCTCACCGTTCAAAAGATGCTGCTAGCGGGATTTTTGGAGCGGTCCTGCTAGCGCACCGCCTCAGTGTGAAAGCCCTCTGGCTTTCACATTGAGACTGCAGGGGCAGGAGTTTTCAGGCGGTATTTAGGCGCTATTTTTTAGCGCTAAACCGCCTGAAAAACTCATCCGTGTGAAAGGGGTCTAAGAAAAACTTTTTATTAATAAAAAACCCAGCAGTGAATAAATACCACCAAAATAAAGCTCTGTTTGTGTGAAGAAAATGATAAAAATTTCTCATTCAAAGTGTGACAGCGCTGAAAGCTGAAAATTGGCCTGGGCGGGAAGGGGGTGAGAGTGTCGGGTAGGCAAGTGGTTAAAATCCCTGTCTCAAAACTAAAATGTAGAAGAAAAGATGTAAAGAAGAGATCTACTTCTATATACAGTATACAATGTTAGTACCTAAATTGTGTTGTGCTATTCAGTCATTTGTGATGAAATGCTCCAGCTGGAGCTACGTCCCGTGACGTCATCACGTTCCCGAAAGTGTCCCCAGAAGTACTTTTCGGCTGGTTTGGCTTGTATTTTTTGACAGCATTCTTTAACACAAGCATTTTTACTTGCCTTTTTTATCAATAAATGTTTACAGGTTTACACTATGTGGGGTGCTTGGTCTCCTTGCTCTTTTTGACATGCGTACATAATCTCACTGGCCACTTTATCGGGTACACCTTGCTAGGACCAGGTTGGACCCCCCTTTACCATCAGAACTGCCTTCATTCTTCATGGCATAGATTCAACAAGGTGATGGAAACATTCCTCAAAGATTTTGTTCCATAGTGACATGATGGCATCACGCAGTTGCTGCAGATTTGTCCGCTGCGCATCCATGATGCGAATCTCCTGTTCCACCACACCCCAAAGTTGCTCTATTGGATGAGATCTGGTGACTGTGGAGACCATTGGAGTACAGTGACCTCATTGTCATGTTCAAGAAACCAGTGGTGAGATGATTGGATCTTTGTGACATGGTGCATTATCCTGCTGGAAGGAGACATCAGAAGATGGGTACACTGTAGTCATAAAGGTATGGACATGCTCAGGAACAACATTTTCAGGTAGGATGTGGCGTTTAAATGATACTCAATTGGTACTAAGGGGCCTAAAGTGTGCCAAGAAAATATCCCCCACACCATTACACCACCACCACCAGCCTAAACCATTGATACAAGGCAAGATGGATCCATGCTTTCATGTTTACGCCACATTCTGCCCCTACCATTTGAATGTCGCAGCTGAAATCGAGACCAGGCAATGTTTTTCCAATCTTCTATTGTCCAATTTTGACGAGCCTGTGCGAATCATAACCTCAGTTTCCTATTCTTGGCTGACAGGAGTGGCACCCGGTGTGGTCTTCTGCTGCTGTAGCCCATCCGCTTCAAGTTTCGATGTGTTGTATGTTCAGAGATAGTATTCTGCATACTTTGGTTGTAGTGAGTGGTTATTTGAGTTATTGTCGCCTTCCTATAATCTCGAACCAGTCTGCCCATTCTCCTGTGAGCTTTGACACAAACAAGGCATTTTCATCCACACAACTGCCACTAACTGGATAGTGTCTTTTTTTTGGACCATTCTCTGTAAACTCGAGATGGTTGTGTGTGTGAAAATCCCAGTAGTTTAGCAGTTTTTGAAATACGGAGACCAGCCCTTCAGGCACCAACAACCATGCCACATTCAAAGTCCCCTAAATCGCCTTTTGTCCCCATTCTGTGCAAGTCGTCTTCACCACCTCCTAGATGCCTAAATGCGTTGCTGCCATGTGATTGGCTGATTAGCAATTTGTGTTACCAAGCAATTGAACAGATGTACTTGATAAAGTGGCCGATGAGTGTACATATAAGTGAATATTGGAGACAGAATCATGCTGAGCATTTTATGCCTTCTCTATAATATGAGGGTCAGATCTCTCCGGCAAGCCTCTTGCTGTGTCTGTTTTGGTGGTGGAGACCCATCTGGCGAGGAAATTACAACGTCACTCTTTGTGGGGTGTTTGGAGCGATTTTGGTTCATTTTTATTTCAGTTGGTATATGTGTATAGTGCAGCACAATTTATGTATTAATGCTAGCTATGGTAAATGTCCCATAGTGTGCTAGCTGCTTCCCTTTTCTATTGCATATTAATTCACTAGCGTGGTTCTTTATATTGCTCATATATACAATATCTAGCTGCTGGCATCGCCAATATTTTCTCTGTAGACCAGAGTATACAGTGGAACCTCGGATTGCGAGTAACGCAGTTAACGAGCGTTTCACAATACAAGCACTGTATTTTGAAAAATCCTAACTCGGTTTGCGAGTGTTGTCTCGCAAATCGAGCAGAATTCAGGCCAAAGCGGTGTGCAGTACCGCGTTTGGTCTGAGGTGGGGGGGGCGCCGGAGCTGTTTGGAGCCATTCGGCGCTGTTTGGAGCCGTTCGGAAAGACTCGGAAATACTACGTTCCTGTCAGAAACCATGAATCAGACCGAGACAGAAGTGCAGTTAAATCACACTAGTTTAATAATAAATAATAAAAAGGTAAACAGAGTAAGTGTAGTCAAAACATAGCCAGAGTTCAGTAACCGGATCAGGTTGTCGGCCAAGCCAAAGTCCAAGAAGCAGCGATAAAGGTAATAGAACAGTCAAGCAGGTCTTCAACTGGAACGCAGGAGAAAGTCTCTTGTGATGTTAAGACAGGCGAAGGCGAAGAGCAAATGAACTGGAAGTCCTTAAGTAGGCAGAGCTGGCGAGCGGATCATCAACAGGTGGATCACTGTGGAGAGATGGAAGCTGGCAATTAGCTGACAGCTGAGCTGCCAGCACAGAGAAGGAAGGGCTGAACCCTGACAGTTCCCGAGCCTTTCCGAGGTCAGCCGAACTGTCCTCGGGCCTTTCAGGCTGTTTCCGACGCTCTCCGGCGCCCCCCACCTCTGGCCGCATGCGGTATTGCATGCCATTAAAGTCAATGCGGAACAAATTATTTTCGTTTCCATTGACTTCAATGGGGAAACTCGCTTTGATATGCGAGTACTTTGGATTACGAGCATTCTCCTGGAACGGATTATCCGAGGTTCCACTGTACTGTACTTTTCATCTGACACACCTCCATAAGTGTTGTGTTTCTGGTCCCCCACTGAGTGTTGTGGTTTCTTCTGCTGGCCTCTGCCTCACTGGGGACCTGTGGAAGAAACCACAGCTCTCGAAGGGGGCCAGGAATCTGACACTTCCAGAAGTGTTTTGAATGAAGTGGTTTCTCCAGGCGCTGTTGTTTTACAGGAGAGTGTAGATTTGCAGTTTGAGTGGCAAAAGCATAAATGTAATATATAATTTTTTTTTTTTTTCTTCTTTTGCGACAAGGTTGTTTTAAGCCTGAGGCACCTACAGACAGTCGGCTCAATCCAGTGATTTTTTTTTTTACAGTTGGCTCAGCGAACTTTTGTATGTTTGTCGGCTCTTCCATGATCCTGATCAATGCTTTCTGACTGAGCCTGCTTGGGGGAAAGTTTATAAGTGAAAATAAAAACAGGCCTAAACATAGATCCTATATGGTTACTGTTTGAGCGGATTTAGCCTAGGTTCACATTGGAGCGATTTGACATGTGATTTGAGAGATCGCATGACAAGTCGCACCGATTTGCAAAAGTAGTTCCTGCAATACTTTTGCCCATTTCAGGCGACTTCAATAGACACCTGTGCATGAAGCCCCACAGATGTCTATCAAGTAGCACCTGAAATCGCGCTGACCTTGCTACTTTGAAATCACGCTATTTCAAGTGAAGTAGCGCGATTTCAAAGCAGCATCAATGTCAACCAGGGCTTTGCCCTGGTTCACACTGGTGCGTTTTGACATGTGATTTGGCATGTCAAATCGCATGTCAAAACGGTGGTATTTGCAGCAAATTGCCGGCAATGGCACCGTCCTAATCGGTGCGACGCCGCATCTGCCATGTAGCCTCGAGCTCCCTCCAATGTAAAATACAAATTGTGTTTGTGTTACTTTGTTTGTTTCAACAAAATCAAATCCCCAGACCGGTAAAGCGGCGACCTGACGTCTCCTAGCGGGTGATCGCCTGCCTCAGGTACAGCGGGACCGGGGGAGATGGGAAGGGGGTCCAGTGCAAGTTCACCTTACATATTTTCTGTAAAGGTGAACTTACACTTTAAAGTGTTTGTTACCTCAACACTTCATATTCCTGATATGTGCCTGCTGTACCATGTACTTGTATGAGAAAGTATCCTGTACTCTTTGTATTGATTCCTTTGTGTGAAATCCCTGGGGTTTCTGCCAGTCCCTCTGCTTTCGTATTAAAATCTGACCGCACCAGCTATGCTGGGAACTCGGCCTGCTCTCCTCCAATGATCAGACTTGTCCTGACACGCCCCCCGCTGCACAGCTATTTACTGGCAAGCTCAGTGTGTTGCAGCTTCTCCTCCCCCAGCTCTTATGCAGCTGAGAACAGAGGGAATGTGATCACTTATAAAAAAAGGGAAAAAAATATTATATATATATATATGTGTGTGTGTGTGTATATATATATATATATATATATATATATATATATATATATATATATATAATTTTTTCCCTTTTTTATAAGTGATCACATTCCCTCTGTTCTCAGCTGCATAAGAGCTGGGGGAGAAGAAGCTGCAACACACTGAGCTTGCCAGTAAATAGCTGTGCAGCGGGGACAAGTCTGATCATTGGATATATATGTGTGTGTGTGTGTGTGTATGTGTGTATATATATATATATATAATGTGTGTGTGTGTGTGTGTGTGTGTAAATTTATTATTATTATTTTTTTTAATTATCAATACAAAAATGTTTTGCCTTTTTGATTTCTATTTAAACTGAATGGGTTGTTTTACAAGGTGATTATTTTCAATCGCTTGTTCTGAAAGTTGAAAATTTTCGTATTTCCCCTCGCTTTGTCTTTTCAGACAGCAGTCACTGGTGCAAATAGAGGGGTGGATCTCCTCGACGAGACCACACACTGGTATAAAATCCTGACAGAGGGCCTAAATCTTCCCCGCAGTATCCAAAGCGTAAAAAAATTGCCTCTAGGTTAAGTACAGATGTGAAAATTGCAGCTGAACTGCGATGATGATGGCTGTTAAAAGGCGTTCTGTGCCTGACCATGTCGCCCTGTAAAAACGTCTGACAAAGCCTCTTTCAGAAGATTTGTGTGAGCATTTGTGCCTCACTTAGTAGAAAATTTGAGAAATCGGCCTTGTATAACCCCGGGCACAGCTTGCTGCGATTTAAGAGAGTCTCACGCTGCCGTGGAAATCTGCTGACTGGTGGAAGAAGACTATAGACAGATAGAGTTAGATGTCTACCAACTGACATGTAGCCTCGAGCTCCCTCCAATGTAAAATACAAATTGTGTTTGTGTTACTTTGTTTGTTTCAACAAAATCAAATTACTTTTGTTACAATAAATGGTGGGCAAGGTGTCTGCATATTCCTGGTCAGGCTGGGCTCTTGTGAAGTGGAAATGTATCTTCTTCCACGTTGTAAAAGTATACTTGCTCCATTATTTACTTTAGGGGGCGCCAAACTGGGGCTGGTGAGAGAACAAAATGTCCTGGTGTCATTGGGAGTAAAATATGCCCTAGTGTTGGAGCAAAAAACAACCTAGTGCCTTTGGTCAGAGGGGGGAGGAATATTGCCCCGTTGTTGTTAGTTTAAGGAATAGTGCCACATCTATAGTTTAAGGAATAATGCCCCATCTGTGGTTATAGTGAGCGTATTCGCTGCCCATCATTGGTGCCAGTGAGAGAAATTATGCTCCATTCTTGGTGTCAATGATTGAAATAGTGCCCCATCACTGGGAGGATGAGCGTCTGATCATTGGTGTCAGTGGAAGGAATTGTGCCCCATCATTGAAGTCAGTGGAAGGAATAGTACCCCATTATTGATGTCAGTGTAAGGAATTGTGCCCCATCATTGATGCCAGTGGGAAAAATTATGCTCCATCAATGGTGTCTGATAGAAATAGTACCCCATCACTGGTATCAGTGAGAGGATGAGCGTCCGATCATTGGTGTCAGTGGCAGGAATAGTGCCCCATCACTGGTGTCAGTGGAAGGAATAGTGCCCCATCACATTTTTTTAATTCTGGGATTTGTTTCATTCATAACAACTCTGTTTCTGGCACAAAGCATGGCAAAGTTAATTACATACCAATAAAGTAAGGTATATGGGGGGGCACAATTACTCCCATTGACGCCAACAATTCAGTACAATGCCTCCACTGCTTCCAATGACGGGGCATCAATTCTCCAACTGGCACCAACAATGGTGAATATTTTCTCCCACTGACACCAGCCATGGGTAACTATTCCCAGTGATGGGACGTTCTTCCTTCCCCTGACACCAGTGATGGGGCAGTAATCCTTCCACTGACAAGTGATCAGATGCTCATCCTTTCACTGATACCAGTGATGGGACATTACTCCTTCCACTGACACCAATGATGGAGCATCATTTCTCCTACTGGCAGCATCATCACAAATCCCAGACTAAAAAAGTACCTCTTTTTTTTTACAGCAGCACTAGTTAATTGAGGTTGTGAATCTACTGCTGGTCAAACAAAAAAAAGGATGTATTTGTGTGTGTGCGTGTTGTGTGTGTGCGTGTTGTGTGTGTTGTGTGTGTGCGTGGTGTGTGTGTGTGCGTGTTGTGTGTGTGCGTGTTGTGTGTGCGTGTTGTGTGTGTGCGTGTTGTGTGTGTGCATGTATGTATGTGTATATATCTATATATATATATATATATATATATATATATATATATATATATATATACACACAATCTGGTGATAGAACAGAGCCTTGGGGGCACTCTGCACATGCTCAGTTCGGTGTGTTTGTATATATTGCTGTAGAGCTTTTTTTTTTCTCTTGGGAGAGTGCATGTGATCAGCACAGGACCAATTGGCATTGTCCAGACAGAGGGTCAGGAGTCGTGCAGCCTCATAGGACAATCATGGGAGAATGAAAACTCCTCCCACAAGCTTTAACAAGGAACTGATAGAAGTCACAAGACTGCTATATACTGCTGATGAGAAAAGGTATTTAGTAGTTTATATTTACTAAAACTATTGCATTTCTATGTTCTGTGTACTGTGGGAGACCAGATATAGTGAATGCCGGGTCCTGGGTTTAGTAACACTTCAGTACCGCCTTATTTCCTTCTGGCTCTCTCCAAAACAAATTTATTTTAATTTTTGGGGAGTTTTAAGGGCTTTCAGGGTAAGTTTGGTATTTCTAGGATAGAATTGGCAGTTAAAGGATGCCACCTCTTGAACTAAAGTGTTCTAGTAGGTTTTTCGGGGTATGTGGCTTCTAACAAATATACCGAATTATGTGGTAATAGAGGGCTGCATAGCCAGTAAGCAGTGCTAAGATGATTGGGAGTTGGAGGTTACTGTTTTTCCCTTTCGGATGTCACCCTAGGATGTGCCATACCGTATGTTTTACACATTAGCCCACCACAAGGAAGTGTCATCACAAGAGCTGTTTGACTCAGCCACAGCTTGGCTCCGTTCTATATATATATTTTAACTGCTATTTATAAACCAAGGCAACTTGTGACTGAAAATTCATTGTTCTTAAATGTGGCACGTTTTGGATGCAGTATTTCTGTTGTGATACATTTAGACACCTTTTGGTCTTTTGAAGAGCTACAGGTGCAGGTGGTATCTAACGGTTCTTAGTGTGTTGAATGGCTGATCTCCCCTCATGCTCTGCAGTTCCTCCTGTTGGTCGCTGCTTCACTATAGTCATGATGTAGCAGCTTGTGAGAGCAACCGCAGTGTGAGCCAGTTGATTTGTATTTCTGTATGGCCAGCCTTCTGATCCAGACAGCCAGCCTCTAGACCAGGGGTCTCCAAACTTTCAAAACAAAGGGCCAGCTTACTTCCCTTCAAACTTTAGAGGACTGTGGCCAGTGGGCATAAACCATGTCATAGGCTTGGTGGTCAATTGAAGTAAAAAATTACATCATTGGTGTTCAGTGGGAGGAGTAATGCTCCATCATTGGTGTCAGTGGGAGGAATAGTGCCCCATCATTGGTGTCAGTGGGAGGAGTAGTGCTCCATCATTGGTGTTGGTGGGAGGAGTAGTGCGCCACCATTGGTGTCAGTGGGAGAATTGGTTCCCCATCTTTGGTGTTAGTGGGAGGAATAGTACCCCATCGTTGGCATGGCATCAGTGGGAGGAATAGTGCTCTGTGTTTGTGAGTGGAAGAAATAGTGCCTCAAGGACTGGATAAAAGCAAACAAAGGGCCACATTTTGGAGACCCCTTCTCTGACTACACAGCAGTTTAGTAGTACAGCCTGGTCCATAACCCTCCCCAGCCTGTGATTGGACAAAAAGGAAACAGCAGCACACTGAAGAAAAGTGTTAACCTGGCAATGAAATACATCCCATTGTATTGCATTGCAATTACTGCCCCTAAGATCATTGGGGCTCATTGAAAGATCCTCCTGATCTGCAGCCGACGAGACTCGCTCCTGATCTGCAGCCGACGAGACTCGCTCCTGATCTGCAACCGACGAGACTCGCTCCTGATCTGCAGCCGACGAGACTCGCTCCTGATCTGCAGCCGACGAGACTCGCTCCTGATCTGCAGCCGACGAGACTCGCTCCTGATCTGCAGCCGACGAGACTCGCTCCTGATCTGCAGCCGACGAGACTCGCTCCTGATCTGCAGCCGACGAGACTCGCTCCTGATCTGCAGCCGACGAGACTCGCTCCTGATCTGCAGCCGACGAGACTCGCTCCTGATCTGCAGCCGACGAGACTCGCTCCTGATCTGCAGCCGACGAGACTCGCTCCTGATCTGCAGCCGACGAGACTCGCTCCTGATCTGCAGCCGACGAGACTCGCTCCTGATCTGCAGCCGACGAGACTCGCTCCTGATCTGCAGCCGACGAGACTCGCTCCTGATCTGCAGCCGACGAGACTCGCTCCTGATCTGCAGCCGACGAGACTCGCTCCTGATCTGCAGCCGACGAGACTCCCTCCTGCTAAGCTAAATCCACCTGCTTCAAGCTGCATTCGCATTTCCGTTGACTTGACTTTTTTTTAAATACACATTTTTTTTCCATTTCATATATTTTTTGTTTAGCCTTAACAAAAAAAAGAGCTAGAGAATAGAGCATAACAGTTATGCTCTCTTCTTTTCTTTTTTTTTTTGTTACGCCTAAACAAAAAATATACGAAATGGAAAAAATTACATACGGTAAGTTAAAAAAAGACACTAATCCATATAGTTCAGCCAATTGAAACTCGCACAAATAGAAAACCTCAATTGACAATACCCTCTACCTACAGTTGATCCAGAGGAGGGAAAGAATAAAAAAACAAATTAGGCAAGGTCCAATTCGCTCCAGCGGGGAGAAAAAGATACCTTCCTGATCCCCCAGAAGGAAATTTTGGATATTTCCCTGGATCAACAACCCCTGGCATTGTTAACTCTACAAATTAATATCCATTTATGTTTTGTGCATTTAGGAATGCATCCAGCTCTTTTTTGAAACAATTTTCTAAGCTGGCTAGAACTAGTTCTTGAGTGAGTCTATTCCACATTTTCTCTTACTGTAAAGAAGCCTTTCCATATGTGAAAGTTAAATCTCTTTTCCTCCAGTTGTGAAGAGGGCCCCCTTGTCCTTTGTAATAACCTGAAAGTGAATAACTTTACACCAAGTTCACTATATTGACCACTCATGTATTTATATGTATTTATCTATGTTGGTCATATGCCCCCTTAATCGCCTCTTCTCAATTCAAATGCAAAAATAGTCTGGAAGGCATAGGAAACCCAATAATTATTCAGAGATCACAGCATAGAGTGCAGTGGCAGCCTGTCCATAGGGAGGGCGCATGGTCGCCACCCCCCACCCCCCAAGGCAGTAAGAAAAAAAATGTGCCCTTTTTAAAAAAATGTCCTTTGCACTACTGTATGTGCACTGTGTTCGGGCACCGGACACAGTGCTCCATGGGAAGCGTGACATCTGTGCAATCCTGTGATTGCAGACGTGACACTTAATTTGCCCGTTTTAACTCTGCCCTGTGGCGCAATCGATTGCGCCGTATAGCTCCTATTCGTCCATAGTGTTGTTATGCCTGGCCTGCCCTGTTGTTGGATTGGCACCGCCCTAGGACTAGGACGGTGCTTTTCCTCGTAGTTAGGCGTCACTTCCGGTTTATCTGTGCCAGTGATAAACTGGAAGTGACGTCAGTGGAGCACAGGGCCCGAGCGGAGCGGCCGCATGGTAAGTCTCTCCCTGACTCCATATAGAGCTCTGCTTTTCATATACTGGAAACAGTCACAGATATGAAATCATCTGGTTCTAAGTGTGGTTGGAATGTCTGTGCACTTTCCAAGCATAGTGGGTTTGGAATGTCTTCCTGATTCTGATTCATAATTCCATGGTATGAATTCAAGAGCCTCAGGCCTGAGGATCCCCACATTGGTTTGTGTAGGGGAACTGGGTAGAGTTGCATCCATGGATGCAGATGGCCACAACCAGGGGGGGTGATGTCAGTATGGGGGGGATATGTCAGTAACAGGGGATGATGTCATTATGGGGGTGATGGCCTCAGTATGGGGAGGGTGATGTCAGTAAGGGGGGCAGTGGCGGTCCCTCCATAGGGCCGCCGCTGCTTCCCCTCATAATGAGCACAGCGGGTGTACAGATCCGGGAACTCAGCACAGGGATAATGGGAACCCCTCATTATGGGCACAGCAGGTGTACAGACCCGGGAACTCGGCACAGGGATGGTGGGAGCCGCTGCTTTCGTGCACATCGCTGTCATACCAGGCTGTACATTATACACGGGGCTTTGTACATCATATACCATGATCTGTGATGCTGGGGCTGTATACTCTGTCCTGTGATGCTGGGGCTGTATACGCTGTTCTGTGATGCTGGGGCTGTATACTCTGTCCTGTGATGCTGGGGCTATATACTCTGTCCTGTGATGCTGGGGCTATATACTCTGTCCTGTGATGCTGGGGCTGTATACTCTGTCCTGTGATGCTGGGGCTATATACTCTATGCTGTGATGCTGGGGCTATATACTCTATGCTGTGATGCTGGGGCTATATACTCTGTGCTGTGATGCTGGGGCTATATACTCTGTCCTGTGATGCTGGGGCTATATACTCTGTCCTGTGATGCTGGGGCTATATACTCTGTCCTGTGATGCTGGGGCTATATACTCTGCCCTGTGATGCTGGGGCTATATACTCTGTCCTGTGATGCTGGGGCTATATACTCTGTCCTGTGATGCTGAGGCTATATACTCTGTCCTGTGATGCTGGGGCTGTATACTCTGTCCTGTGATGCTGGGGCTGTATACTCTGTCCTGTGATGCTGAACTGTATACTCTGTCCTGTGATGCTGAACTGTATACTCCTGACACTATGGGTGGACACAAGTGGAATACAGGGGATGGAGTGCGTGGATTCTATAAGAGGTGTGGCTTATGAGAAGTGGGATGAGTCAAAAAGGAAGAGCGGGGTCTGGCGCCCCCCCATCCTAAAACGTCACCAGCCGCCACTGATAGAATGTAACCTTAGAATTTAGGAGAACACTAAAGATGAGTCCCAGCTAAGCAAGAATGAGAAGTGCGTGAAGTGTGGCTTCTAGACCCTAGCACCGGAATCTGTGGTTAACCAACTACCAGCCTACCAGATCTAGTGGTGACGGGAACATCCTTTGCTCCAAAGGTAAAGTGGGGCATGCAGGTGGTAATTTTAGAAACATGGAATAGGAGACAAAATTAAGTAGAAAGATAAAAGCAAGAAAGAACATAGAGAGGAGTACAGAGGGGAGAGGGGTAAAGGGGGGCAACCCAGGGGCAGTAATCCAAGTTGCGAGCCAAGAGCTGGACTAACCAAATGGGTAGCTACAGCATTTTGAGAGACACCATATCAATGGAGGTGAGTTCCTAAGTAATCCATGGGCCCAAACCTTAGGAAAATTGTCTAGGGCGTCTGCTAAGTGTCAGGGTCACCTGTGGCCAGGTGACAGATGCACACCGTAGGGGGACAGGAGTGCACCGCGAGGTAGTGAACCCTATGGCTGGCTTCTGTGGATAGGAAACTGGGTGGTTGTGGAAAGCGGGACCAGAGGAGCACAACCGGGATCCCAACGGAAGCGAGAGCCAAGATTCCCCAGGGCGCGGAGTCTAAGACCCAGCTGGTCTTCTCCAGGGCCTCTAGTGGTGAGGATGTTACGCTGCAGGCTGGGACCAGGTCGCGGCCCCTGGAGTTTCCTAGCTCACGCCCCGTAGGATAAGGGGAAAAGAGGGGAAGCAGCAGCACACGATAGAGAGAACCGAATAACAAGCTGAAGGTCAGGGGCCACAAGCAGACAAGGATAACGAAGAACGAGCCGAAAGTCAAGGGTCACGAGCAGACAGGGATAGTCGGGGACAAGCCAATAACGTAACAGAGAGACAGACGTAGCACACGGCAGGCAGGAACCCAAACACACAATGCCTAACAAACACGTTGATCAGCAAAGCAGGCTTGCAGTGCACAGGTTAATATAGTGTTCAGTGATAGGGCCTGGGGTGGAGTCAGGCTGGGAGGAGATTATAAAGGAAGCCAGGTGAAGGAGGTCTGGTCTCTAGATGAACACATGAGGAGGAAGGTAAGATGTCAGACAGACATTAATGCATATCCATGACACTAAGATACTAGGTCACTTTTTATTAATCATAAAGCCATGGACTCGGGTAAAAATACACTTTTTTGAAACTGATAAAGAAGTGGACACACTTGTGTTTTTTAATATCTGCTTGGAGTTCAGCTTTAAAACTTAACATTTTCACGTTTCATTGCAGCATAGCTATCAATTAACAGGGAGCAGACTACAGCTTTATCATTCCGCAATGACTTTTTCTCCTTCATTAAGCTCCAATTGGTGGTTACTGTTTTTAGCCGGTGTCAGCAAAAAAAAAAAGGCACCCAGAGTCTGATCCCAATTAATTTGTCATCTACAGCACCAATGTGATAAAAGGGACCATTGGTGTCAAAAAATGTTCCATTCTGACAGACTGACTTGCTTTCGAATGAAATTAGTTCATGGCAAGAAGATTTTTTTTGTATTTTTTTTTTTTTTCAGAATTTCTGTAGGAATATTCAAATGCAAAATAAAAAAATTAGCAAATAAAAAAATTAAATAATATAGCACATACAATTGCGACTCAAGTTACATTGTAATTGAATGTTATTAAAGACTACAATATGCAGTATGTTTACCTGGAGGCATTCTGTACACAGAATGTGTACAGAACGCCCCCTGAAAATGTAATTTCCTGCTTCTGTGATTGGCTCACTGATTTTCCCAAAATTCTGCACTAAGATACAAATTAGAGTTTTAGCATCTCCTGCAACAAAAATGTCATTTTTGGAGAGCTAATCCTAAAGGGAAATCGCGTCTAAAGGAATGCAGACCCTGAAGGTGCAGCAGCTAATTGATAATTATAAAATCACTCTCATACAGATTCACTTTCCACATGGACAAATACACAGCTATTTCTTCAGTCTAACAACAGGTAGGAATCTGCTACAAAGTTTTTTTTTTTGTTTTTTTTTAAATACATAGATCACCCACAGGGGAATGTTTTTTTTTTCTCAACAAAAGTAGAATTACTCTTTAACCACTTGACATCCCGCCCATTGTCAAATGACGTCCACAGATGGGATCTCCCATCCTGGGTGGACGTCATATAACGTCCTGGGCTTCCCGGCCGTCTAGGGGGCGCGGCATCGCTCGGGACCGGGTGCGCGCGCCGGGCACCCGCAATTGCCCACAATCACGGCAGGACGGTGGATCTGTGTGTGTAAACACACAGATCCACCTCCTGTCAGAGGTGAGGAGACCGATGTGTGTTCCAAGTACAGAGGAACACAGATCGGTCTCCTCCCCTTGAGTCCCCTCCCCCTACAGTTAGAATCACTCCCTAGGGAACATATTTAACCCCTTCAGTGCCCCCTAGTGTTAACCCCTTCCCTGCCAGTCACATTTACACAGTAATCAGTTTTATAGCACTAATAGCTGTATACATGTGAATGGTCCCAAAAATGTGTCAAAAGTGTCCGATATGTTTGTCGCAATGTCACGATCACAATAAAAATCGCAGATCGCCACCATTACTAGTAAAAAAAGAAAAAAAATGCCATAAAACTATCCCCTATTTTGTAGATGCTATAACTTTTGCGCAAACCAATCAATATACGCTTATTGCGATTTTTTTATTTTTTTTACCAAAAATATGTAGAAGAATACGTATCGGCCTAAACCTGTGGAAAAATTTAGTTTTTTTTATAGATTTTTTGGGGATATTTATTATAGCAAAAAGTAAAAAATATAGAATTTTTTTCAAAATTGTCGCTGTATTTTTGTTTATAGCGCAAAAAATAAAAACCGCAGAGGTGATCAAATACCACCAAAAGAAAGCACTATTTGTGGGAAAAAAAGGACGTCAATTTTGTTTGGGAGCCACGTCGCACGACCGCACAATTGTCAAAGCGACGCAGTGCCGAATCGCAAAAAGTGCTCTGGTAAGGAAGGGGGTAAATTCTTCCGGGGCTGAAGTGGTTAAAGTGTTACTAAACCCAGGACCCTGAATTCACTGTATCTGGTCTCCCACAGTACACAGAACATGGAAATGCAATTACCTTTTCTCATCAGCAGTATATATCAGTCTTGTGACTTCTTTCAGTGCCTGGTTAAAGCTTATAGGAGGCGTTTTAATTTCCCCCCGATTGTCCTATGAGGCTGCATTACCCTTGACCTTCTGGACAGTGCTGGTTGGCCCTGTGCTCATCACATGCACCCTCTCTAGCAATACACACCAAACCGAGCATGTGCAGAGTGTCCACAAGGCTCTGTTCTGTCTGGAGATAGATTGGGGACTGTGGAAGAAGGGGAGGATCATAGACACGATCGAACAGGAGGGGGAGGGGGGAAGTGTAGTGAGGTGAAGGAGAGAAATCCTGATGAGAACTGAACACATCTGCGAATCAGATGCGTGCCCATAGAAGATAATGGGCCTGAATTCGCACCTAAGCCACACCACAATGCCTAGAAAGCGCACACGAAAGCCGCAACCAATTCGCATAGGTGTGAACGGGGTCCTAAAGGGGTTGTAAACCCTTGAGGTTTTTCACCTTAATGCATTCTATGTATTAAAGTGGATGTAAACCCTCCATACACCCAGTGAAGTGAACAGCCTCAGATGATACACAGAGGTGAACCAAATCTTATTATTTTTTGACCGCACTGGAATCGGATCGCATGGGTGTTCAGACCTATGCGATCCCATTACACATTTTGCACTGTGTTCTGCGAACCGATTTGGGGGTGTAATTAAAGCGGAACTTCAGTAATTTTTTCATCTTTCCATCTATTAAATCTTCTGCCCTTGTTGTTTTGACTTTGAATAGTAAAAAAAAAACAGTCGGGAGGGGGGGGGGAGGATGACACAGGAGCAGAGAGGAGAGAAGATAACAGGCTGCTGATGACAGAGGCACGTAAACTGACCATGGTGTCTGGTCTCAGCAGCCATGATTCACCGTGGTCAGTTTTTCAGAGGGGTGGGGAGAAACTGGCAGGATCAGCCAGGTTTTTTAGGTGTTACAGGGGGCCAAATGACACAGGACAAGCACTGTGTCATATAACATGCTTTAAAGGAGCAGGAACTATTTTTTTTTTTTGGGGGTTAATAAATGCTTTAAGAGTTTAAATTTGTATGCAATCAGGCAGGTCCTTGCACTACATGGTTTTGAAAAATCCGAAGACAAGAATCTGCAGAAAATCTAATAGTGTGTATGGGGCCTTAGTCTGATGCCGCGTACACATGATCGTTTTTCACGTCGTTAAAAATGCCATTTTTTAAATTGGGCATTAAAAACGACCGTGTGTGGGCTCCAGAGCATTTTTAACGACGTGAAAAATGGCCTAAAAAAATGTGAAAAACGGTAGTGTGTATGCTTTTACAAGGGGAAAAAAAATGCGCATGCTCAGAATAAAGTATGAGAGGGGAGCGCTCGTTCTGGTAAAACTAGCGTTCGGAATGGAGATAGCACATTCGTCACGCTGTAACGGAGTGAAAAGCACGAGGCTGAAAAGCGCAAATCATCACTCAACTAACTTTACTAACATGAAGGGTGGCGCCATTCAAACGGAACTTCCCCTTTATAGTGCCGTCGTTCGTGTCGTACGTCACTGCACTTTGCTCGAGCATTTTTTTTAAATGAACGTGTGTATGCAAGACAGGCTTGAGAGGAAACAAGAAAAATCACGTTGAGAAAAACGTAGTTTTTGAAAATGACATTAAAAACGATCGTGTGTACGCGGCATTATGCCGCGTACACACAATCATTTTTCCCGTCGGGAAAAATTCAATTTTTTTTTTTAACAAGAAAAACGACCGTGTGTGGGCTTTTTGTCATTTTTCCCGACGGGAAAAACAGCATTAATCACGACGAGAAAAATTAGAACATGCTCTAATTTTTCTTGTCGTGATTCCCGTCATTTTTTTCCGCGGCAGTTTTCCCATAGGGAAACACTGCCACGAAGCCCACACACGGTCGTTTTTCTCAACCAAAAAAAATGTTGGGAAAAACGGACGTGTATAGGGAACCAAGCCGTTCCCTCGTTTTTCCCGTCTATTTTCTTGACTGTGTTTTCACCGTCGAGAAAATCGATCGTGTGTACGCGGCATCAGATTGTGGATGCCTGTAGATTTCCAGATTTTTAGTATTAGGGTAGACTTCCACTTTAAGGTTTGCATTGCAGAGCCACTGGAGTTTTTTTTTTACTAAACATTTCAATATAAAAGATTGACGTCTAATGAAACGTTTCCTTTTGTTAGATTTAACTCCGCATGGTGGCTCGGCTATTAATGGATTTGCCGGCAGCACTGCAGTCCCGAGTCCATTACCTCCGGCAGGCCCAAAAGTTACTGGTGGCTGATTATTTGGCTTTGTCTGAAAATTGCTTCCAGGTTGTGTGTGTAGTTTGATGACCTTTTATAGACCTATTAGCTTTGTAAGCTCCATTGGGTAGGGATGGATGTAAATGGCTAAAACTTCTGGTGAAAGTGTTGTAGTGCTATATAAATGAGTTAGAAGAATAAATAAGCTAGCTAGTTTTAACATAAACCTTAAAGGGGTTGTAAAGGTTCGTTTTTTATTTTCTAAATAGGTTCCTTTAAACTAGTGAATTGTTGGTTCACTTACCTTTTCCTTAGATTTCCCTTCTAAATATTTTTTTTCTTTGTTTTCTTTGTCTGAATTTCTCACTTCCTGTTCCTTCTCAGTAAGCTATTCTGGCTGACTAAACACGGCTCGGATGATGGTGTGGAGTTTAGTGAGGAGAAACAGGAAGTGAGAAATTCAGACAAAGAAAAAAAACATTTAGAAGGTAAATCAAAGGAAAAGGTAAGTGAACCAACAATACACTAGCTTAAAGGAACCTATTTAGAAAATACAAAACAAACCTTTTGTTTCGCTTGCGTTTATCTAGCAAGGTTACTTTGTGGTATAACAAGGAAGCTGAGACTTCTGCAGTGTGTAAATGTGCTTTTACTATACAAGATGCAGTACATACAAAACTATTACAATATTAGGACTAAAATACAAGACTGACATATATCTATAACAAGCAAAATGCCTAGAAAATAGAACAGCCTATGGTCTATAACAGTACAAATACATTTAAAGGTTACTTATCTTCGATTACTCTATGTTCATGATCTCCATTGGCAATGATTCTTCTTGGAGACCAGGTTCTTCTTCTTATGATGAGTGGCTTCTCACTGATCTTACAGCAACATGGTGTGTGTCCTCGTGTCAGTGTACCTTTCTGTCCTGCTTTTTTTATGTGTGTCAGGCTGTTTACTATTATCAAAACTGTAGCTGTATTTCAACAATAGCATTGAATACAACAATGCTATCTACCTATTGTCTACTCAAAAAACAAACCTGTAATCTAAACTGTGATTTCTTTCAGTTTGAGAGCTGAAAGAAATCTCAAACAGGTAATGTTTACTGTGGCTATAGAGACATTAGCATATTGGATACAACAATGGTATCTAACCTATTGTCTACTCAAAACGAAACCTGTAATTCTTTTCAGTTTGAGAGCTGAAAGAAATCTCAAACAGGTAATGTACTAAAATACAACAATGGTATCTAATCCCATTGTCATTTGTTTGAGAGATCTACTTAAACCAAATGCTGACAGGTAATCTGACTATTGTAAAATTGTCCCATGTATCCTATGTCTGATTAATATAATAAAAATCATATTTTTAACAAACGCAATACATTCCGCCCTATGATTTTTATTTTTTCTCTCTCAGACCACACACAGAAGATCTCTTCATTACTAAAAACTCAATATACACATGAATTTTCCTTAAATGCAACCCCTCCCATATTTCTGTTACTGGGAAGGTGTTTCAGTCTTTGGATAAAAGTTCGTTAGAAAGTCCATTCTAAAGTTCTTTAGAAACAAGTCCAGGCTTGGAATACATCAAAAAGGCCTTGTTCTCCACAGCTCTTGCGATCTTCCGTCATTCTTTCCATCATGTAACCACTTTTCTCTGGTCTTCCTATGGATCAAATCGGAGACAACCTGTGGAGTGGAAAACAAAGCGGATTATCTGTTCCTTCTAACAATACATAAACAGTAGATCCTGGCCCTTCAGCTACTATCTCTCCTCTAAATGGCTTCTTGCCTGGATATCTGACCAATACTTTGCCACCTGCCTGTATGCACCTCTGACCCTCCCAAAGAACATCAATAGGGAGGAGAGGAAATATACTGATATTTCCCAGAAAATCACTGCTGTTTATTTTGGAAGGTTTGATGTTATGTAGCCTTACTTTCCACTCTTGCTGAGAAGTATCCACTAACCAGTCAGAGTCCCAGCCACTGTCTTGAAGCTCATCTGCCAATGCAAATATAACCTCAAACCTTCCTGCCAGATTCCCTCTCATTCCTAGATAAGCTTCAGCTTCAGATACGTCACTCTTGGTTTCTATGTCATGGGAAGCAGTAACATGGTATCTGTTAAACCCTGTTCTTTCAGGAACCTTACATAAATACTGAACTCTGCACTCCAGCTGTGGAATCTGTGCCTCAGCCCCTACCATCCTCTCATATGGTGTGCTTTTGGCTATTGGCCTAGAATTTAACAACATGACTGCCTGTGTGAGGACCCGATCCCACCCCCTTAGTGTATGTGTGGGTGTAATTTTGCGTATCTGGTCCTTCAATAGCCCGTTGTATCTTTCAATCAAACCAGCTGCCTGTGGATGGTATGGGATGTGGCACAACCAGTACACTCCAGAATCTTTGGCCCACTGCTGTACTGTTAATCCGGTGAAGTGTGAGCCATTATCACTTTGGACTTGTTTGGGACAACCATAAGCAACGACAAGTTTCTGAAGCAGTTGAAGCGTTGCGGCTTGATCTGCACGTTTGCAAGGATGAACAAGCATAAGTCCTGAATAGGTGTCCACTGCAGTGCAACAATATCTCAGTCCATTGTTTCCCCGGGGCAGGGGACCGATGAAGTCAATCTGCCAGATCTCTGCAGGCCTCTCACCCCTCTTAATCGACCCAGTGGAGTACTTTTGCAATGGCCATTGTCGCACTTCTCCACACACTGTACAGTTCCCTATTACAGTCTTTATCATGTCCATGGATATAGGCAATCCTCTCTGCTGTGCCCATTCATATGTTGCTTTCTGCCCCAAATGTCCAGATTGCTTGTGGGCCCAGTTGGTCAAGTTCATCAAAACAGGATCAATTGGCACAACTGCCTTCACTTTTGCGATTTCATCTGCAACTCTGTTATAGTTCTCAAAGTCTGGTACTAGGGGCACATGTGCATCAACATGCTCCACTTTTATGGTGCGGGAGTGAGCTTCCTTCCAGATGTAGTCCCAGACTTCCTTGCCTCCCCACACCACCTTTCCATGAATCATCCATTCATTGGACCTCCACGTGGGCATCCAAGTTGTCAGTCCTTTAAAAACCGTCCAGCTGTCAGTGTAGATAGTGACATGGGAAGAAGGATCCTCCTGAAGAGTCATCACTACAGCTTTCAACTCTGCATACTGACTGGACCCTCCGATTCCGGACTCCTGCAGGACTGTGTCTGTACTTGGATTGTAGGCTGCTGCTGTCCATTTACGCCCAGACGAGGCGATTATGGCTGAACCATCAGTGAACCACGCTGACTCCTTCATGTCTTCTGACAGAGACTCAAAGGGTGGAGCCTCTTAAATGAGGGATGACTGCAGCACAGGAATTTCTTCTTCTGGCCGGGTGCTGGTAAAAGTAACAAGCCCTGCCAACTGTTTTGAAATGTCTCTAACATCCCCAGCTGCAATACCCCCTCTTTCTTGAAGGTACCACTTCCATTTCATTAGTGTCTGGTTCTGGGCTACAGCTGCCCTAGTGGTCAGTCCATTATCTCTCACCCATCCTGCTATTGGCAATGCAGTATGGATGGTGACTGTGTCCTTTCCTGTAATGGACTCTACATGTTGAAGTGCTGTGTAGGCCCCAAACAGGTACTTCTCTAGGGGCGTGTATCTCGTCTGTGCCCCTGTCAGCTGTTTGGACCAAAATCCAATAGGTATTGCTCTCAGTCCTTTCTTTTCATTTGGCTGCCACAGACTCCAAGATATGGTACCATTCTGCTCCACTACATCCAGCTGAAATGGTACTCCTTGTCTCACGGGTCCCAATCCCTGATGCTGCAAAATAGCTTATTTAGCAGCCAGGAATGCAGTCCGCTGCTCTGAACCCCATGAGAACTCAGTCTTTTTTCTGATAACATTGTATATAGGCCTTAATATCAGTCCAAGATGTGGGATGAACGATCTCCAGAATCCCACAACTCCAATGAACTTCTGTGCCTCCTTTTTGGTAGTAGGGGGCAACAGCGCCTGGATAGTTTGCACAACTGTCTCTGGAATCTTCTTCTGTGGCCCAGTCCACATCATTCCTAGGAATTTCACCTCTGTGGCAGGTCCTTGGACTTTGTCTCTGTTAATAGTCCACCCTCTGTTCTCCAAGTGTTGTATCAGCAGGTGCAGTGCTTCAGTTACATCTTCTTTTGTCCCAGAGATCATGATGTCATCAATGTAGTGAAACACAGCGACTTTCAAATTCAGGGTACTTAAATCTCGGGCAATCAGTCCATGACAAATCGTTGGAGAATGAAGATAGCCTTGCGGAAGGACAGTGAAAGTGTACTGGCGGCCGTCCCACACCAGAGCAAACTGGTCTTGACAATCTGGGTCTATCAAAATTGAAAAGAAAGCATTAGCCAGGTCTATCACAGCATGATATTCTCCTGCATCTTTAGCAATTTTCTCAACAATGTAGATCATATCTGGTACAGCTGACTTCAATGGAGGTGCCACTTTGTTTAGACCTCTGTAATCCACAGTCATTCTATATGTCCCATCAGGTTTCTTTACTGGGAACACCGGAGACGAGAAAGGACTTACAGCAGGTCTAAGGATCCCTACTCTCAACAGTTCTTGAATAGTCTCCCCAATTTCTTTGTGGCCTCCAGGAAGTCTGTACTGCTTGAGACAGACTGGCTTCTCTGGTGGAGGAATGTAGACAGGGGTCCATTTCGCATGACCTCTGACCACAGCCTTTACCGCCCTTACCAGATACCCTTTATCAGGATACCCGAATGTGAATGTACCTCTTTCAGTCTGAATTGACTGACCTTGAAGTACATCCATCCCAAGAATATTTTCGGGTAACTCTGATATTAAAACATTTGTCATAAATCCTGATCCCTTGCCAATAGCCAATTTCACCCGTATCCTAACTGCTGGTGTAGTTTGCCCTCCCAAGCCTTCTACATAAATCAATTCTCCTTTGTGATGGGAAGGATTTCCTTGCAAAAGTGTAACTTCAGCTCCACTATCAACTAAAGCCATTACATGTGTAGGAGAAGATGACTTCCCCCACCATACAGTGACAGGTGCATATGGGCGTCGGTCTCCTGCTGTCACTGCCCTTGCTGCTATTACAGGCGACTCACCTTCCCTTCATAAAGGATATTGAACCTCCCAATCCCCTTTTCTGATTCTCTCTAACTCCTCCCCAGGATAAAGGGATTTGGGTTTGGGTTCATGTTCACTTTTGGGAATTGGTTTGGGGCTAACAGGAGGGGTCTGTTCTGTTTCCTCTAAGTCTAGGCTGATGTTATCTTCACTAGGAGTAGTGTTTCTAACCCTGACAGTTTTACCTACTAAATGTTTCCACCTCTTCAGCATTTCTGCAGTAGGAATGCCATCTATCTCATCTTTAGGTACTCCTGTCTTTAATAGATCCACCCACATTTCTTTCCTAGAAACAACTAGCCTGGTTTTCTCTTCACCTTCTGTCTTCTCTACCCCATTCCGTTTCTTCTTTGTTCTTTTCTGCTTGTATTCTTCCTGTCTGGCCTTGACCTTATCTACTGCCCTGACAGGTTTTGTTTTAGTCTCCTCTATCTCCCCCAACTGGCTTAAAAGGGTTGTGGCTTCATGAATCTTGCTGTTTAATCCCAGGCCTCCCAACAAAGACAATAATGGAGCCCTGAGATTAAATGGCGCAGACTTCATCAGCTTAGAGCGCAGAGCAGACGTAAAGGGTTCCATATCTGGACCTATCCATTCTGGAAATGTATTTAATCCGGTTATACAGCCCATCTCACGTAACCTGGAAATACCCTCTCCTATTAATCTCCAGGAGTAGGTATTTTCCAGGTCAGTAGGACTGGCGTATACTCGGACTATTCCATCTCTCACAAGGTCTAATAGTGAAAAATTCACGCTAAACTCTCGGGCTTTTCGCATTGCCTGACGCAATTGTGGATCATGGGTTAACACTCCCATAGCCACTGCTTCCTTACCTGACAAAACAACACTGTCCGCCCCTTCATCCCATAAGCGTAGGAGCCAACCCAAGAGGGGCTCCCCAGACCTTTTGTTTGTATTGTTTTGCCAGCTCATGGAGTTCAGTTTGTGAAAACTCCCGTACTTCTTCAAATTCAACATCTCTGGGGTTGCAATAATGCACCTCCCCATCTGCCATATCCTCTCTATCATGTTGCCGTTTCCTATGCTTAGTAATAAGAGGTCTGGCATACTTTTTCTTTCCCACTAGCAGATCATCCTCTGAAATATCAAACTCTATCTCCTCATCCTCACTATCATTTGAGGAGAACACATCCTCACAATCCCAATTTTGGGATGTGACAATGGCACGTACCCTGGCTTTACTAACAGGTTTACGCCCCTTCCTTTTCCTTAAGGCATTAATTGATTTGGTCATGAGGGATGCACACCGCTCTTGCAAATCATCAGCCCGACTAGCGGTTGAACGTACACACTCTGAAGCAACTGCTAGCTGGTCTTTTAATACCTTAACTTCTGCCTCTGCCTTCTCCCTTCTATGTGATTCAGTATAGAGAGCATGGAGGAAGTACCAACCCACTGTGGACACTGTCCTCTTCTCTTTCTTACTTAAATCCAACCCCTTAAGGCTAAAATCTACAAAATGATCTGAGACTTTATCACCCCAAGTCAGCTTCAAGGGAGAAGCATACTTCACAAATGCATTAGCAAGAGGCTCCCACTCATTATTTCTGGCCCAGATAGGTAAGCTGCACACTTTCTTCTGGTCACCAGAACCCTCTGCAGCCTTGCTTTTCCTAAACAGCTTACGCAGCATTTTACCTAGCACAAGCTACACAACACACTACAGAAAAACAAGTCTGCTTCAATTAAATTATAGCACAAATCCCGGACGAGCCCCCAAATGTTTCGCTTGCGTTTATCTAGCAAGGTTACTCTGTGGTATAACAAGGAAGCTGAGACTTCTGCAGTGTGTAAATGTGCTTTTACTATACAAGATGCTGTACATACAAAACTATTACAATATTAGGACTAAAATACAAGACTGACATATATCTATAACAAGCAAAATGCCTAGAAAATAGAACAGCCTATGGTCTATAACAGTACAAATACATTTAAAGGTTACTTATCTTCGATTACTCTATGTTCATGATCTCCATTGGCAATGATTCTTCTTGGAGACCAGGTTCTTCTTCTTATGATGAGTGGCTTCTCACTGATCTTACAGCAACATGGTGTGTGTCCTCGTGTCAGTGTACCTTTCTGTCCTGCTTTTTTTATGTGTGTCAGGCTGTTTACTATTATCAAAACTGTAGCTGTATTTCAACAATAGCATTGAATACAACAATGCTATCTACCTATTGTCTACTCAAAAAACAAACCTGTAATCTAAACTGTGATTTCTTTCAGTTTGAGAGCTGAAAGAAATCTCAAATAGGTAATGTTTACTGTGGCTATAGAGACATTAGCATATTGGATACAACAATGGTATCTAACCTATTGTCTACTCAAAACGAAACCTGTAATTCTTTTCAGTTTGAGAGCTGAAAGAAATCTCAAACAGGTAATGTACTAAAATACAACAATGGTATCTAATCCCATTGTCATTTGTTTGAGAGATCTACTTAAACCAAATGCTGACAGGTAATCTGACTATTGTAAAATTGTCCCATGTATCCTATGTCTGATTAATATAATAAAAATCATATTTTTAACAAACGCAATACACCTTTACAACCCCTTTAACATTTAGTTTGCTAAAGCTTTGTGTATCTAAACAATTTTCTGTTTTCCCATAAAATGTGTATTTTCATGTATTTTCTTTTTTTTTATGCTTTTTTTTAAATCTCAGTTCTGCTGCAGACCTTTTCAACCACTTCCTGTCTATGACAGCACATCATTGCTCTGGTCTGGCTTCCTGTTAGAATATATGACAGACCATGCAGGCACAATGTGTCGGCATAGGCCACCTGAACTCCCCACCAGGGGCACGTGACAGTACAGGAGCACAACTGCTAGACGGTTGTCATCCCATAGCAGGAAGTTCCAGAATAAGGATCTTCATGGCAGGATCACCAGGCATTCTTTTACAAGATCTGCAGGTCTGAAAAGAGTAAAAGCAACTTTCAAATGACATTAACAAGTTAAAGCGCATATGCAATTTTAGGTGTATTTAAAGTGGATGTAAACCCTCACATATACCCAGTGCTGTGAACAGCCTCAGATGATACACAGAGAATAAAAAAATCTCCCTACATAAGTTCTACTTGTATATCTGCTGTCTTCATTATATAATGTTTAGAAAGTGCACATTGTTCGATTTTTTTTTTCTTCCTGTTTCAGCGGTAGGAGGGGGAGCTTGTCATATACTATGTGAGAGCTGATTGGAGGAAAGGCACACCCCCCCCCCCCCTCCACATAGGCAGAAGAACGAAGATACTTTTAGTGCTGTGCTGTGACAAGCTCTCTACCAATCTAGTTATCGCAACCTCCTACAACACAAATTTCCAGCTGCTTTTATCTCCCGTCTCTGAGAACTTGTCAGAAGTTATCATGCTGATAACAGAAGAACAGAGCAGCAGAAAGACACTGGACTTAGTGCTTTGGAGAGAGATAAAAAAATGCTACAGATATATGTGCCCAGGTCAGATTTCATGAATGGGGCTTACATCCACTTTAACCACCTCCAATCCGGGTCTTTTCTGGCACTTTTAGTTTACATGTAATATCAGTATTTTTTTCTAGAAAACCTTCAAACATTATATATATTTTTTTTTAAGGCAGAGGCCCTAGAGAATTAATTGGTGGGTTTCACACGGTATTTGTGCAGTGGTTTGGGGAAAAAATACACTTTTAGAATTTTAGGGCAAAAAAAAACCGAATACATAACCCAATTTTTGGGTAAAATATAAAAGATGATGTTGCGCCTAGTAAATGGATACCAATCCTGTTACGCTTTAAAATTACGCAATGCCCGGGCAACGGCGACAAACCACGTCCATAGGTGACGCTTTAAAAGTCTTTACAGGTTACCAGTTTAGATTTACAGCAGAGGTCTGGTGCTAGAATTACTGCCCATGATCTGACGTTCATGGTGATACCTTGCATGTGAGACGATTGCTTGATGTTTGCGCGTGTGGGACCAAATCGATCATTCGCCTTTGCGCACGAGCATGGGAGGACAGGGGCAATTTCATTATTTATTTATTTTTTGACACTGCTTTTTTTATTTTTATTATCTTTTTTTGATCACTTTTATTGCTGTCACAAGGAATGTAAACATCCTTGTGACAGCAATAGGCATATGATAGGTTCTCTCTATGGAGAGGTCTGGGGTGTATAAGACCCCAAATCCCTCCTCTACACTTAAAAGCATTCAAAACACCAAGATTGGTGTTTTTGAATGCTTTTGATTTTTTAAAAATGGCGCTGATTTGTTTTCAAGTAAACCGGAAGTGATGTCATGTCATTGCTTCCGGGTTACTATTGTGAACAGTCGATCAAAGCCTTTTCCGGTGGGAGAGGAGAGCCCGAGAGAAGAGGTTTATCACCGTGGAAGGCGGCGGGAGGGGAGGGGGGGACGTTCCCTCCCGCTGCTTGTAATAGCAATTGAGCAGCTAGTAGATGCTCTGATTTCTATTACAAGAAAGCCGACTGCCGCTATAACCACCAAAATTCCAGTGACGTATGGGTACGTCACTGGACGGGAAGAGATTAAAGCCAAAAACGGCACGTTGTACAGTACAGGACAATTGAGTATTTATAGACCCTGGGTTGTAGGCATGTACCTTCGGGTGATTGGACACTGGCAAAGCTTTTGAGGACACGCCCCATGGGTGCCTCCCCTTTAACCACATTCTGCTTTGTGAGTCCTCGGTTTTCTGCTAGTGTCCTAAGGTGATAAACCTCTTCTCCCTTAGGGTAGGTTCACACATATGCAGATCAGGGAATGTGTACCAGTCGTCTGGTCGTCACTGGAAATGAAAATGAAGTAGAAACCAAGATTTTGAGTTGCCACCAAAATAGAAATGGGAAATCTTCCAATGGGGACACCTGTTGAGGCATTTCCCTCACTTTGGCAAGGTTTCCTCCTTACTTCCTGTTGTGTGTACATAACAGGAAGTGAAGGGAAATCTCTGCAATAGGGCAGAGATTGGAAAAACAAAACTAACACACAGTTTTTACCCTTCCCTACGCCATCCAAAGTGGAAAGGAATATTTTGGCTTTAGTTATACTCTTGGTGACTGGGTTTATATCTCTTAAGAATTATTACACTGGTGGAAAACATCTGAATGAATAATTAAACATAACCAGTAAACTTTTTTACGGCTCTAAAGTTTGTTTGGAGAGCATCTTTAGTAAATATTCAGTACTGGATCCTCCTGCAGTGTCAGAACAGAGAAACCCGGCCTATAGCATTGTGGTCCTTTCCTTTTATTTTTTCCAGTTCAAAACTTTTGAGATGAGACTAACAGATGGGGGTGTGGTTACCAGGTTTGCACACATAACAGAACAGGAGGTATTTTGGTCCACTCTTCTTTACAGATCTTCTCCAAATCCTTAAGTTTTCTTGGCTGTTGCTTGGCAACTTGAAGTTTCAGCTCCCTCCATAAAATTTCTATAGGATTAAGGTCTGGAGACTGGCTAGGCCACTCCATGACCTTAATGTGCTCCTTGCCCGCCACTCCTTTGTTGCCTTGGTGGTATGTTTTGGGTCATTGTCATGCTGGAAGACCCATCTATGACCCATCTTCAGTGTTCTGGCTGAGGGAAGAAGGGAAGAAGGTTCTTATCCAAGATTTTACAATACCGTCCATTGGCCCCTCAGTGTGGCAAAGTCAGCCTGTACCTTTAGCAGAGACACCGCCCCAAAGCATAATGTTTCCACCTCCGTGCTTGACTAGGGATGGTGTCCTTCCTCCAAACATGGTGAGTCGAGTTCATGCCAAAAAGCTCCATTTTGGTCTCATCTGAGCACAGCACTTTCTCCCAATCCTTCTCTGAATCATTTAGATGTTCATTGGCAGACTTCAGTACATGTGCCTTCTTGAGGAGGGGGACCTTGCGGGCGCTGCATGATTTTAATCCATGGCGGTGTATTGTTACCAATGGTTTGTTTGGTGACTGTGGTCCCAACTGCCTTGAGATCATTCACAAGCTCCTCCTGTGTAGTTCTGGGCGGATCCCTCACTTTTCTCATCATCATTCTTACCCCACGAGGTGAAATCTTGTTTGGAGCTCCAGACTGAGGGCGATTGGTGGTTATTTTGTATTTCCTCCATTTGAATAATCACTCCAACATTTGTCCTTCTCCCCAAGTTTCTTGCAGATGGTCTTGTAGCCCATTCCAGTCTTGTGCCAGTCTACAATCTTGTCCCCGATGTCCTTTGACAGTTCTTTGGTCTTGCCCATGATAGTGAGGTTTAAATGGGAAAAAAGGTTCTGTGTCTTTTATACACATAACGAGTTGTCGTTAGGAGCACCTTCCTAAACTGACAGGACTAATCTGTGTACCACATGAGCACATACTGTAGCCAGAATTATTGTTGGTTCGTAAAGGATCAAATACTTATTTTACTCACTGAACCGCAACTCAATTTATAACATTTGTATCGTGTATTTTTCTGGATTTTTGGTTGATATTCTGTCTCTAGCATTAAAAATAACAATTATAGCTCCTTCGTTGCTTTGTAAGTGGGTAAACTTACAAAATCTGCAGGGGATCAAATAATTATTTTCGCCACTGTAGGCATATACTTTACTTGCGGGAGTCTTCTAGAAGCTGGAAATCACTGTAATAGGTGCCCCTACTCCAGTGATCCACACAGGCTTCTAGGTTCTGTGCCAAGTGGCTGCACTTCTGCATTATGAACACAGGAGGTTGGCTGATTGGCATTGGCACCATTGAGAGATTTTGTTGCATTTTCTCAATGAATACAAAATGAAGTCACTGCCCCACTTCGTCCAATCGTAGAAAATGCAAAACTTTGCATACTGTATGTTCATATCAATCAAGTCCTCCAGGAACTTACAATCTAAGGCCCCTATCTCACATGTATACACATATACCAAAGTAGTTTAGACAGAATCCAATTAACCTATCGCCTTGTCTTTGGAGTGTGGAATAAAATCAGAGTACCCAAAGGAAACCCATGGAAGCACAGGGAGAACATGCAAACAGCGTCCTGATAAAGAAATCAGGATACTCAAGTAGAAGTGCTAACCACTAAGCCACATACTAAGTCTAAACAACAAAAAACAAAGGCCTAGTGCATTATCTCAAGCACTGTATTAGAGGATAAAAGGTACAATATATATATATATATATATATATATATGTGCCACTGACACTTTCACTGCTATTTTATGGACAGTTTCTCTAGTATGTATCTTTGGGGTTGGTACCACCCCTTGACCTCTTCACCCTCCCCTGCCTGATGTAGGTGATGTCAATGTTTAGTTGCCTTGACATAAAGAGGTGGAGGGGTTAGGTATACCAGTTTTGGGCTGAAGAAGGGGGCATATTCCCCAAAACGTGTCAGCTGGTACTATCATCCACTTGAACCTGAGAAGTTCTACGATGGGCTTTCTTCTGGTTCCTGGGTTTTCTATAAGGCTATCATTCACACTGGTTTTGTGAGTATATATATTTTGTACCTGTTACTCACTATCAAAACGGAGGTCCGACTAATCTTTTTTTTTTTTTAAAAGTCAACAGCTACAAATACTGCAGCTGCTGACTTTTTTTTAAATAAGGACACTTACCTGTCCAGGGCGCCCGCGATGTTGGCACCTGAGGCCGACCCGTCCCGTCCCTCGGTCCTCAGATTCTGCCGCCATCTTCGGTTAGGGAATCTTGCGGCTTCACGTCCTGGTTCCCTACTGCACATGTGCGAGTCGCGCTGCGCAATCCAAATGGTCCCTGCTGTCTTCTGGGACCCGTGTGTCTCCCAAAAGACAGCGGGGGGAGACGGGAAGTGGCGTAGACCCCCGCAGATTCTACGCCCGGAAGTGGGTGCAAATACCTTTATTATACAGGTATCTGCACCCCTGAAAGGTGCCAAATGTGACACCGGAAGGGGGGGGGGTTCCGAAAAGCGGAAGTTCCATTTTTGTGTGGACCTCCGTTTTAAAGTGCTTGAGATAATGCAATAGGCATTTGCACCCTTTGTTTTTTGTTTTGTGCAGTTACAAGATTCCCCAGTCTTGAGAAGGCTGCAACGCCTGGATCATCCAAGCCGTGTTGCATGGTGGTCACCATTATCAGAAGTACTGCGTTCAGCTGCTTTAGCGCTATGGTCAAGTTTACACTTTCCTAAGTCACTTTCTAGGTCCAGTTTACTTACCAACATATCTTTTGAAGTGTGGGGACCAGAGTACCTGGAGGAAACCCACGCAAGAACAGGGAGAACATGCAAACTCCATGCAGATAGTGAGCTGACAAGGATTCAAACTTGGGACCCCAGTGCTGAAAGATGGAAGAGCTAACCACTAAGCCACTGTTTTAGATGCAAGTGGTGTTGAGTTTGTCTTCTAGACTGCAGACTGATTCTAGATCTTGTTATTAAATGTTTGTTGTTTTCCATAAGATAGGTTGTCATCAGTCTTGACCATAATTGCATTCTAAAACAAAAACATTTTCGGAGTCGCACACAGTCTGGAACATGATGCTGTCAGTCTGCAGTTGGCAGGCTCCCAAAGGCCTCAGCATTGGATAGGTTAATAGGAATTCTCGATTGTGATTCAGCCGTGACTCAGACACAAGCATCCAGAGCGGGTCAGTTATTGGAATGGGAGTCCCAAAAGGATGTCTTTAATTGCATCATATCTGATATTTACCCGCTCTGTGTTCCACGTGCCCATCCCCCAAGTTATACTTCTCTGCTGCCAGCCTTCCCATGGGCACTGCAATAATTGTTTGGAGCTTTGCATCCCAAGCAGGCAAAGCCCGGGGAGCCGGGAACGCTAACGATCGGCAGCGGATTCTGGAGGAGGTTCTGCCTTCTTATAGATATGCACGGTTCAGACTGGTCTCCACCAAAGCAAATACAAATCAATAAAACAAAATTATTGCAAGGGCAGGCAAGTATAAAAAGGGATTTCAGTCTGCGATAAAATGTCCAACTATATCCTATTTTTATTGTGGTCTACCAGGAGGGGGGGAGTCATCTACTGTGATTATTACCGTTTCTGTTATTTTGAAGAACAGCACAGACTAACGCATTTGAAATGAGATTGATTAACCACTTGTCCTCTGGAAGATTTACCCCCCTTCGCAACCAGGCCATTTTTTGCGATAGGGCACTCCGTTACTTTAACTGACAACTGCGTGGTCAGGAAAGGCTGTACCCAAATGAAATAATAAAAAAAAAAAAGACCGACAATTTTGAAAACGAAAACTATAATTTTTGCTTTTTGCTATAAAACACATCCAATAAAAAAAAATCTAATTTCTTCATAAATTTAGGCCAATATGTATTCTGCTACATATTTTTGGGTAAAAAAAAAATCCCAATAAGCGTATATTGATTGCTTTGTGCTAAAGTTATAACGTCTTCAAACTATGGGATATATTTATGGAATGAAAAAAATAAAATGTATACTAGTAATGGTGGCGATCAGTGACTTATAGCAGGACATGGATATTGCGACGGACAACTGACATTTTGTCGGAACCAGTGACACTAATACAGTAATCTGCTAAAAAAAATGGACTGTCATTGTACTAATGACACTGGCTGGGAAGGGGTTAAACATCTAGGGTTAATTGTGTGCCTAAACAGTGTTTGTGTGTACAGTGGGCTGCTTTTACAAAAAAAATGCTGGATTGTATTACCTCCTTTGCAGGGAAACAAAATCCACCACATCCTTGCTAACAGGACGGAGCTCTGCATTTTTTACTTATGCAGAGCTCTGTCCTGTGTCTCTCTCTGCCGACTAATCACAGCAGAAGTGGTGCATACACGTGCGCGCCCCGTACCCGGAAGTGCAGAATCATGTGTGTGTATATATACGTGATTCTGCACAGAACGGCCACCCCGTAGCAGTAAATCTTCTATAGAGTGGTTAAAGGTAACCTAGTAATAATATTTGAAGTGAACCTTTTACTTTATTTTAAACCTTTAAAAGCTAAAGTCCTGCATAAGCACTAACAAAATGGCTTCTATTACCTTCATTAGCTAGGAAAGCGTCTTCTGTGCTCCTCTCTGATGTAATTTCACTTTGCAATTGGGGTCTGACATTCCCTGACTTCCCTGCCCAGTTGCAAATCCTCTACTGGTCATTCAAGCAGACTCACTGGACAGTGCTGGCAGAAGTCAAGGCAAGTCCTTGTTGGAACAGAAGTATTGGAGGGTCAGGTTGGAAGGCTGTCCAGTCTCTTCGGTGCCCAAACACCCAAAAAAGAGTCTGATAACAAAGGTACTGTCATGATTCACATTAATAAAAATAAAAATATTGGTAATTAACATTGTCCTCGAAGCCTGGAAATGGTTATTTATCAACCCTGAGCTCAGACAGGAGACGACGGGTCAGCCTCCCTTGGGACCATACAAGACATACCGTATATACTCGAGTATAAGCCGAGTTTTTCTGCACATTTTTTTGTGCTGAAAATGGCCCCCTCGTCTTATACTCGAGTCTGTGTCCATATTCATTATTGTGCACCTGATTCCGGTGAGCCGTAGGTCCCCTGGACCCCAAACTTGGCACACATGTAGCCCCACTCTTCCTATATAAGTGTGCAAAGTTTGTTGTCCTGGAGACCTACGATCGGGGAACACAGATTTTTCAAACCTGGCACCCATTCCATAGACTCCTATATTAAACGGTAATTTCTCCGGTGATTTTGGGACCCGGTACCTTCCATAGACTCCCATGTTAAACGTCAGTCTAGTCACACAGCGCAGGAGATCAGGTAGGGACATTGGGCACAGTGAGGCATGCAGATGGACACCCTAGGCTTATACTCGAGTCAATACGTTTTCCCAGTTTTTTGTGGTAAAATTAGGTGCCTCGGCTTATATTCGGGTCGGCTTATACTCGAGTATATACGGTACTTCTTTTTTGGATGGTTTACAAGTTCATGAACGTAGCTTATGTCATATTTTTCATTACTTATCCAATATCTTTATTTTATAAATTAAAACAGAAGTATGGATTTTTTTTTTTTAAGAATCATACTCGCCTAGGTGAATGCTGCATCTGTCCCCCGCCGGCTCTAACACTGAGAACCGATTGATCAAACACTGCAGATTTCTCCGTAAAAAGAGAGCTGGTGACAGTCAGTCACCGGCTCTCTGCTCCCTCCCCCCCCCCCCCGGTGCTCACTGGAACGCTGGGCTGTGGAGGGGGTGGGAGCGGGCGGGTGACAGTCCGGGCATGTGGGCGGATCCCGACTTCAGCTCAGGCTCTCAGCGAGCTGCTAAGAGCCTGAGCTGGCCGCTCCAGCCCCTCCACAGCCCAGCGGTCTGATATTGCAGCCCGCTGTCGGCTGAAAATGGGTCACAGGAGTGCAGAATGAACTGCACTCCTGTGATCCACAGGTGAAGTACAGCAAAACGAGCTTTGGCTGCACTTCTCTTTTAACATTTAATTTAGGGTGCTGCTTTAATTTTTGTTTTGTGTGTTTAATAAAGTTCTGTTTATTAGATGCCGGGGTGGAGGGGGAGTTTATTTGCCCTTCTTGGCTTTGATCTTCTCCAGGTAGAACCTCCAGCTCTTTGCCATCCAGGATGTATCTGTCCGTTCAGCCAAACTGACCCGACCTAGAGGCGATGCACACAAGCAGTTTGCCCTGTTGGAACTGTTCCTCCAGCATCTTTGTCGTGTTTTTTGCGCTCTTCATATTTTTTCTGGGTTTTCTTTGATCATTTCTTGTTGAGGGTTTCTTCTTCCTCAGGAGTCAGTTTGGCTCCCTTCTTGTGCCCGAGTAGTAGTGCGCCTCATACCACTGTCTGTAGGGAGTCCTGCCGATCAAGGACCCTGCTTTCATGACGCAATGTTTTACAGGGCATGCTTGACAGTTTAGCATGAAAGCCCAGCAGTAGCTGCTCACTTCATAACTGTTTAAACTGAAGGAGAAAAGTTGTTGCTTATCATCTGAAGTTAAACCCACACCACATCCCCTAATAAGAACATTTAAAGATCAAAGATAGGATTTTGGGGATTTTAAAGGTGCACATGTACAACAAAATTTTGTTAAAAAATATTTATTAAAGATTTAAAAAATAATATGAATATCTGGTCATACAGTACAATTAACAAGTGCAGGCTAATTAGTTCTCTACATGTTTCGCCATGAATAGTATCTTCTTCAGGAGTATTCTAATTATCAGGCGCTGTAAACACTGGAAATAGAATGAAAAAAACATAACAGAAAAATTATAATAGCAATACAAAACAATTATATAAACATACAAAGAATTTTATTTTCCTGGATTGGCAGAGAGCACAATGGCGAGTTACAACCGTGGTACAATGGTTGTAACTCGCCATTGTGCTCTCTGCCAATCCAGGAAAAAAAAAATCTTTGTATGTTTATATAATTGTTCTGTATTGCTTTTGTGTTTTTCTGTTATGTTTTTTCTTTCTATTTCCAGTGTTTACAGAACAGTGTTTACAGTCTTTAATGAAGAAGCTACTATTCGTGGTGAAACATGTAGAGAACTAATCAGCCTGCACTTGTTAATTGGTACTGTATGACCAGATATTCATATTATTTTTGAAATCTTTAATAAATATTTTTTAACAAAAATTTGTTGTAAATGTGCACCTTTTTAAAATCCCATCTTTGATCTTTAAATGTTTACACTGAAGTATACATAATTGATGAGCTGGAATGGATGTGTAACTCCACTGACTCATTCCACTGTGTGCCTTAACTATCCAATCATATCACTGCGTCATTGCACAGTAAAAAAAAAAAATGCAAAGTTGGTGGTAAACTGACTTGACTGCACCACCTATTGGCTATAAGTGGTAAATGTGAAATAGACGTTATCTCATTTGTACATAAAAAGGCAATTAAATATAATTGTTAGAATCCTGTACACAATCATATAAGATAAAAACAAAATAATAGGTTTCCTATTTTATCTAATTTTCTTGTATTTAAAAAAATAATGTTTGCTTAGGAGTTATGGCTCATTTAACACAATTTACGATATCTTTTATTTTTATTTTCAATAATTGTCACATACCCATTAGATCTCATCATCATTTATCATAATGGATTATTATTTTACCTTTCAGGCACTGGATGCTGACCGGTACGTCCTTAACAAGATGAAGAAGGCTGCCAAGGCTAAGCACAGCGCAGGAGAAGGTCTGTTATTTTACTCCGCACACATATATTGTACGCCTGTTTTATTTCTTCTGAAAGCTGTCAGTACTCCTCTCTCCCACATAACAAAGAGAACACGCAGTGATATCCATACATATTACACATCTGGATATTTCTATGCCTGTTTTTATTATATTGAATGATGCTTCATTTATTTGCAATTCTTGTAAACCTACAATGCTTTGTTTTGTAGTCGGGTATGCTGTATGTCATACGTCCAAGCATTACTCAATACAAATTTATCCTCAAATCACCCCCTCTTTTTCTAGATATTGTCCCAGCATTATTTTCTCTTTTTTTTTTTTTTTTTTATTATCTCGTAGCTAGAAATGTTATTACGACAAGAAAGGAAGAGGCCACATGTGCTTAGACCAGGGAAGCACTCAGTCCCCAATGCTCAGTAGAACCCAAAAAAATAATATTTTTTTGCCCATGGGACTTTTTTGAGTGGTGCGAAATGAAGTAGCAACGTGTTATAAAAATACAAATTTTATTACATAAAAAAACAGACAAATTTGTCGTCCTAAAAACATATCCACTATATTACCAAAAGTATTGGGACACCTGCCTTTACACATACATTAACTTTTTAATGGCATCCCAGTCTTAGTCCGTAGGGTTCAATATGTTATTGGTCCACCCTTTGCAGCTATAACAGCTTCGACTCTTCTGGGAAGGCTGTCCACAAGGTTTAGGAGTGTCTATGGGAATGTTTGACTATTCTTCCAGAAGCACATTTGTGAGGTCAGGCACTGATGTTGGACGGGAAGGTCTGGCTCACAGTCTCCGCTCTAATTCATCCCAAAGGTGTTCTGACGGGTTGGGGTCAGTCAAGTTCTTCCACCCCAAACTCCCTCATCCATGTCTTTATGGACTTTGATTTGTGCACTGGTCCAAATTATTTGGTGGAGGGGGGATTATGGTGTGGGGTTGTTTTTCCGAATTTTAGAAATGCCTGTGAATTTATTAAAAAGAAAAAAACTGAAATATCACATGTAATGAAATATTACCCTTTACTTTGTTGAAGCACCTTTGGCAGCAATTACAGCCTCAAGTCTTTTTGGGGAATGACGTGACAAGCACACCTGGATTGAGGGATTTTCTGCCATTCTTCTTTGTTGTTAAAGTGGTTGTAAACCCATTTTTTTTTAATTATTTTTTTTAAACCTGCAAGACAAAGGCATAATGAGCTAGTATAACTAGCATACTAGCTCATTATGCATTACTTACCTTAGATCGTAGCCCCCGAATCTGTCCTCGTCTCCCCCTCCAGTCGCAGCCAACGCTCCTGGAGGTTACTTCCAGGTATCGCCGCTCCGGCGCTGTGATTGGCCGGAGCGGCAATGACGTCACTCCGCGCATGCGCACGGGAGCCGTAAAAGCCGGTGTTATCATTCATAAAACCGGCATTTACAGTGCGCCTGCGCCGATGTCTACGGTGCGCAAGCGCCATAGACATCGGTGTACTCTTTTTTTGCAAATATCTCCTAAACCTTGTAGGTTTAGGAGATATTGCAAACACCTACAGGTAAGCCTTAATCTAGGTTTACCTGTAGGTGCATGTTGCAAGAGTGGGTTTACAACCACTTTAACATTCCACATTAATAGCTATGCTACTAAAATTAGTGTGTGCTTTAAACTGCCCCCAGCCTTGCTCCTGTTTCTTCTTGCTGGAGGCCACCATTTTGTTGAAGCCCAGAGCAGTCCGTTCCTTATTGGGAACTCTCCCCCTGTCCTTGGTCTCAAAAACAGCATGTCACTTTCTGTAATTAAAACGTATGCATTTCCAGCCTTGTATGTCTTGGATTGGGTAGAGAGGAAGCTGCCAGTGCTCAGGTTCAGAGCTACAGATGCTTAAGGAGACAAGGCAGAATATCAGGGAGATAAGATAAGACACTATCCTTCTAAGTATAAGTTTTGTTTGTCCCTGGCAGCAGATTTTGTCCTTTCACCTCTCCTACTTTTCATTTCTCTCTCTCCCTAATCTGTGCAAAGGCACAGTCTGTTATTCCTGATGCTTCCTCTACCCTTCAGCAGCAGTAAATCTTTTGGCTGTCAACAAATGGGCCTGTAGTGACTCACTGATTATGGGCACAGTGCCAAGAATAGAGAGCAACTGAGCACGTGCAGAGCAGGGCGAGACAGTGCATTGCTGAATTCTAAACAGAATAGGCACTTACATTTAATAAATCTTTTATTTAACTACTTCAGTTTTACCCTATAGCAGTTTTACTGCTACAGGATTGCACCTGTGAAACAGACAAATATATATAGACGTGATCCGGCTCATCTGAGTAGAGGGCATGCATCCGCTATGATCACACACAGTGGGAGCCCAGTGACGGGTACCACGGACTCAATGTTCTCCGGCACCTGTCAAACATCAAGCAGAGAGGCAGAATGATGGTCTGCCTATGTAAACAAGGCAGATCACTGTTTTTACAGGAGGGAAGGCATGGATCCTGTGTCTCTGCAAACCAGGTACTAGGATCCATGTCTTCCTCTAGTAAAAGCACCTTCCACACTATAAAGCCTCGTGCACACGGCCGAGATTCTCGTTGAAAAAACATGTCGTTTTTTTCGACGAGATTCTTGGACAAGAAACTTGTCCCGGCCGAGTGTACAGACGCTCGATTCAAAGAACCCGCGGTTTTTTGAATGGAGCGTACGCGGTGACGTCATCGACTACGACGAGCATGCGCTCGTCACATTCGCTGCCGTCGCCGCCATCTTGGTATACCCTACCTATGCCTAGGAAGCTACCGCGCATGCGTCAAATTCATTTCGAACATGCGCGGGCTTCCGGGAGGACAGGTAAGTGTACACACACTCACTTTTCTCGTCGAGAAACATGCCGACGAGAATCTCGACGAGAAAATAGAGAGGAGGTTCTCTATTTTCTCGTCGAGGTTACTTGTCGGTTTTCTTGACGAGAAACCATACACACGAACGAGTTTCTCGGCAAGACATCTCTGCCAGCAAGTTTCTTGCTGGTTCTTGCCGAGAAACTCGGTCATGTGTACGAGGCCTCACACACTGGCTAGGCACACAGTTAACCCTTTTATTGCATTTGGGAAACATCCATGAAGGCAGTGAAGTTTATCGCATTGGCCGTACGGACATTGTGATCGGGTGGAACATAACCAAACTGACCTCCTGCCTTCCTGTGTCATCCTGGTTCCTGGTGCAATCCTGGTGTCTCCACGTGCAAGCCAAAGGCCGCGGCCGGGTTTTACAACCGACTCCTTTTTTGGGCTTTCCTCTGGTAAGCGGACAACTTATTACGGTGGTGGGCACCTTCCGTTTTTTGTGAATCACCAGGTGATGTGCATTGAATTGTTTCCATAATAGGATTTCACTATCTGCATATCCATCATTCTACACTATCTAATTGGATAATACCGTCTGAGTTTGTGCAACATCCATATAGACTTTTGGGGTTTGGTTTGCCAACTGTGTGTTGGTTTGGCATACTAACCTCTGAATGTTAATGCACTTATTCATTTAATGTGGACATTATTGTGAATCCAGGCACCTTCCCCTGCCTCTGGATGTCAATCCTTTAATGTAAATTGTCCTATTGGCGCAGCTCGCCATTTTTTAAACCCTTTTATTGCCCCTGATGTTAACCCCTTCCTAGCCAGTGTCATTAGTACCGTGACAGTGCATAATTTTTAGCACTGATATTTCTGGTGTTTGTGTCACTGGTCCCCAAAAAGCATCAACAGTGTCAGTGTCCCGCTATAAGTCGCTGATCGCCGCCATTACTAGTAAACAATCCATAAATAAATAAAAATATCCCATAGTTTGTAGACGCTATAACTTTTGCGCAGACCAAGCAATATTCGCTTATTGGGATATATTTTTTTTTTTTTACCAAAATAATGTAACGAAAAACATTGGCCTAAATTGATGAAATATGTTTTTTTATTGGATATGTTTTATAGCAGAAAGTAAATTATTTTTATTTTTTATATAAATTTCAGTCTTCTTTTGTTTATAGCACAAAAAACAACAAAAAAATATGAAAAAAAAAACAAAACATGGAGGTGATTAAGTGCCACCAAAAAAGAAAGGCCTATTTCTGGGGAAAAAAGGACATCAATTTTATTTGGGTACAGCGTCGCATGACTGTGCAATTGTCAGTTAAAAAGGAACTACAGTCTGCTCACATAATTTGTAATAAAAACATATTTACTATTCTGAAGCTTCCCTCCAACCACTTTTCATATTATTTTATTTATACTGTGATTCTGTACTTGCCAAATATGCTGCACAAATCTCCCTCCACTGAGTCTGGCTGCATCCATTTTAACTGTGGGCAGATAAGGCTGCTGCCTGTTCACTTCCTGGATTTACACAGACACACAGAGGCACACCTCCAGCTCTGCAGCTCTCATTGGCCCTCTTATGACTCATCACCCCTCCCTTCCTGGCAAACTCTCCCAAAAGTGAGAGAGAGACCTGTGCATGTCGTCATCAGCCTAGGCCAGGGGTAGGCAACCTCGGTCCTCCAGTTGTTTTGAAACTACAAGTCTCACGAGACATTGCAAGACAAGGCATGATGGGATTTGTAGTTTCACCACAGCTGGAGTGCCGAGGTTGCCTACCCCTGGCCTAGGATAATGATCAGACAAACAGGAAGTGGGCTGTATACGGTATTTACTGGCAGAAAAAAAAAGTTTTACTATCAAAAGTTAAAACAACAAGGGCAGAAGATTTAATAGATGGAAAGATGAAAAAATGACGGAAGGTCCGCTTTAAAGTAATGCAGTGCTGTATTGTAAAAAATGGCCTGGTCATGAAGGGGGGTAAATTTTCCAGAGGTCAAGTGGTTAAATGGTTAAAAAAACACTTACGTAAACAAAGCTCAGGACTCGATCTGTGCACTTGACTTTACATAACTACACAGAAGATGTAAATGGCTATGAAAGATTGCATAGTAATGACATTATTGGTGCTGAGAATTGGCCTTTATCCACTCCTTGATTCATTTGGTTGCCCTTTAATTCTCATCACCCCTCTGTACCACGTCTCTTCATCTCACTGTTATCCGGTGCTCTTGGAGCTCCTTCACGGTTTGTCTTGCATGATGCATGAACATCTTCCACTAGCTTTTTGCTGGGATCCTATTCTGATCTCTGTTGAATGGAAGCACTGCCTGCATGTGTGCAGGGAGGGCCCAGGTGATGGCATGTACATCAATGTAAATGATAACCTACAGCATACCCAGCAGTGCCGGACGCTAGAGAGGATTGAGTCATGAGTTTTTAGGTCATTTCAGACCCAGCAGCTGGTTGTCTCTACTCGCTGTGAAGATGTGACGACTGTCGAGATAATTATTAGATATATGTCTGTCAATGAAGACTGCCGTCCTACGTACAGGATGTCTTTTGAAACAGAATTTTCTAACACTGAAAAAAATCCAAGAAAAAATGTATGTAAAAAAAAAAAAAACGTCAATAAACAATAACCGAGTAGTCATTATACAATAACTACGGCTAGCTGCACGGATATGTTTAACCACCTCAGCCCAGGGAAGAATTTTCCCCCTTAATGACCAGGCCATTTTTTGCGATATGGCACTGCGTCGCTTTAACTGACAATTGCGCGGTCGTGCGATGTTGTACCCAAACAAAATTGACATCCTTTTTTTACTCACAAATGGAGCTTTCTTTTGGTGGTATTTGATCACCATTGGCTCCCGCTGCTGTCAATCAAATTCAGTGAAACGGGAGTCGGGGGCGAGGCCGAATCCTGCTGTCTGTGTCAATGGATGCAGCAGCAGGACTCGGGAGCGCATCCGCAAGGGTGCCCCCATTGAATGCGGCTCTCTGTGGGAGCACACAATGAGGAGGAGGAGCCCCAGAAAAGGAGGATCGGGGCCGCTCTGTGCAAAACCCTTGCACAGAGCAGGTAACTATAGGCATGTTTTGTTATTTTAAAAAAAACAAACCTTTACAATCACTTTAAAGCGGAGGTCCACACAAAAAGTGAACCTCCACTTTTCGGAACCCTCCCCCCCTCCGGTGTCACATTTGGCACCTTTCGGAGGGAGGGGGTGCAGATACCTGTATAATACTGGTATTTGCACCACTTCTGGGAATAGACTCCCACGGGAGTCACGCCCCTTCGTGTCACCCCACCGCTTTCTTCTGGGAAACACACTGGTCCCAGGAGACAGCGGGGACCACTGAGGACGCGCCGTGCGGCTCGCGCATACGCAGTAGGGAACCGGGCAGTGAAGCTGCAACGCTTCACTTCCTGATTCCCTCACCGAGCGCGCTGGACAGGTAAGTGTCCATTTTTTAAAAGTACGCAGCTGCAGTATTTGTAGCTGCTGGCTTTAAGAAAAAAAAAAATTCTGGTGGACCCCCGCTTTAAGGCTAGTAAAACAATGCAATGTGTTGGTCAGGTTGGGGTATAAAATGAGGTCACAAAATGTGCATCTAGGTTCCAGTGAAGCAAATCTGGCCCAGTCTTTGAGGATTGTAGCTAGAGGCTATGTTGCACCAGGCACTCTGCATGGTAAGCAGCTGGGAACGGCAATATTGTAGGCAAGTATAAAAGAACCCAAAACTGTCATAATATAAAAAAAGAAAAAAAAGAGCTGTCCCCATCTCCCACATCCTTCCCCTTTATGTCATATTTTGCTTTTCAAAACTACGGTCGCTCTTTCATTTAGGTGTGGGTACATTGATGGCATGAGCTGTTTTGGGTTGGCATAGAGCACACAGGAAAGCAGCTAACCTTTATTCTTCGTATCGGAGCAAAAACATTAGCCTTTGTGACCCCAAAACAGATGCTGTGTCATTCTGTTTCATTCTCAGATGAGTCCGTTCCTAAGGTATGCTTTGTTAGCTCTTAAATATGAAATCCACATATTATCCTTGCATTGCATCCTAATCTGTATTCAGCACCCTGGACAGGGCACGGGACATTTGGCAGCCTGTCTCCTATATTCATTAGGCAAGCTGCTGCAGTCAGCTGCTTCGACTTCACAGAGTTTTACTAAGAAAAATGCCTTTGATAAGCTAACCCAAATTGTCTGCTTGGTAATATTCTGCATACTTTAAGGAAAACATAATTGCTGAAGTGAATTGGATTTTGCTTGTATTAGAGCCAGTAGAGTATATGGGTCTAAGTAATGCAACAAATAAATGTTTTAAAGTTAACCTTTCAAAAAAATAAAATAAATACTGCACACATTTTTGCAGGTAAAAAATATGCATTTATTATTTTCTTTTTTACTGGAGTCTGTAGAGCATTGCACCCATGATCGGCAGATTCAGGGTGCAATGCTCGGCTCCTGAACAATCTTTCTCTAACGTTGTGCCCGTATCTCTGTATGGGTTTTCCGTTACAAAGCTAGTGGTAGACTGAATGAACTGCGAGTGTGCTGAACAGCGAGCTTGCAGCCCATTCAAACTACAAGTATGTCTGACGAACTGGCAGAGGGTACTTTGTAGTTTTTCAGAAATTTGTGAATGAATGAGGCGGCTGTGTAGACGGGGCCCCTCACAGCCGCGCTAGTTTCAAAAAGTGACAGCGGGTGCGGGGAGCTTTATAGTCAAATTCAGGTGTTTTGGCTTTTCTTTTTTTTTTGCAGTGTCAGCTCAATCCCTCTATACACCCGTTGCCCAACCTGTGCCCCAGGGGCACCTATTGGCACCTATTGTACAGCCTTCAGAGCCTCTGCATACAGTAGTCTGTGTTTTAGGCATCACTTTAGGGAGTGCTAAAACCAAAGCATTCTTTAGCCCAGGGGTAAGCAACCTGGGGCCCTCCAGCTGTTGCAGAACTACAAGTCCCATCATGCCTCTGGGAGTAATTATAACTGCCAGCCTTGCAATGCCTCATGGGAAATGTAGGTCCACAACAGCTGGAGGGCCCCAGGTTGCCTACCCCTGCCCTAGCCTAAAGCAGGGGTCTCCAAACTTTTCAAAGAAAGGGCCAGTTTACTGTCCTCCAAAGGTTGGGGGGTGGATTGTGGCCAGCGGGGGTAGAAAATGTACCAGGGCATATTAGTGAGAATAAACCTGGCCTCAAGGTTAATTGACAGTAGGAAGTGGAATAGTGCCCCATCATTGGTATTGGTGGCATTAATAGCTCCCCATTGTGGGTGTCAATGGGAAGAATAGTGCCCCATCAGTGTTGGCGACATGATTTATGCCCCATTGTTGGTGTCATTGTTGTTTTTCTTACTTGGAGCCTGTAAAGCATTGCACTCGATCAGCAGATTGGGGGTACAATGCAGGACTTGTACCTCAAATGGGCAGGCAGATACACACTGACAGAAAGAATGAACTACCAGAGCATTCAACAGCGCCATGGTTGTTCATTGAGAACTACAAGCCGACAGCCACAAAGGCCATTGGTGCAGCAGCGGGACTCTGGAGCAAGCCTGCACAGATGCCCCCATGTGGAGGCACCCGATGAAGAGGCGGGGCCTGGAGCGCCGGCGGTGAACCCCAGAAGAATAAGATTGGGGCTGCTCTGTGCAAAACCATTGCAAAGAGCATGTAAGTATAGGCATGTTTGTTATTTAAAGCGGTTGTAAACCCAGATACAATTTTTTTTTTTAAATCACCTGCAAGACAAAGCCATAATGAGCTAGTATGACTAGCATACTAGCTCATTATGCATCACTTACCTTAGATCAGGACCCCCGAAGCCATCCTCGTCCCCCGCTCCGTCCGCAGCCATCGCTCCTCAGATACCCGGAAGGTTACTTCCGGGTATCGCCGCTCCAGCCAATCACAGCGCCGCTGCAGCGCTGTGATTGGCCGGAGCGGCAAAGACGTCACTCCGCGCATGCGCGCGGGAGCTGTCTATTCCGGCAGAGCCGGAATTGTGAATGGGATTAACCCTGTGAATGCACCGTTGTCTACGGCGCGCATGCGCCGTAGACATCGGTGCATGTCTTTTTTTGCAAATATCTCCTAAACCGTGTAGGTTTAGGAGATATTTCTTGCACCTACAGGTAAGCCTTAATCTAGGCTTACCTGTAGGTGTTTGTTTACAAAGTGGGTTTACAACCACTTTAACTACCTCCCACCTGGCCACTGAACATATATGGCCGAGTGGACATTCAGGAACGTCCCTCAGAAGGAGGGGGATCGCACGCATGCCAGCGCAGCGGCGCGATCCCAATGTACTTGTGTCACCCGGACACGGCGTATCTCCGATCAGCAGAAGGACTCTGTGATTGGCCCTCCTGATTACATGACGGCTGTGTCCAATCACAGTCGTCATGTGATGTAAATAGAGAGCCTGTTGCTAGGCGATCGGCTCTCCTCTCCTCACACGGAAGTTGTCAGTGAGGAGAGGAAAGCGGGTCTCTGCAGCCGGCCGGTGATCGGTGAGTATGAGCTTTTTACACACTGATCACTGGCCCAGTGTCCCCACACATGTCCCAACACAATGTAAACACACAAAGTCCCCAAAATAGTGTCCCCAAAACACTGTCCCCACACAGTAAAAACACCTGTCCCCCACATATGCACAAATATGTCCGTGATCACCTGCGCACATCTGTACATGATCATCTGCATACATTTGTCTGTGATCACACAAACCAATTATTATACACTTAACGGGATTTTTTTTTTACAAAAGACATGTAGCAGAATACATTTTGGCTTAAATTTATGACAACATTTTTTTTTTAAATTTCCGTTCTTTTTTTCGCTTATATCGCAAAAAACAAACAAAACTGAGTTGTGAATAAATACCACCAAAAGAAAGCTCTATTTGTGTGAACAAAATGATAAAAATTTCATTTGGGTACAGCGTTGCATGACCGCGCAATTGTCATTCAAAGTGCGAGAGCGCTGAAAGCTGAAAATTGGCCTGGGAAGGAAGCGGGTGAAAGTGCCCAGTATTGAAGTGGTTAAAAAAATGAATTAAAAAAATTAACGTTTACAACCACTTTAAGTGTTATAGAAAAATCGTAAGCAAGCACATTTGTTATTCATAAAACTAGCCCCTGTGCCCTTGTGAGGATCCTAGAATCCTAGATCTGGGCTTTACACAGGGCCTCGACTTCTTCCCATGTCACCATTAAGCCTCACCCACACCTAGTACATACCTCCCAACATTTTGAGATGGGAATGAGGGACACCTACTTGCAAACGTATGTAGGCATAGGACACGCCCCCCCTGACACCCTTAAAGGAGAATTAACCAAAAAAAGGTTATTTAAATCCACAAGGACTTTTTTTTACCACTACTATTTCTTTATATTGGCTTTTACAATTTTTCAAGTGCAGCCATTTAGAAATTGGGAAACACTTTTTGAAAGATAAAAAGTGAATTTTAGATACAACTATATAGATCAGACCAAAATGAGGGGCAAAGAGGGACGACAGAGGGACATTGCTCCAAATAAGGGACAATTGGGAGCTATGCTAGTATAAACACCACCCTCTGAGATTCAGCTCTGAAGTGCCAGAGCCTCTACTGCCCACTGGCAATTGAATGAAAGTACAAAAAAACAAAGGAGAAAGGAGGGCGCACCAACCTAGTGCATTACCACTTAAACGTTTTATTTAAATTATAAAAAAGCAGTAATCCTACTCACAAACAAAGCTTAAATGAAAGCTTATCGGACAAATCAGCTGGAATTTCTTGGCACCTGCCGACTGGACTCGATGACAGAGAGGGTCGGACAATACCTCAAACCTCTGGATAGCTGACGCGTTTCTGGGGCGCACCCCTTTCCTCAGAGCCTAGATGGCCCATCTAGGCTCTGAGGAAAGGGGTGCGCCCCAGAAACGTGTCAGCTATCCAGAGGTTTTAGGTATTGTCCGACCCTCTCTGTCATCGAGTCCAGTCGGCAGGTGCCAAGAAATTTCAGCTGATTTGTCCGATAAGCTTTCATTTAAGCTTTGTTTGTGAGTAGGATTACTGCTTTTTTATAATTTAAATAAAACGTTTAAGTGGTAATGCACTAGGTTGGTGCGCCCTCCTTTCTCCTTTGTTTTTTCTAGCCATATGAACACCCATTGTTCTGAGGAGGGCTGCAAGACTCTAGACTTTGCCTTTAGACGGAATTACACTACCCGTGTTTTGACGATACACCGAGAGCGCAGGAGATTTTTTGTCTTTTAATTGAATGAAAGTAGGCAGGGTGTCGGTTTACGTCAATGGAAATGTAAATTAATAGCTATTGTTATTGTGAACTTGTGACAATTATACTTTTAAGACGAAGTGGTAAAAACAGACAATAATAAAGTGGAACTCTAGCCAAAACGCTGCATTCATAAATTAATTGCATATATAGGATTTCGGCATATATGGTTTATTTGCCTAAATTGTAATTCTGTTCAACCAGTCTTGTGATTTACCGCACTTTATTTTTTTAACCACTTGCTTACTGGGCACTTAAACCCCCTTCCTGCCCAGGCCAATTTTCAGCTTTCAGCGCTGTCGCACTTTGAATGAAAATTGGTCATGCAACACTCTACCAAATTACATTTTTATATTTTTTTTCCATCGCACAAATAGAGCTTTCTTTTGGTGGTATTTAATCACTGCTGGATTTTATAATTTTTTTTCAAAAAAAAGAAGAAAAAATACCAAAATTTGGAAAAGCAAATTTGTTATAACATTTTTTCAAATAGGTAATATTTCTCCTTCATTGATGTGCGCTGATGGGCACTGATAAGGCGGCACTGATGGGTGTCACTGAAGGGCATTGATGGGGCAGGACTGAAGGGCATTGATGGGCGGCACTGAAAGACATTGATGGGCGGCACTGAAAGGCATTGATGGGCGGCACTGAAAGGCATTGATGGGCGGCACTGAAAGGCATTGATAGGCGGCACTGAAAGGCATTGATAGGCGGCACTGAAAGGCATTGATAGGCGGCACTGAAAGGCATTGATAGGCGGCACTGAAAGGCATTGATAGGCGGCACTGAAGGGCATTGATAGGCGGCACTGAAGGGCATTGATAGGCGGCACTGAAGGGCATTGATAGGCGGCACTGAAGGGCATTGATAGGCGGCACTGAAGGGCATTGATAGGCGGCACTGAAGGGCATTGATAGGCGGCACTGAAGGGCATTGATAGGGGGCATTGATAGGGGGCACTGATGATGCCGCACTGATGAGGGGGCATTGATAGGCGCCACTGATTAGGGGGCACTGATGAGACGGCACTGATGGGCACTGATTGGCAGCACAGCACCGATGGGCATTGATAGGCAGCACTGATATGCACTGGCAGGTGGCACTTGTGTGTACAGATGAGGCGGCGGTGGCTCTCCCTGTTTGGAACCGATGTCCCTTTGACAGTAGCTGGTGATCGGCTTTTTTTCTCCTTGCACTATCAGCGTGAGAAGAAAAAAAGGAGATTACCAATCTTCTGTCTGCATCACGTGATCAGCTGTCATTGGCTGACAGCTGATCGCGTGGTAAGGGGCCGGGATCAGTTAATCGAAAGAAAATTTTATTGGAGCACGTTCAAGCATACATGTTCCATAAACAGTCACAAAAGAATGTAATGTACAAAAACAAATAGTCAATTACAGCTTCCAACTGCATAGATCTACGTACAGACATCAGCCCACTGAATAGAACATACAACCCCACCTAGTGACTGAAAACAGAAATGACAGTACCAATAGAGCACCACTATGGCACATTCCAAAGTCAGATACTAGTAACTAACAATCAAAGGCACTCTACCTCAGTATCCTATCAATAATCAGGTCTACTGGAGCCAATCTTAAGGGATGGAGGGGAAGTGCTTTTCCAGTGGAGGAGGACAATTTTACGCTGTTAGCACACTCTAACAAGGAAGGGTGACACCATTATTCCCTGCTTCAGTTTTGTGGCCTCCCCGTCCAATAGATTTTGAAAAAAAAAATTCACAGTGCATTTGCCTAATGTGCAGAAAGCTTCATAACTGTCAATGATTGTGTTGCCCTCATTGCTGTGGGGAGTGGCAAAAGTGTACAAATCAAAAGACCGGTTGCATATAAGTTTAAATCTTTTGGCAGGTAGATCAGTTCTTATAAATTTTTATTGTGCATTTAGTTGTTTGTTTGGGGTTCCACTTTATTTGATTATGGAATAAATCGGCCTTACCGTGTGTAAGACGCACTGCGGTAGGGGTAGATGCAAATATTTAAAATTCTGTTGTACGCTTGAAAATGCTGCAGAATAACTCCTATAATAAATATGTGAAACAAATAATTATTTTGACTCCGCTGACAGTTATTTATACTTCTTCACATAATTCACCTCTAGATCTGTCTTTTTCAATTTTAGAGCACATCACGCACCTTGAGGTTTATATTGCCACACTGGAAAAGCTATCCTCAAACTGCAGGGACAATGGAGAGGAAGCTCTGAGCAACGCTTTCAGTGCCTTCGCTGAGTTGTCCAAGGAATTGTTGACACCAATGAAGAACATGGTATGGTTTAAAGAGAGAGTATAGTATATTTTCATTGTGGTGATATTGTTAATAGTGCAGCAAAAGTGTTACTAAACCCAGGACCCTGCATTCACTATATCTGGTCTCAGAAAATGGAAATGTAATTATTTTAATAAATATAAACTGATAAATACCTTTTCTCATCAGCACTTCTATCAGTGTCCGGCCGAGCACTGGTTAAAGCTTGTAGGAGGAGTTTTCATTCTCCTCTGACTGTCCTATGAGGCTGCATGACCCCTGACCCTCTGTCTGAACATTGCTGATTGGTCCTGTGCTGATCACATGCACCCTCCCCCCAAAAAAAGCAATACACACCAAACTGAGCATGTGCAGAGTGACCCCAGGTCTCTGTACTATAAGCAGATGGATTGGGGGCAGTAAAAGAAGGGGAGGATTAGAGAAGACAGGATCAAACAGGCTTTTTACACAATGCAGAGGGTTAACAGCTTAGGTTCCACAGTGAGTATAACAAGCATGCTTTACTACATATACAGACTGACTTAACTGTTGTGGTTTTAGTAACACTTTAAGCTGTAAATCTATGAACATTAATTTTAATATTTATTTTTTTACTGTATAGCAAATGGTAATTGCCCCGTTGACCTCTGTAGCTGCAGGCACTGTGGAAAAGTTCACCTTCAAAGTTCACAGCAGAAGCACTGAAGTAATCCAAGTCTTTCTTTCAGCAGTTCAGCTCATCCTGCTACCCCCTTTAAGCTGTTACTTTGCAGCTTAGCTTACCCTCTAAACAGATAAAAATCAGTTCAGCTTACCATGCTGCGAGTAGTGACCCCCCAGCTCTTAGCAGTGACTCAGTAGTTTAGCTCCCCTCTCCCAGAAGTGGCTTAGTAGTTTAGCTCCCCTCTCCCAGAAGTGGCTTAGTAGTTTAGCTCCCCTCTCCCAGAAGTGGCTCAGTAGTTTAGCCCCCCTCTCCCAGAAGTGGCTCAGTAGTTTAGCCCCCCTCTCCCAGAAGTGGCTCAGTAGTTTAGCCCCCCTCTCACAGAAGTGGCTCAGTAGTTTAGCTCCCCTCTCCCAGAAGTGGCTCAGTAGTTTAGCCCCCCTCTCCCAGAAGTGGCTCAGTAGTTTAGCCCCCCTCTCCCAGAAGTGGCTCAGTAGTTTAGCTCCCCTCTCCCAGAAGTGGCTCAGTAGTTTAGCCCCCTGTTCTCTTTCACAGCATTGTTTTTACAGCTGATCTTACTCACCTTCCCTCTTCCAGCCGTTTACTTACCAGCAGGGCAAGGACAAAGGGTGGGGGTGAGAGAGGAGGCTGCCCTGGGCGCAATGGTTCACTATAGGGATGGGGGGGGGCTTCCTTTTGTTACAAGTCTGACAGGAGTAGTTATAGTGGCAGTGATTTTGACAAGCAAGTGTCTGCCGGGCGTAGGACCCCTTAAGCTTGCACATCATGAGGCGGGGGGGGGGGGGGGGATTTGACTTTGGAGATTACCCACTAAAGGCAGCTCTCTATTTGACTCCTTCTCATTTCACCAACTGCTGAGATAAGCTATCAGGTGCACAGGGGGTGCATTACTTTCAGTGAGTATGCCAACCCGCTGTCTTCCATAGTGAGGAAGAGTAGATAAAGCATGTCTAAACCCAAAAACAAAAAAATATTTTATTGCAACCTATTAGTCCTCTTTTAGTTTTCTCTTTTTAGGCTTTTTTTTTTCTTTTTCCTTTATTTTCACATGGTGGTCTGGCCATCAACACGCTTCCTGTCATAGGGTGTCTCCACTCTGAATGAAGGGGCATCAGAGACACCATTGGACAGCAGCAGCATTATCTGGAGAGGGTAGAGTCAGGTGGACTAGTAGATTTTGATGGAGCTACACACACTCACCGGCCACTTTATTAGGTACACCTAGTTATTACCAGGTTGGACCCCCTTCAGAACAGCCTTAATTATTTGTGACATAGATTCTACAAGGTGATGGAAACATTCCTCAGAGATTTTGGTCCATAGTGACATGATAGCATCATGCAGTTGCTGCAGATTTGTCGGCTGCACATCCATGATGCGAATCTCCACCACATCCCAAAGGTGCTCTATTGGATTGAGATGTGGTGACTGTGGAGGCCATTGGAGTACAGTGACCTCATTGTCCAGTGGTGAGATGATTGGAGCTTTGTGACATGGTGCATTATCCTGCTGGAAGTGGCCATCAGAAGATGGAGACACTGTAGTCATAAAGGGATGGACATGGTCAGCGACAATACTCAGGTAGGACGAGGCGTCTAAACGATTCTCAATTGGTACTAAGGAGCCCAAAGTGTGCCAAGAAAATACCCCCCCCATACCATTACACCACCAGCAGCCTGAACTGTTGATACAAGAATGGATCCACGCTTTCATGTTGTTTTCACCAATTTCTGACCCTACTATCTAAATGTCAAGAATGGGTTGCGTTCAGTGGGCGATACTGAATGTGACCGGGGGGGGGGGGGGTAATAATCGCTTTTGTCATGTTGCATCAACCTTATCTGCTCCTAAGAGAGTGTGTTTGGGGGGCAGTAAAAAGTGTCTCAATCACATGTATTTCATATCTCCCCCTCTCAACTGCATGGGTAAACAAGGCCTTACTGGCCAGATCACCGGGTGAATATAAAGGAAAAGCATAAAAAAAACTTTTACCTTAAAGAGGAACTGCAGTCTGCTCACATAATTTGTAATAAAAACATATTTGTCTTTCTGAAGTTTCCCTCCAACCACTTTGCATATTATTTTATATCTACTGTGATTCTGTACTTGCCAAATATGCTGCAGAAATCTCCCTCCACTGAGTCTGGCTGCAGCCATTTTAACTGTGGGCAGCTGAAGCTGCTGCCTGTTCACTTTCTGGATTTACACAGACACACACCTCCAGCTCTGCAGCTCTCATAGGCCCTCTTATGACTCACCACCCCTCCCTTCCTGGAAAACTCTCACGAGAGAGAGAGAGAGAGAGCTGTGCATGATGTCATAAGCCTAGGCCAATGACCAGACAAGAAACAGGAAGTGGGCTGTATAAGGGATTTACTGGCAGAAAAAAAATGTTTTGCTATCCAAAGTTAAAACAACAGGGGCAGGAGATTTAATAGATGGAAAGATGAAAAATGACTGAAGTGCCGCTTTAAACACAACGGTTATTATAAGGACAGGAAGACAAATACTATGAAATATATGCATTGATGTCATGCTGACAAGAGTGGTGGACTATGTGTGAGAAACGATTTGAATAATTTGTGTAACTCTCGCTTATCTGCATATTTTTCTTCATTTGTCTTACACAGCTGCAGAGTTTTAATCACAATATTAATTACTTTCTGAACGCGCTGGTTAAAGGAGATCTGAAGGAAGTGAAAGGGGTGAGTTGCAGAAATCAGCAGTTTGGCTGTAAGCTCCTTAGACACCGACTCTGAGGATCCCTTTATTCTAAACTCGCACAGTGACAGATTATAGAGAGAGATTAACATTCCCCTGATCACTGCCTGAGCTATCATAGGTGGTACAGCTATTGGCTCTACGAGAATAAAAGGGGGGGGGGGGGACAATGCCGCTGCATCCTATTCACTTGCTGTAAAGAATTGGATATACTCTTCATATTGTAATAGTACAATGTCTGTCCTTGCTCAAGAATTCCTGGATAAAAGGTGAAGCTGTGGAGTACAACATGAGAGCATTGTTATTCTGCACTCATAATGGGTAGGAATGAGCGGGGAGTGATTTTTGTTGATATTACCAGTTTTGCCCCTAATGAAATTGTGACATTTCATTGAACAATTTCGCTCATTTAGCTAATAAAGTGATATTTGCTTGTAAGAAAATACCCCTTTTCTTTTATTTAGATATTTCCTGAGGGATCTCTTTAGGGCAGTTTAGTTTATTGTATGTAGTATTCTCTGGACTTTTTTCCTTTTTTTTGTTGTGTGTATTTGATTGTTAATTGTGTCATAGGCGTGCAGGGGGTGTCAGGTGTGCCTGGGCACAACCTAATCACCCCTTGTACTAGGGCCACCCAGTGTAAAAAAAAAAAATTGTGCGGGGCACACACAGGCAT